>OU343161.1:67195024-67615024 GCA_910595825.1 Philhelius pedissequus | reverse complement strand
TACAAGTGTTAATATTCGTTTTATTGCGTAAAACTTAACAACAAAGGGTACAAGTGGAGCTGGGGATACAATCTCTTAAAGGTATTACAGACATAAAGTGATACTTTCGAATGACCTTGAATTCGTTCTTTTGGTCGCATCAGTGTTTTGGTATTGGTGTACTTAATTTTCCACTGAAAATAACTTTTAGGCATTTTGATTGATTGGTAGAAAGCTGATGGCTTAATTGGGGTCCTCAATTGAATACATACAAGTGTACACAAGCCAAAGCTGCAAACGTCATAAGCTTAGACGAAATTTAGACTCTAAATTGGGCTTGGCAGATATATTCACACATATTATTTTATGGTTAAATTAATAGAGCCTTTTTTGTGATAATTAAGATGGTAGAAAAAATTGTATGGCAATTACCGTTATTTTTGAGACTAAAAAAACGATTCCAAAATCTATTTGAGACAATCACCTAAATCGCTTAAGTACCAAGTTTGAAGAAAATTGCTTCAGCTGTTAAAGGTGTAGATCGTTCTACAGACAGACAGACGAAATTGCGGAACCCACTTTTTTTGATGTTCTCCATCGTCTTAATGTCAATATCGATTGATCAAAATGTCGAGTTCGATTTTTTTTCAAAATGCAAGTAAAAATCACTTCATTAATGAACGAAAGAGGTACATTTTGGTATTATTATTTTATTTAAAAAAAAAATAGTTATTTTTATTACCTATGTTGCAATTATTTGTTCGGCTTTCGATTTTCTGGAAAACGGTCCATTCGATATATTTTTTTATTTTTAATGCAGAAGCTCATTGAAAATCGAAATATTAATGTAAGCCAAAATTGTTCAACAAATATTTTTTTTGAGAAATCATATTAAGGAAACGACTGAATTGATTTTTAGAAACTTCTTTGACATTATCTTCAACACTTAAAAAAAAAAACTATTTTTCTAAAAAAAAACAACGTTATCTAACTCCCATACAAAAATGTTAAAAACGGTAGTTAAGAAAAAAAATATTTCTCAAAAACAGCTCCAATAATTTTGATAAAAAAATGTGTGTGTTCCTAATTATAGTGCAGTCCACTTTCAAGTTAAAAAATGTTCAATTTTGAGTACTTATTCCCATAGAACCACTTTTCATATATTCGGCTTTTTCACTATTGGATGAATCGATTAAAATAATTTTTTTTTGTTTACACAAATGCTCCTTAAGAGTGTAAATAAAAGTGCATACTTAAATTTTCAAAAAAGGAGGTTTCGATTAAAAAAAATTTTTTTTGAAAAATCGATTTTTCAAAAACCAGTCACTGATTTTTTTTGGAAATTAAAATCTTATATGTATATTAATAATATCTTCAAAATCTCGTTTTTGTTTCTACTAATGATTTTAAAATTTTGTAAATAAAAAATTATTTCTTCAAAATATAACTCTCCAACGATTTTTGATTTTCTTTATATTCATAGCTATTTGTTAAAGATGAAAAATGACAACTTTTTTTCCTCAAACTTTAACAACTTAGCAATCTAAACAATATTGTTATGTATGTATACCTACCTTCCTACCCACCTACATACTACACTCCTCTTATGTACATTAAGTCAATGAGAACACGGTGAAGTATATACCATAGCTGGGAGAAAAATTTACTTTGTATTTTTTTTATTTCTATGCTAAATTGGGATTTTTTTTAATTTAAAATTGGATACACAATTTTGATTTCAAATTGATCTTACTTAATACTTTCTGTAGCTTGGTTAGAAAACACCAATTCTTTGTGAAGAATAGCGCCAAAATATTTAATTGTTTGTTGATATTGAACAGTGGCTTTACATACTAAAATATTTGTTTGCGGAAATTTGGACTGCTTTCTTTGGAAAAAAAAACATTTTTGAGTTTTGCATTGCTTATTTTACTTTTCCAGCAATAAAAGTAAAGCTCATAAGTAACCTTGAGATAAGGTTTTATTCCTATCCTTATTTAATAATTTAAATCTTATTAAAAAATAGTTAATTAAAAAGTTTGAGTTGAATTTGAGAAAATCTGTGTTTTACCTCTGATGCCTGCGCCATACGGTATTTCTAAATCTAATAGTTTTTCTAAGGTTCTCCTCAGTTAGTAGGTTTGTATTGCCTACTCGCGTTCAAAATAGAAATCTAAACTGATTCGTTTTTTGTTTTTTGTTTTTTTTTTTTATAATACAATTCTATATACTACTGACATTACTCAGCCAAGTAGAAGACTTAGCATTATATTTAATTGGACTTGTTGAATTATTGATTCAAAAGAGCTTTTAACGGCCTTTAGTCCACAAAATTTGCGTTTCATCCCGGCAATCTCACTCATCAGTTGGTTTGTGAGCGCCTTACTGATGAGTCCAAGTGAGATTGCCGGGATGAAACGCAAATTTTGTGGGCTAAAGGCCGTGACTAGACATTTTAAACGCATTTCCGTCTGGCTGCCTGTATGTATGTATGTAGTTCGATTAAACTTATTACTTGAGCGTGTTGATGTTTCTTAGTCCCAAAAATAACGGTACTGGCAATTTAAATTTGCGGAACAAAAATTATAAATCTTAGAATTAAAAAAACACAATTTAATTGTAATAGAAAAGCTTCTTTATTAAATGAAGGCAAATAATAGAATGATTGAGAAAATATATAAAATCCTTAAAGTGACAAACAGAAAATTAATATACAAACAAACAGTAACTTGATAGATACTTGACAAAGTATTCAATTTACAATTAATGAACATTACGATTAAGGATTTGCGTTGGAAGGATATTCAACACTCCCCCTCAACGCAGTATGACTTGAAAGATAAAATCATGTGATTGGAATACCACAATGCAGAAAAGTTTATATGCTTAAGTCTTGCAAGATTCTTAGTAAAAATATCTGCTGCCAGATTTGTAAGTTTAATAATACCATCTTCAAGGAGTTATCGGATATAATGGTAACGTATATCAATGTGCTTGTTTTTGGGATGATGAACGGGATTATTCACCAGTTGTTGGGCGCTAAAATTATATATATAATACGAAAGGTTTGTCCTTAGATGATTCAAAGCTTAGTTCCTGAGTTAAATTGCGTAGATAAAAAGCCTCCTTGCTGGCTTGATGTCTGTTTCTTGGATTCCCAAGACAGTGCTCCTCCAGCTAACATAAATACAAAACCAGTGTAAGATTTTCGATCATCCATCCTACCTGCCCAATCTGCATCGACGTAGCCTTTAAGTTGGTCTGACGATTTATTGTACGACAACTCCGCCGCAATGGTAGTCTTGATGCAACGAAATGTTCTTCATGTGGATGTATGTTAAACTGTGATAACTTGCTTATCATTCGACAATTGTATGTACATACCAATTACCATATTTTGTTGTTTGAGCTTCTGCAAACTACCATTGTTCAGATGACCAAAACGTTTGTGCCATATGTCGAAACTATAAGTTTCAGAATTTGCACTTAAAGAAACTGCTTCCGGTATTGACTCAACGATGCACAAGTCGTTCCTCTGGTAAGCTCTCAAAACAAATTGTCCCTGTACGCTTCTTACAATGGCCACATTACTCTCAAAATCAACAGTAAATTTGTGATGTGTTATTTTGCTCACAGACAGAAAATTCCCACGCAACTCGGGGATGAACAAGAGATTTTTCAGCAAAATATTTTCATTACCTACTTTCAGACTTACAGATCCAAATCCGCTGGAGAAAACAAAATTAGCATTGGCTAAATGTACTATTTTACACTTTTGTTTTCGAAGATCTACAAAAAATCTTTCTTCACAGCACATATAAGATGTTGCACTACTATCTTAACACCAAGAATGTGCTTGACGGTTCTTAAAAACCCTTCCAAGTTCCAAAGTGTCCCTTTTTACCACAAGAATAACATTTACCTCGTGCTTTGGAATTGGTTACCTTGGGATGTATCTTCTTTTTCTGTGTGTTAGCTGCAAAATTCTGCTGATTACCTGAAGATACGCTCTGATCCTTATCTGCCTTCCGTCGTTTTTCTTCTATCAGTTTGAACCTAAGACTTTCCAGTGAAGCCAATGTGTCACGACCATCGAAAAATCTAGTCTGTAATAATTTTTTAAATATACTCACCATCCGAGCGGGTCCTCTTGGTTGATGAATTTCACGCAACTTGTCCCATGCTTCTTTGGATGATATGTACTTCTTTACGTGAATTAGTTCAGACGTTTTCACACTTAGTAAAATAGATGCTAATGCTTTCCCATCAGATGTTTTCCATGCCAAAATCTCTTCTTGCTTCGGTGTAGGTTCTGCTTTCAGGGCAACCGATCAATCGATGTAGGACCACAAATCAGTATGTATCAATCAGCATGTATCAACACGTCAAAGTCTAATCAAATAGTGTGAGAATTAATTGAGAATTAATTATGATAGGATAGATACATTGTCCATGAAAATTTCTCCCTACGAAAATATAACTAAATATAAATAATCTACCTCATTTGAACTGAACTTTTTCGCAAATCTGAGATAAATATTAGTTAAAGAAATAAGTCTTACATTCCACTATTACCATTATAAACTTCAAGGAGAAATTGCCGAAACCATGACGAAAATAGGTATATTTAAGACCACATAGGTATACTAATAATCGTATACATTCCCAAAGTTAAGTATAAGCTTTACAATATTATTAGCCATAAAAAAAGTTGATGGTATACAGATTTTAGCTGAGCATTGACCAAAATCGGAAACCAAGTCGGTTTCTATGTGATGTCAAGTGGGCGAAGCAAACAAATGAATTACTATTGTATTACCGTGAGACAGGTGGTTTGTATTTCATTTGAGAACTGTTTATGAAAAAGCCGTATAACAATCAATTGTAAAACTTATAACAATACACAAATCTGTCAAACTAACATATATATATGCAATAAATACACTATCATGAACGCCCTCTCCCATATTATAACACAAAAATATAAACAATTACTATATTGATTAATCATTGAACTTGAATTATACATTTTTATACATTTGGTTACAGTTTTATTCATTCATTTTACCAAAGATAGATACGCAAAAAAATAATCCAGTTTATTGGTCTTAATTGGTGAATTAATTTGCTATAAAAGGTTTGCTTGATTTATTTTGGTATCACTTACAACTTCTCAATTGAACCGAAACTATCTCAATCTCATCTCAAAATGGCATTCAAAGTAAACATTTGTTAAGGATACACCGCTCATCAGAAATATTCTAATCCTTCTTATTTTTTAGTTCATTGTTGTTCTTGCATTCGTGGCTGTTGCTAGCGCTGGACTCATTCCAGTTCACCAAGAATACCACGCCGCCCAACCAGTCTTGATCAAGTCCGAGGACTCGCACGATCCCCACCCACAGTACCAATTCTCATATGCCGTCAACGATGCCCACACCGGAGATGTCAAGAACCAGATCGAAACCCGTGATGGCGATGTCGTCCAAGGAGAGTACTCCCTCATTGATGCTGATGGTTACAAGAGGACTGTCCACTACACCGCTGACTCTGTCCATGGATTCAACGCTGTTGTGAACCGTGAACCACTCGGACACGTCGTCAAAGCCGTTCATGCTGCACCAGTGGCTTATGCTGCACCAGCTGTTGTCAAGTCAGCTCCTTTGGCCTACGCTGCTGCCCCCGCTCTGTTGAAATCATCCCATGTTGGTTATACTGCCCCATCGGCATACACTCACACCTATGCCGCTGCTCCAGTTGCCTACGCACACGCCCCAACTGCCTACACAACTCAGACTTTAGTCAAGTCAAGCCCAATCTCATATGCTGCTGCTCCAGCTTATGCTTATCATCATTAAAGAACAGTAGAGGATTAAGCTGCCAAATGTTCGACGAATTTTTGTAAATATAAAATAATAAAACTATTTATTTCGAAGATAAATTTGATTTTACTTAAAATTTCAAAAAATAATCAGCCTTATTGCATCGCTATGTACTCCTTATAATTCCACTGATGTTGAAAATCTTATTTATAAAACTTATGCAACGGTGCACAGAACCATTATAAGTTAAGCGCGTATATAGGTTAAATAGAGCCTATATAAAGCAATAGTAGTGTCGAAATTTCATTTTGAGTTGGACATAAAACGAGAAAAACAAAATGCCTTTAAATTTTGTATCTATTATGTTTAAATGATTTCAATAATTTACATGCAATACTTACAACAGAAAAAAAAGGTAACTGTATAAAAAAACGAGAAATAAAGAATTCAACAAAAATACAGATTTTCCAGGGCAAATATTTAAAATTATTGAAACTGTTTGTTTGGAACTCAGCAGCGACAATACAGGAGGTCACATATCAACAGATCTGCAAGATCCGCTATTGGGGACGAAGTATATTAATACTTAGGAATATCACTAAGGTACCTATCTACATTATAAAAAGGAAGAGTTTACATGTCGGAACCGAACTAAAAGAATACCAATTTTTTTCTGACAAACAGCTGATTTGATCATGACAGCCAAATGGAGCAGATATTGCTATGTTGGTACTTTTTGACACAAACCCTCCATAACTATAATTTATGGGAAAATGTTTTGTACATAAAAATTTATGAAAAGTAACATAGATGCTACATAAACCACATTATGCACTGCATAACTATACATCTGTTTTCTGTTTAGAGAATTCAATTCAATAAGACAAAATTTCAAAAAAAATTAAATTAACCGTTTCCGGGAAAATCGAAAACCAAAAAAAATGGTTGTAGTAGAGGTAACAAAAATAACTATTTTTTGCCAAAAAAAAAATATCAAAAGGTACCCTTTCCCTTCATTAATGAACTGATTTTTTTTTATAAAAATCGTTGGAGCCGTTTTTGAGAAAAGTAAGATTTTTGTTTTTGGCCCAAAAAAATGTATATGGGTTACTGTTATTTGTCGTCTTAAACAAAAATGAAACAAACATGTGGGCATATTACCGAAAAAATAATATGTACCAAGTTTGAAGCGAATCCACCGAACCGTTACGCTGCAGACTCGAGGGCAGACAGACAGACAGACAGACGGAATTGCATGACCCACTTTTTTGGTGTTCTCTATGATCGTAATGTCATGTTGGATTGTTAGAAATTTGTTTTTTTACGAATACATAACTTGCCTTATAGTACCTATAATCGCAAGTAAAAACGCATGATGTTGCACTATTAGTAAATTAAATGACAATTTTAATTTTAAACCCTTTTCTGAGACACACTCATAAACTGATAGATAATAATTAGTACTACAAAACATATTAAATAATAAATAAATTAATACATTTTGTACAATGTAACTATATATAAATGCGAAATAATATGGCGGAATTTTAAATATTTTATTATAAACTTAAATATTAGAAACAGGTTTTAGTTTTCTTTGATTCATTTAATTCAATCTTCACTTTAACTTGACATTTTTACTTGTATTATTCCAAGAACACTTTCGAAAAATTAATCTAAAGAAGGTATTTGTAACGCTTATTTTAACTTCTAAATGAGATGACGTACGCTTCGGTAACTAATCTTCAATTTCAACAATAAGAATCGAACAAAATTGTTAGAAAGTACATCTAGCTTTGATGAGTATAAAAATATAACGCTTAAAACTATAGGCCTTAAGTAAAAGAGAGTGTGTAGAAGGTAGTTATTTGATACTTAATCAAATACTTACGACATTATATACACCAGTTGTGAATAATCTTTCTCAGACAAGATTGTGACGTAGCCTATGTTGTTCATAGAATAGGAGCTGTTCGAGTAATAATAGCTTTTGTTCGTCTGCATATATATAACACATTTAACTCTTTATTTTTGTCATTCTTTTAAGATAATGACATTTTGGAAAGGTTCAAGAAAATTCGACGCACTCTCCAATCAGTGTCTTTTAACTATTACTTAAGATTTAAGAAATAATCCTGTACTTTTGATCATTATAAGTCGAAAGCTATAGCACACTCCATTGAACCATACATATATATATATATGCAAACGATACACAGAACAAATGTAGGCATAAGGTCCAGGTTGCTAGGGTCAAGGAAAACGACAACGAAATCTGGCAAGGATAGGTCCAGGATTATAATAATTTAATAACATAATAGAAATGCTGATTGAAGAACTACGGAGATGCAGGTCTACTTATTGGACACTCTACTTCTTAATTATATCAAATCTAAAGCCATCCGTTAAAAAGCCAGAAATTGTACAGCTTTTTATCCAGTGAACATGGATAAGTCTTTGGGAATGGTATGCTTGCACCGTTAAAAAGCCAGAAATTGTACAGCTTTTTATCCAGTGAACATGGATAAGTCTTTGGGAATGGTATGCTTGCACTGGCGTGCCCATTTGTCAGCGTATTATGCTGTTCTACTAATATAGTTATCATCACTAAAACAATACAAATGTTTATCAGAAAAAAGCTCTATGGACAATTATTCACATGTAGGAATTGTACTCCGAATGCTGTTTGTGTACAAATGTATATACAAGAGTCTATATGTAACTAAGCCTCTGGATTTGGTTATACCGTTTTCCCCCTTTTCTGCATAAAATTTGTTTTTATTAATAAATCCTTACCTACTATTTTTACAAGCAAACCAGTAAGACACTTGCAAGACTGTTGTTCATCTGACGGTTAATACCTGCTAAAGATTTAAGTACATACTTCATAGTCAGCTTAAACTGATTAATGTTACGATCTTGTCCATTTGGGGGTTAACTAAACTAACACGTTTAAACTGCTTCTAAAAATACACCACTTTCAAATAAGTTAAGAATAATAACTCGGCAATTTAAAATTAACCTCTGAAAACGCCATGATACACTATTAACAATCAATTTGAACAATTTAAACATAATTTCACTATCGGTGCAATAGATCAGAGCACTAAAATGTTGTTTTGCCTCATTAACACATAATAATGAATACTTGTTAAGTAGACTAAATTATTGCTCTCAGCCCTTCTCTTTGACGGTAATAAATCCGTTCGGTTTTATTTAAGCTTAGTCATGTCATGATATACAAATCAAATTCAAGTTTACTTGGATTTGCTTGATATAAAAGCTATGCTTGATCTCATTTGAATATCATTCACAACTCCTTCATTGAACGGAATACTTCAAACCTCAAATATGGCATTTAAAGTAAGAGTTTGACGGATAAAGGATAACTCCCGAGTCGTGTTCTAATTGTTTTTTCTTTTAATTTTTAGTTCATTGTTGCTCTTGCATTTATTACTGTTGCCAGTGCAGGACTAATCCCAGTTCATCAAGAATACCACGCCGGCCAACTCGAGTCCTACGAATCATATGACCCACATCCACAGTACCAGTTTGCGTATGCCGTCAACGATCCTCATACCGGAGATGTCAAGAACCAGATCGAGACCCGCGATGGGGATCTTGTCAAAGGAGAGTACTCCCTCATCGATGCCGATGGTTACAAGAGGACTGTCCACTACACTGCTGACAAAGTCCATGGATTCAACGCTGTTGTGAGCCGTGAACCCCTTGGACACGTAGTCAAGGGCATCCACGCAGCTCCAGTGGCCTATGCTGCACCAGCTGTTGTCAAGTCAGCTCACTTGGGTTATGCTGTACCAACAGCTCAGACCTATTCTGTTGCTCCAGTTTCATACTCACATGCTCCAGCTGCCTACGCAACCCAGACAGTAGTGAAATCGAGCCCAATTTCATACAGTGCTCCAGCGTCAGCGTACGCTCACCATCACTAAGAGTTATCAAAGAATTAATTGCCTATATGCTTGACTAATTATTTTGTTTGTAAATAAAAAAAACGTAACTATTTATTTTGAAAATATGCTGTCTCATTTTCTGGCAATTATTTATTATAATGGTTTAAGTGATAAAAACTTGAGTTTTCTATACAAAGACTTAATAATAAACATTTTTAACTAATATCGTTTAGGTACAATGGTTGAACGGCTAGATCGATTTGTTTGATGTAACAATCTTAAGACCAAATGCTGAATTCTCTTATTACCATAGTTTCATGAAAATTAGCCAAACAAATCAACAAGCGGGAATCGTCCTTTAGAAAAATGCGTGGAAATATTGGATTCTTCTTGGCCAATAAAGAGTTCTTCAACATTCCAAGGTATAAACATACACCTTGGAATATACACGTATATACATGTTTGCTTCTATGTTCTATGTTCGATGATGCACATAGGATTATGTTTTTCGTAGTTCGACGAAGAAAGGCGTTCTTATTTTTATTTGTTTTCATTCCTATAATTTTTTTTCTGAATAAGATTTTGGTATGCCAATTTTAATTATTTAATTACACAAATTTGACAACATAATTTCAAAAAAATCGTTCTGCAGTTTTAGACCGATTCAATGGTTTGAAAAATAAATATAAATTTGTATGAATATAGCCATCGTATACTATTATAATTTGAAAGACCTTCTGTAATCGATAAATAAAGCCGTAATAAGGCCGTAATAAAGGTAATAATGTAGGTCGTTCAGAGAAATTTTGTTGATTAATTTAAATTTTATCATTTTGTTTTATTTTGTAAATTTTACTTCGCGAAGCCATAATATCCAAATCATAGAAATTAAATTGAACCAAGTCTTTTCATATTCCATTGCTTTCAGTTTAGCCACTTTAACATTTCTCCTTCTTAGTAAGACAGGAAAATTTTGCGTATGTTTTGCGTTTTATGAATCTTTTAAAAGAAATTAATAATTAATCAATAATTCTGAAAATAGCGAAGAATTTCCAAATTCATTAAATAACTTGAGGTCAGCTCTATTTCTGAGATTTAATTTTGCACTGATTGTTTCAAAAAATAAATATAACTCTTATGTTCGATCACATCGTATGCAAAAGATTGTTAATACAAACGGATAAATATATTTTAAAGTCGATTTTTACTTAATTTTGTGTATACAAAATTGCTTTAATTTTTTTTTCTAAAAAAAATGGGTGTGGCTATTCTTTTATATATAAAAAAATGTTGTCAAGAACATATTACGCTAATGGTATCAGTTGGCATTCAACCATTTTCAATATTCTTTTTTTTTATTAAAGATATGGTCGAGAAGAAGGTTTTAAGCTATGTGCTATGTGCGAACTGATGTAATGCGGATAATCAGCAGCGTAATGCCCGTGTGAGAGCTGCACAACGTATAAAATTGGTGTAATGATGCATTTACGTATGATTCAAATCTAAATGATACTTCTCTCTTTATGTGGTTTCAACTGGATTAATGACTGTTGTGTGCAGTCATTGCAAGGCATTCAAATTTAAACATGAAACTCTTGGATTGTGTTGTGCAAAGAAGTTTACGAGATATATATTAGATGGCTCTGTGCTGCAATCAATGCCACAACCCGATACATTGCGTTATACATTGACATAGGCTGTGTGCGATTTGTCAGGTTTCCTTTTCACATTCAGCAAATGTGCTATTTTTCTTGCTGCAATTGATTCGCGTTTTCAGCATTTGGACGACGTACACGTCTTGCAATAATTAATCAGAATGTCCGTGATAATCAAACGCTAGATGTGAGTGCAGAAGATATTAATGGAGACCTGCCCATATTTCACAGCTTCGAACTGCACAATTACCACCACAAATTTGACAAAAAGTAATTAGAAAAAGAAAAGTGGTGAATGTAAACTTCAATCGCGCTGCTTTTGAATATGATTCCGCAATCGCATTTACCTTCTCGATGCTCCCGATGGGACAATGAAGACATAAGTCATTTAATTGATGCTAGCAACAATTCGGCCAACATATCAAATTTCGTTGGGATAAATGTACGATGGCGCATAAATTAGCTTTGGAGGCAGCTGACCGAACAATAAAGGATTTACAAGCTGTTTCGAGATGATTTGGCGGGGATAGGATTTTGCTCAGTGGAGATTTTCGACGAAGGCTTTTCGTCATCGCCATCTACTGCTGCCAATGAATTTAATGCATTGTTGAAATCGTCGTCTTTGTGCCGACATGTCAAAAAGTTGAAATTCACCACAAATATGAGAGCCGCATTGCACAGGTGCTAAGCAATGGCCAAATTTCTGTTGATGTCTCACCTGGATTGATATCATTCCCGGAAAATTTTTGCGAGTCGAAGGAGAAACTCATCAACAAAGTAAAGTGTTAACCGGCATAGTAAAAAAAATTATAAAAATCTCAATTGGATTTGTGAACAGGCAATACTAGCAGCGAAGAAAAAAGGACACCATTGATAGCTTGGTAAACGGTCTTTTGGGTTTGTTTTTTGCGCAGGAAGACAAACTGGAAAACATTGTTTATCATATCACTCTCTACTGATTTGTATCCCATTCAAATATATCACATTGGTAAATTTGAACTATTTGTGTTTTCTTATAGTTCATTTGAAGGCGTTCAATTGTGGCGAGACTAAGTTCGCCAGGTCCGCTAGCGTTTAATAATATAAACTTAAAAACAAAACTTCAAAAAAATTTCAATTCCATTTTCAAAATATTGAATTTTTCAAAAAATTGGTATGCAGTATTCTTTATAATTCGAAGAAACTCTGGTATAAAACTGTTGGCCGAAATCCATTAAGCCGTTTATGGGAAAGTCGAACATTAATAAAATGGTTGTATGGCAGGTAACGTTAATGCCCAAAATGTAGACCATACCTAAAATAGTACAATTACTTTTTTGAATCAAAATTGTTAGAAACGTTTTCGAGATAATTAAGATGATACAAAAAATTGTATGACAAGTACCGTTATTTTTGGGCTAAAAAAACGATTCAAAAATCTCTTTGATACAATCACCTTAAACGCTTAAGTACCAAGGTTAAAGAAAATCGTCTTAGCCGTTGAGGCTGGACATCGTTCTTTAGACAGATAGACAGGCGGAATTGCGGGACCCACTTTTTTGTGTTCTCCATCATCGTAATGTCAAGTTTGATCAAAATCTGGAGTTCGATTTTTTCAAAATGCAAAACTTGCCCTATACTGGCTATATCATAAGTAATATATACATACAGTGGATGTCCAGTATAACGCATACCCTATATTGCGAATTTGCAATATAACGATCGCTTTTTATATTAACATTAACAAAGCTAAATAGCTAACGATTGTCACAATTTGCTATCCGATATAACGAAAGCATTTATAATTTATCATAAAATGCCTGTATTGTTTTTTATGAATCTTTTCTTATGTCAACACGAAAGTTTTCTCGTATATGTGGCACAACGGGCTTAATACTGTATAAAGTTTTGTTTCTCTTTCTCTTTAAGTGGTCGCTCGATATAACGAACGCGCTCGATAAAGAGAATGGCCTCTAACATTATATCATTCGTTATACTGGAAATCTACTGTAATTATATTAGTTCAGAAGAATGTAATCTTAGAGGTCCCGATACCTCAGCAAAAATATTCAAGTTTTGTTGTCGAATTCATAGAAACAACATATTTGGCTCGCCTGCTAAATTTTTGACAGATCAAATTTTTTTATAGAGCCTACAGATACACGCTTATCTTCAAAATGTGTAGGAAATCACTTCAGAAATTGGTCAATGTAGGTACACTGCAGATGGGTAGGGGATCTGAGAGAACCATTTCACTTCGTCCTACTATGTGGCTTTTTAAAATATTTAATTAATTTTACAATCCACGAATATTTTTCAAATTCAAACCTTACCCTTGTCTCATTTCTTTATTCCAAGCTAAAAGAATGTCAATTAAATCAAATAAATGCAGCGTTCAGTTTTGATTAAATCCTGAATAACAATTTATGCAAATAAATCATGGCTAGATTGATCTCGTTTCCAATGCCTGATTTGACTCCGTTATACTTTCACAATCCAAAGTTCGGTATCAGTTGAATAAATAAAAAATTCTTAGAAGTCACAAATTAACGGTAAATTTTTATTCATTCATAGAGTCAAACCACACTTCACGCTTACACCCAACTTGTGGTCCATTCACTCCAAACAGCTTCCGGACTGACTACCTCACCGTGTCCGGCAGCAGAATCAGAATTGATTACGTAATTAATTTGAAATGGGGTTTCGGGGTTTTTATGACTATTAATACCAAAGAATCGATTTTGCTTAGATCCGATATCCACCTACTTATCCGGATTACAAGAATTATGATATTTTCTCTATATGATGAGTGTGCTTTTTATGTGCGTCATGATACCTAATTAAACTGCTAAATAGTACCATTACCTGCGCACTGTATTTGTCCAAAATTCCAACAAGTACAAACAAGAGAAAATATTCATAGTTTTTTTTTTTTATTCAAAGAGCTTTGCCGACTGATCTTGTGGTCTGCACTTTGTCTGAACCAAATATTGCTTTTAAGGTCACATACCAAATCTAAGATAGAGTGAATAAAAATAATTAATGGCTTATGTTACGACAGGGAAACTCCAAACGATACCTGAATGATTTGTAGTAAACATGAACTTAATAAGCTTAACTGACCTTGCAAGGTTGAATTTGTGAGACTAATTAAACACTTTCTGGTCAATAAAAACAAACGTAGTTAAATTAAATTAGTTGATTTTTAGTAAAATTAAATTCCTTCAGCACTTGTCATATTAATCGTGAGCTATCGAAAGTTGCTCCATATTTTATTTAAAGTCATTTTGAAAAGAGCTTTGGAGAAGGGCCAGCGAGAAACGAACGGTGGGATGTGATGGAGCAGCAGAGGTAAGGTAGTAATGGGACTCTGACCACTAATCGGCAACTAGATTCAGTAGTGATTAGGGTATGTAGACTCATAGGTATGTCAACCAGCCGATAACAATCAGCGTATGTGGCATCCAAGCAAAAGTGTGGACAAGTGGAGTGGCAATATCATCGACTTAATGTGGCGAGCTATGACACGCTACTCCAGCCGGAATGCTAAGGCCCCTTTCGGTAAACATTCGGACTCTTCAGTCTTATGTTATGTTTCCCGTTTTTTGAGTATATTCTATTCCCTTCCCTATTATCCGCAGTTCCAACTCCTAGTTGAAAAATTCTACAAAAAAATAATTGTGCTAATTTCTCTTACATTGTCTACATTTTAGATCTATACACAATCATCATTGGTAGGCCATATCATTCAAATTAGTACTTTCTAGGACTTTGGTTTAACTGATATCAGTAATACATAATATTCAAATATGTTCCAAATTTGCCGTTTCCCGGATTTACCCGTGTACGCAGTTTATACGAAAGGTTAATTAATAATTATCTGGAAAACGGCGGTAACAATTTTTGAAGTGATAACTTTTTATGGGAGGGTAAACTACTTCGTTACTTAACGCATAACGCAATTTCAACTAAAAGAATTTTATCTTTTTAAGAAGAGTGAACCTAGAAATCTAAAATTTTCAGGAATGATAGAATATATTGCGATGAATGTTTGGTAAAAAATTGGATTCCTAGAATGTCAATAAACGTAAGAAAACTGTAATATTGAGAAGATTGCATATATCAGTCAATTACTTTTTTGACTGGTTCCATGAATAGATTTGGTTTCTTTATGAGTACACAATATGACAATTATTTTGATGTATATTAAACATTACTCTATGAGCTATACAAGCTCCGCAAATGGCAATCTTAATTTCAAAGCAGGAGAAAACCTTTAAAATTGCCAGCTTAGTTTGACTCCTATAATAGATGTTCAGTGAGCAGTTATGTTTGAAAATTCATTAAAAATAAAAGATGTGGTGGCTATTTTGAGCTTATATCGTCAGTTCTATTAGTCAAATCTTTTAGGTTACGGTCTTAAAATTGAGGTAAGACTTGGAGCTATGCCGGTATAAAAATAACAGGAATGTGTCCTACAATATATATATCCTGAAGGGTTATAAGAACAAATTTATAAAAAAGTACAATATTTTTAAAAACAGTGTTCCACAATATTAGTGCCCAGTCCTCGTCTACAAAAGTCCTGGCGTAAGCATATACATCATAAAATGCGTAAGGAGTTTTTCAAGTAGTATACCAAAAGCAAATTAGTTATCTCAAAAACGTCTATAACCATTTTGATTAAAAAAAATCTGTGTACCATTATAGGCATATTCTACATTTTGGTATACAAATTTTTTTACATATTTTTTTATTAACGGTGCAATACAACCATTTACATTTTTTTTGATTTTCAACTTTCTCATAAGCGGCTCAACGCATTTCGATAAAAATGTTTATATAGGAGGTCCTTCGAATTTAAATAATGCTGCATTCCAAAATATTTGAAACAAAGTTTTTTGAAGTGATAACTTCTTATGGGATAAACCGATTTGTTACGTAAGCATTACGGCGCCAGTCTGTCTGGGTTCCCGTTCTCTAACGCATACGGAGAACATTTGAAATTAATTAAATTAATGGAGAACTTTTGAAGCTTTTCTGAAGTTAAACAATTTCAATTAAAAATTGTTCAACTTATATAAGTTTAAGTTATTACTTCTGTCGGGCATCCCGAGACGTACATGTTTTTTTTATAACAAAATATCTGTGTATGTGTACTGGTCCACATTTTATTATTGCCCAATTTCATATTAACGGCTTTACTTATATTTTTCTTTTTTTTTTTAAATTTAACTATATGCCTATAAGACCTAAGGTCTTTTAAATGCAACCTGAATTACACGGCACTTGTTAGAAGAAAGAGAATGATAGGAAAGAATTTTTTGTTGGCACAGTGGATTTGAGAACCAGGTATTGACTATCACATTTTAACCCATGGGCGGCATCCAATTAAAATGGGAGGTATAGAAAAGAATGCGCGTAGCGTGAGGATCGAACCCACACTTCTTAGTTAACAATCAAGCACTTTATCCACTAGGCCATTGCACCCTCACAATCGGTAAATTTTTTTTACAAAGGAGATCCTTTAAATACTAAATAGTATACGGCATATTCAAATTTTAAAAATTATGTTTGTTCTTCGAAAATTCAAATTGTTATAAAACTGCTGGACGATTTTTTGTTTGAAATTATGTTTTTAAATTTGTGTTATTAAATACCTTAATAAACTTGGCATACCAACATTTTATTTGTAAAATAAAATTATATCAAAACAAATTTAACAAAAGAACTACTTTAAAAGAAATAATGTTATGTGCATACCGACTGTTAACGAATATAGAAGCAAGCAAGTATATGTGACCCAGTAATGAATCTAATGCTTATATTACGGAGAGTTGCAAAGCTCTATATCGCCCAAGAAGAAGCTAATTCCAATATTTTTTCCGCCTTATTCCAAAGGACGATTCGTTTTTGTTGATTTGTTTGGCTAATTTTCATGAAACCATGGTAATAAGAGAAGTAAGTATTGTTACATCAAACAAATCGATCTAGCCGTTCAACCATTGTACCTAAACGACAGTAGTTGAAAATGTTTATTATTAAGTCTTTGTATAGAAAACTTAAGATTTTATCACTTAAACCATTATAATAAATAATTGCCAGAAAATGAGACAGCATATTTTCAAAATAAATAGTTACGTTTTTTTTTATTTACAAACAAAATAATTAGTCAAGTATATAGCAATTAATTCTTTGATAACTCTTAGTGATGGTAAGCGTACGCTGACGCTGGAGCACTGTATGAAATTGGGCTCGATTTCACAATTGTCTGGGTTGCGTAGGCAGCTGGAGCATGTGAGTATGAAACTGGAGCAACAGAATAGGTCTGAGCTGTTGGTACAGCATAACCCAAGTGAGCTGACTTGACAACAGCTGGTGCAGCATAGGCCACTGGAGCTGCGTGGATGCCCTTGACTACGTGTCCAAGGGGTTCACGGCTCACAACAGCGTTGAATCCATGGACTTTGTCAGCAGTGTAGTGGACAGTCCTCTTGTAACCATCGGCATCGATGAGGGAGTACTCTCCTTTGACAAGATCCCCATCGCGGGTCTCGATCTGGTTCTTGACATCTCCGGTATGAGGATCGTTGACGGCATACGCAAACTGGTACTGTGGATGTGGGTCATATGATTCGTAGGACTCGAGTTGGCCGGCGTGGTATTCTTGAGGAACTGGGATTAGTCCTGCACTGGCAACAGTAATGAATGCAAGAGCAACAATGAACTAAAAATTAAAAGAAAAAACAATTAGAACAGGACTCGGGAGTTATCCTTTATCCGTCAAACTCTTACTTTAAATGCCATATTTGAGGTTTGAAGTATTCCGTTCAATGAAGGAGTTGTGAATGATATTCAAATGGGATCAAGCAGAGCTTTTATATCAAGCAAATGCAAGTAAACTGGAATTAGATTTGTATATCATGACATGACTAAGCTGAAATAAAACAAAACGTATTTATTACCGTCGAAGGGAAGGGCTGAGAGCAATAATTTAGTCTACTAAACAAGTATTCATTATTATGTGTTAATGAGGCAAAACAACATTTTAGTTTTATGTTTTTTTAAGTTTGCTTGTAATTAGCTGTGATCTATTGCACCGATAGTGAAATTATGTTTAAATTGTTCAAATTGATTGTTAATAGGGTATCATTGCATTGTCAGCGGTAAATTTTGAATTGACGAGTTGTTATTTTTAACTTATTTGAAAGTGATGTATTTTTAGAAGCATTTTAAGTACCTCTGTTTTATGTGTTAGTTAAGTTAACCCCCAAATGGACAAGACCGTAAAATTAATCGGTTCAAGTTAAGTATGTAGCATGCGCTTAAACTATTCAGCAGGTACTAACATTGTCCAGATGTTCGATAGTCAAAACCGCTTTGCGGGCGTCTTGCTGGTTTGCATTTAAGAATAGTAGATACGGCTTTATTAATACATTTTTTTTTTTAGAAAAACAGGAAGAAACTCTTAACCCAAACCCAGCGGCAATTTTACATATGGATTAATGATTACAAAGCATTTTGTTTATAAACATTTGTATTGTATTTTCGACGATAGCTCTATAACTATAGAACAGCACAATACGCTTATAATTGGTCATGCCAGGTGCCAGCTTACCACTCCCAAAGTCTCATCCAAGTTCTCTGGATAAAAAGCGGAACAATTTCTGGTTTTCTTACAAATGCCTTCAAGTTTGAAATGATATAATTTAGAAGTAGAGTGTCCAATAAGCAAAACTGCATCTCCGTAGTTCTGCAATTAGCCTATCTATGATTATATTAATGATATTAAATTATTATAATTCTCAACCTTTCCCTGCCAGAGTTCGGTCTCGTTTGCTTGACATTGTCAACCTGGACTTTGTTCTGTGTGTCGTGCGCATATATATGTAGCTACGTCGAACGGATAGCATACGCACCTACTTGCTCCTATGTTCGATCACATTATATGTAAAAATTCAATAGAAACGGCTAAATGTATTTTTAAAGTCGTTTTTCACTTGATTTTTTTTTTTATAATTTACACGTGCTCAAGGGATTATGATGTTATCCTTAATATCAACATTTTAAATATTTGATAATATAAATTCAAAACCAAAATTTCAGACAAAACCCTTCAGCCGTTTTAAAAATATTGATTTTTCAAAGGGAAACAAAATATTTTTTTTTTTTTTCAAAAATCCAAAAAAAAGACTATTTTTCGATAATTTTGAAATGCACTATTATTTAGAATTCGAAGGAGCACCTGTATACAAATTTTGTTCGAAATCCGATGAACCGATTATGAGAAAGTCGAAAATCAATAAAATGGTTGTATGGCAGGTGCCGTTAATAACAAAATATTGAAAAAAAAACAACCAAAATGCAGAATATTCCTAAATTATTGCACACTACTTTTTTTTATTAAAACCTTTAGAGCCGTTTTCCAGATAATTAAGATGGTAGACATAATTTGTTTGGCAAGCACCGTTATTTTTGGGGCTAAAACAACGATTCAAAAATCTATTTTGGACAATCACCTAAAACGCCTAAACACCAAGTTTGTACAATATCGGTTCAGCCTTTTAGGCTGTAGATCGTTCTGTCTGCCTGTCTCTCTGTAGAACGCGCAGACAATTCTGCATTTCAAAATTTTCGAAAAATATTTTTTTTTGGATTTATAAAAAAAAAACTATTTTTTGTTTCTTTTTGAAAATTTAATAATTCAAAAACCAGTGGACGATTTTTACTGAAATTTTGTTTTTGAATTTATATTATTAAACATTTGAAATGTTCATAATAATTTTTTTAACGAAAAAATTCAAGATTTCTTATATACATACTCATAAAAAATTAAGTGAAAACCCACTTTAAAAATACATTTAGCCGTTTCTATTGAATTCGTTGCATATAATGTGATCGAACATAGGAGCAAGTACGTGCGATCCATCGTGCATTTTATTTTGCTTTTTATGAAAGCCCAGTTTATTTTCCCAAAACAACTTAAATAACTTACTTAATAAATTAAGCTTAACTGTCAATTTCACTTGAATTATAATTAATTTTTATTTATGGAGAAATATGTATCTACTTTATGGTTCTTCGTAGTCTTACTACGAAAACCATTTATCGCCAAATTAAACTGTACTGGTTCTGGTGCTCTCCCAAACAATATCTAGATGTGAATTGCCGGGAGTCCCCCAATACATACATAATTACATATTTTAAATCGTTTTGCTTCCTATAAGTGTTCAATCAATTCGTTACTTAATTTTTGCTAATATAATTTTTACATAAAGAATTATACACTATGGAGCAAAATTTTAGTCAAGTTAGTAATATGTTAAATCATTTTTAGTATGATACTAGGCTAAAAAGGGGATTTTGCTAATTTTAAACCAGTTTAGTATCGTACTATTTTCTTAACATTTTACTAAAGCTAAAATCACAAAATGGCTATTGTTTTTTTTTAATATCGTACTAAATCCATATGCCAGTTTGACATTTACAAACGACAAAAAGTTATGTTCGCTTACTTTTTTGCACCATTTTAGGCGTGTTTAGTTGTAGTTTCTTAAGAAAATAGATTTAGTATGGTGGTAGTTAAAAACTGATTAAAATTAGGAAAATATTCATAAAATGCTTTAGTATTAGCAAACTGTTAAGTAGTATCATGCTAAGCCCTTAACATCAGGATGTTTAAAATTTTGCGCCTATGTTATTAACAGCATTGTTCTAAACGGTGATTTTTTAAGAGCTTGGTTTTTGAAAATTCAAAAAAACACAGAAACTTGTAAAAAGTGAATGAAATTTTTATTTGGATCGATAAATCAATTTCTGCCATTTACTTTTTAAAAATAATGTCACTTAAATGTTGCCCGCGGCTACGCTTCAGGTGGTCCATTCTGAAGGTCCAATTTTGGCAAACTTTTTCACACATTTCGGCCAGAATCTCACCAATGACGCGTACAATGTTGGCTTCCAAGGCAGCAATCTTGTTTGGCTTGTCCCCATAGACAATAGACTTAACATAGCCCCACAAAAAATAGTCTAACGGGGTCAAATCACATGATCTTGGTGGCCAATTGACTGCGCCAAAACGTGAGATCAACTGCTCACCAAATTCGCCTCTCAATTGATGCATGTGGCACCGTCCTGTTGGAACCACATATCGACCGAGTTCAATTCTTGCATTTTCGGCAAACAAAAATCTGTTATCGTCGAACCGTACCTTTCTCCATTGACCGTAACCCTGCGGCCTTCATCGTCCTTGAAGAAGTACTGCCCAATGATGCCGCCTGCCCATAAACCGCACCAAACAGTGCATTTTTCGGGATGCATTGGTAGCTGCTGAATTGTCTCTGGCTGCTCTTCACTCCAAATACTGCAATTCTGCTTATTCACGTATCCATTTAGCCAAAAATGAGCCTCGTCGCTGAAACGGACGTAGCTTGCGAAACACATTTTTCACAGAGCACGAATTTTAATAATTTGCAAACGTTGTTCAGGCGTAAGTCTATTCATGATGAAATGGCAAATAATACTGAATCGAAATGTCAAATGTTCGTGGAATTTGTCATGTGTGATCTGTCAAAAATATAAACGTCAAAAACCAAGTAGCAAAAAAATCACCCGTTAATAGTACTATATACACTTTGTATGTTTCCACATCATGGTGCTGACACAATGTGAACCAAATTTGACTTAGGGCAGTGTTGTGACATGAAGGCTATAAATGTTGACTACATGATTGTCTATGTAGTCAATTCGATGTAGACTATTCAAAATTGTCGACATAAATTTGTCGACAATGAAGACATTGTAGACAATTAAAGTACATAATTATAGTAAAACCATCATAATTCATAATTGTTTCTACTCAAATTTAAAGAACCAAGTTCTCCTATAATACAAAAATATGTAACTAAACGTACTCGTAAGTTTACCTAGTTCTATGCTTATAAAAGTTTTAGTTTCAAATATTTAAATTAGCGAAGATATCGCAAAACTTTAAATTATGGAGAAATCTGTTATGATAAACTTACTGATAAGTCCACTGAATCACTTCACTAGTTTACTACTAGTCAAATTTAAAAAAACATTTTAAATTTGAGGAATTTAGTAATAAAATTAAAAACTGCCAGTATAACTTGCAAATTTGGTTCAGTAATCCAAATCATAAACTGACATATTTCTCACGAAATTTGGAGTTGTTTATTTTTTTTTGTCCAATTTAAATACTTTTAGCAGAGATATTGTTTTTACTCTGATAAATTTAATATGGACTTTACATATTAAATATCAAGTTGTCAATATTTCGATTCCCTATGAACAGGAACACCTCTAAAGTATAAAGATCGTCATTCTACGTGAAAGTTCTTCTAATAATTGATAGAAAAATCTGAGAATCGAAAATCTCAAGTTTTCATTTTTTACCTTTATATTAAAAATGAACTCAAATCATATAACTTTACTAACTAACTATCCGGAGTGCTTCATAATAGATATCGATTCTAAGAGAGTTATTGCATACCACGCCCCGGAACGCAGTCCTAAGCTTTTCAATTTTTTCTTTTGTAGGTACATGAACTTCAAGTCAAAACATACCGATCTACCGTATCTTATAATCCTACAGCAGTCTAAATAGCTTTTTTTAATTGAACCAACAATTGGAAGAAGGTAATAAGTCCCAAAGCTTCCAAAAATTAAATCTTGATCCACATTCTATTTCTGTTACGTCGTAAAAAGAAAAAAAACGCTTTTTTAACAGAAATGGCGTTAGGCAATTTTGCGCAAATCGATTTGGAAACATCACCAAAAAAAACAAAATCTGAGCAAATTTTTGTTGTATTTTTTTCTCCTTTTGGGCGTTATTTCTGATCTTTCTATTTTTTCAAAGAAAATTCAAATGAAAAGAACACCCAAAATTGGAAATATCGCCCAAATAAGCGAATAACCCCCAAATATTAGGAAAAAACGTCCAAATCAAAATCTTGTCAATAGTTATACTCATTTTTAAATCAAATTGAGTAATTTTTGGAATGAATAAATTGTGAGATTTAGATGTGAAAGTTATTGTTTACATTGTCGACATATTGTCTACATTTTCCACATTGTCGACCGATTGTCTACGTTGAAATGTAGACAATTAAATTCGACACGTAGAGGAACAACACTGCTTAGGGTTGAAGAGAATAAAAAATAGATTGTACTACGGATAAAATCAATTAGTTTTAAGTGAGACTACAGGCCATAAGAGCGTATACAAGAGAAGGAGCTTTGAAGTGGATGTTGCCCAAAGCAGTACTTTTTTGGAAACAAACGATTTTTCAAATACAATGTCATATTGTATATAGGTACTTCAGAAAATGCTTTAAAATAAAAATTGTCATTTAAACTACTAATAGTGCAACATCCTGGGGTTTTCATTTAGTTATTCCATAAATTTCGTTTAATATAATCAAAAATTCTTTACAGTCTCAAATTTGTTAGCAACCAAGTCTGAGGCAGTGAGCCTCAGTTACGTGAGAAAGTACACTTCTCCCCCACAAATCAGAAGATGGAGAATTACAACCACTATATTCCTCAGGTGACCCATTACAAAAACTCCAGTTTGGTATTTTTTAGTGGAATTAAATGCAAGTAGGCTCTATTGTTTTGAAAAAAAATTCCTGTATATACAATTTTTGTTGAATATTGTATTTATTTTTTATTTTCTTCAAAAAAACTAAGTGTGTTCTAACATTTAGTCAGTCTTAAAATCCAGTCTCATCATAAGGCTTGGAGCCAAAATTTTTTCTTCAGTTTTTGACAAGAGAAATCTTGATATGAAATCCTAATTTTTCTTAACTACTCGTATACCTACTTCTTATTTCTTTTTAATTTAAGTAAAATCAAATTTAAATTCGAAATAAATAATTTTATTATTTTATATTTACAAAAATTCGTCGAACCTGTAACAGCTTAGTCCTCTGTAATTCTTTAATGATGATAAGCATAAGCTGGAGCAGCATATGAGATTGGGCTTGATTTGACTAAAGTCTGAGTTGTGTAGGCAGTTGGGGCATGTGCGTAGGCAACTGGAGCAGCGGAATATGTCTGAGTGTATGCCGATGGGGTAGCATAACCAACATGGGCTGATTTCAACAGAGCGGGGGCAGCAGCGTAGGCCAAAGGAGCTGACTTGACAACAGCTGGTGCAGCATAAGCCACTGGAACAGTATGAACGGCTTTGACGACGTGTCCGAGTGGTTCACGGTTCACAACAGCGTTGAATCCATGGACAGAGTCAGCGGTGTAGTGGACAGTCCTCTTGTAACCATCAGCATCAATGAGGGAGTACTCTCCTTGGACGACATCGCCATCACGGGTTTCGATCTGGTTCTTGACATCTCCGGTGTGGGCATCGTTGACGGCATATGAGAATTGGTACTGTGGGTGGGGATCGTGCAAGTCCTGGGACTTGATTAAGACGGGTTGGGCGGCATGGTATTCTTGGTGTACTGGAATGAGTCCAGCGCTGGCAACACCCACGAGTGCAAGTGCAAGAATCAACTGAAATTATTTAGATGTATAATTAGTATATCTGAGAATGTAAGTTCTTCATTATCCTTACTTTGAATGCCATATTTTTGAAATGAGGTTAAGATACTTCTTGTACAATGGATAAACTGAGTATGATACACATATTAAATGAAGCAAACCTTTTATAGCAAAAGCAAATGCGTCGATTGAATTAAATAAACTGGATTTGTATATCGATTTGGTCAGTATGAATGAATGAAGTTGTGGCTTTTGATAGGTTATGACTAAGCCTACAATGGAAACGAGTCATGGTGGATACGGTAGAGTCAAGTGAAGGGCTTACCGACAACTTTACCGGTATAAATTCAAGTTCAATATGGGCTCGAAGATTTGGTTGGCTTTTATTGTTGTCAAGGTAATATACCATTAATTTGTATAATTTTTTTGCCCATATAATATGATAAGTTGTGGTAATAATTATAACAAATAATTTTAATCTGTATTAAAATTCTGCAAATGATAAAAAATGGAAAAATGTTAATATCTGGTAGGACCGAACATTAAGGAACGCCATGTATGTCAAATGATCTCTAATAAACAGTCATTTACTTGTGTTCAATTGAGAGCAATACATTAAAAAAAAAAAACTTTAGACCGTTATGCTTACAAGTTTACTGGTGCATCTGGATGAATGTCATCGGAGAGTTTTTCACAATTCACATTTGTTAATCATTTGCATCCAAATGTGTTTATTGTTGTTGGTATGTTAGTGATATATTTATAGTATACTAGCAGACCCGGTCGCGCTTTGCTGCGACTTCATTGTATTGCGCTCATGATTATTAGATATTAAATGGTATTGTTAAGGAAGTGATTGGTAAAGTTTCTAATTAGTATTTATCATTGCTTTCCAATAATGAGGAACTAAATAATGAACAATATTACTAATTAATCTGTTTTTTATTTAAAAAAATAGATTTGATGGTTTTCAAACGTCAGCATGCAACATAGAGCTGACCATGGGAGAAACTCGGATTTTCCAAGCCCAAGCCACAAATTGTCATTATCTGCCCTTGTGGCTTATACATCGTCATCGTGAAAGACAAACCTATCGGAAATTGTATATCCTTTTGAAAGGTATTGTTGATTCGAGGTAATATAACGACTTATCATTTAAGCTTTCCAGACAAGATCGTTGCTTCAAGTTCGTTTCCGTTAATTCTTCTGATGACACCGTACACCGTTTGCATAATTTTGGTGGACTTAAGTTCCGCAAAAGGATGAGCGGTAAATCAATTTTCAGACAGAGCTTGTGTGTAGCACTCCTGGCATATCCCGAAAATTTATAAATTCATTCGGAAAATTGACGATCTCATTTTCATCAATAATAGTGTCAATTGACTTAAAAGTCATCAAATTACCTGGCAATAAAAGTTTGAAAAGAATAAATTTAATGTCTCAAATTTAATTTTATTCGCTGGATGAGGACGATGCTGGTAAGAACACATAACAAATAATAATGGAATTAAATAAAAGTTAAAGTTTTTATGTGTCGTTTTTCCCACACCCTGTATTGAGAATATTATTTTAGTAGTAAGTTGTCTCAAATCGCAATTTTCAAAGTTTCATGAAAATCGGTCCATAATCACCAAAAATGTGAGTATTTTGTATATAAGCAGGTAAGAGTACTTAAACATTCAAGTTTGAGTGGTTATTTCATTGGACCAGTCATCTCGGATTTACTGGAACAACCTCGCTGCTGATCAGTGTTGCCAATCATTAAATTTTCTTCTGTGAATTATACGATACGAAATATGTACACGAATTTCCCATAAATGTACCAATAATTGTTTGGTTCTATTAAAAATGAATTTCGCATCCAAAATACATTTTTGGTAATTCCTATTCTGAGACAAATATTCAATATTTGAAAAAGTGGTTTCATTCTTTTTTTATTAAACTATACACCAAATAAAATTAATGAAATGTGACCCCTGATTTGCACACAACAACGACGAAGAGAATCGTGCATATCTTTTTTTTTGACGTTTCCCTTTTTTTGTAAATGGGATATAAAATACAATGCACGACTGGATCGCACATACTTACTCATTTGTTCGATCACATCGTATGCAAAATATTTCTATTAAGAATCTAAATATATTTATAAAGTCTTTTTTACTCTATACCAAATTCTTTTAATTTTTTTCTAAAAAAAAAAAATTGACTGACAGTTTTAAGCATTTATTAATATAAACTTAAAAACTAAATTTCAAAAATCAAATCATTAACACGTTTTCGATATATTGAATTTTCAATTATTTTTTTTTTCAAAAATCCAAAAAAATATTTTTCGAAAATCTTGTTATGCAGTATTATTTATAATATGAAGGAAATCCTATGTAAAATTTTTCATCGAAATCCGTCGATATGTTTATGAGAAAGTCGAAAAGAAAAAAAAATTGTATGGGAGCTACTCTTAATAACAAACTATGTAAAAAAAATGCTTACCAAAGTGTAGACTATACCTAAAGTAGTGCACACACTTCTTTTTATCAAAATGTTGAAAGCCGTTTTCGAAATAATGAAGATGGTAGAAAAATTTGTATGGCAAGTACCGTTATTTTTAAGTATTAAATATTACGAACTATCCTACCTTAGGAACGCCAGCAAAATAAACATTTAAAAAAAAAAACATGACAATCGGTTGGATAGTTTTGGAGTTCATTCAACAGATCAACGTGATACGATATTTATATATAATAGATGGCGACTTCATTTATCCCCAAAGAAAGTTATAAAACAAAAGATCTTTGATACTGGTTGAATTCAATACAGTGCTTTTAATAGTAGTCAACAAATGTCGTTCGTACTATATTTTATATATGAGTTCACAGCGGTAAGCAGCTGTTTCACATTTTATACAATTTGGTATCAGCAGCGATTGAAAAAAGTTTGAAGCTCCTTCAATCCCATGTAAGCACTTTGTTCGACTCTCTCGTGTGTGCAAAAAAGAAAAATCATAAAGAATTTTGAAGATATTATTAATATACATATGTACATATAAAATTCAAATTTAAAAAAAAAATCAGTTAGATACTGATTTTTGAAAAATCAATTTTTCAAAAAAAAAATGTATTTATTTTAAAAAATAAAACTTCAGTATGAAGTTTTATTAACACTTTTAGGGAGCATTTGCATAAAAAAAATAGTTTTAATCTGTTCATCCAAAAGTAAGAAAGTCGAAAATATTAAAAGTGGTTGTATGAGAAGTTCCTTGTAAGTAACTAAGTATATAGTACGCAAAATAAAATATTTTTATACTTGAAAGTGGACTGTAATAATTTAAGAACACACAGATTTTTTTTTATAAAAATTCTTGGAACCGTTCTTAAGATATGCATTTTTTAACGGCTTTTTAAAATTTATATGTAAGTTACCGTCATTTTTTTATTTTAGGAAAATAGCTTTTTTTAACTGTTCAAAAATAATGTCAAAAACCTAACATACAAGAAGTTTTAAAAAACCCAATAAGTCGTTTTTGAAATGAATGTTGGCTTTGAAAATTTTTTTTTTTTAATTTCATAAAAACAAAACAAAAATCCAAAAATTTTGACTTACATTAGTGTTAAAACTTTCTTAAAATTATTAAAAAGTACCTTTTTGCTTCATTAATGAACTGATTTTTACTTGCGATATAGGTACTATAGCATAGGCCAAGTTTTCATTTGCAAAAATCTCGAACTCGAGATTTTGATCAAACTTGACATTATGATAATGAAGAGCACCAAGAAGTGGGTCCCTCAATTCCGTCTGTCTGTCTGTTTTAAGAACGATCTACAACTTGGTACTTAAGCATTTTAGGTGATTGTCTCAAAAAGATATTTAATTGTTTTTAGACCCAAAAATATGGGTACTTGACATACAAATTTTTCTACCAAAAACGGCTCTAACGTTTTTGATAAAAATTAGTCCATTTAGTAGAGTCTACGTTCTGGTCAAAAAAATTGTGTACATATCTTGTTTTTAACGGTACCTGTCATAGTGCCATACAACCATCATTTGTTTGGTCTTGAACTTTCTCATAAGCGGCTTAAAGGATTTCAATCCACATTTTTACAAAGGAGGTCCATTAAATTATAAATAATATTGCCTACCAACATTTTCGAGAGATACTTTTTTGGATTTTTGAAACAAAAATATTTTTTTTTGAAAACACAAGAAGATGTGAATCATTTAAGATTTTTATATATAACTTTATATTATTAAAAATTTTAGATAATTGCCATACAATTTTTTTTATAGAAAAAAAATTTAGTGACCTATAGTCCAAAATGCGTTTCGCCCGCGCACGATATTTGGCCTCATCAGTTAGATGCTATCGTACCTTTCTAAGACGCATTATCAGTTAGATGCTATCCTACCATTCTAAGACGCAATATTTAACCAAATTCCCCTAGAAAAATATAATTTGCCGTATATATATGCTGCAAATTCTATTAGAGTCGGTAGACATCGACCAAAAATATTGCGTCTTAGACAGGTACGATAGCATCTAACTGATGAGCCCAACTATCTTACCCCGGCGAAACGCATTTTGGACTGTAGGTCACAAAATATTTCAATTGGCTTTAATCCACACAGCCCACAAAAACAAAAAACAAAAATAATATGTAAATATTGTTTGCGATTTCTTCGAAAAAAATTTAAAAACTTGTATATAAAAACTACAGATGTGACGGGATATCCGGTAGGTATTCGGTATCCGGCCTATCCGGCTCCTTTTTTAATATCCGGCCGGAGCCAAATTACCTTTTTGTATCCGGTCGAATGCCGGATAGTCGTTTTTCAATAAAAAAAATAACAAAATATTAAGTTTAATGATCTGATTGATTTTATTTCATATAATAAAGATATGGCTATCAGCAATTTAATATTGTACGTTTTATAACCCCACATTATGGTGAATGAAAATCAGATTTTCTGCATTCATGAGTACTTTTATTTACTTATATTTTTTTTTCGTACTTTCGTCTATTAGAGTTTATAATAATCCTCAGAGTTGACTAATTAATAATACATTTAAAACAGAAAATAAAAAACGTAGTATACAATAAATAATAATTATTAACATTAGTACATAACTAATAACGGGTGATTTTTTTGCTACTTGGTTTTTGACGTTTATATTTTTGACAGATCACACATGACAAATTCCACGAACATTTGACATTTCGATTCAGTATTGTTTGCCATTTCATCATGAATAGACTTACGCCTGAACAACGTTTGCAAATTATTGAAATTTATTATCAAAATTCGTGCTCTGTGAAAAATGTGTTTCGCAAGCTACGTCCGTTTCAGCGACGAGGCTCATTTTTGGCTAAATGGATACGTGAATAAGCAGAATTGCCGTATTTGGAGTGAAGAGCAGCCAGAGGCAATTCAGCAGCTACCAATGCATCCCGAAAAATGCACTGTTTGGTGCGGTTTATGGGCAGGCGGCATCATTGGGCCGTACTTCTTCAAGGACGATGAAGGCCGCAGGGTTACGGTCAATGGAGAAAGGTACCGTTCGATGATAACAGATTTTTTTTTGCCGAAAATGCAAGAATTGAACTCGGTCGACATGTGGTTCCAACAGGACGGTGCCACATGCCACACTGCACGCGAAACCATGCATCAATTGAGAGGCGAATTTGGTGAGCAGTTGATCTCACGTTTTGGCGCAGTCAATTGGCCACCAAGATCATGTGATTTGACCCCGTTAGACTATTTTTTGTGGGGCTATGTTAAGTCTATTGTCTATAGTAACAAGCCAAACACGATTATTGCCTTGGAAGCCAACATTGAACGCGTCATTGGTGAGATTCCGGCCGAAATGTGTGAAAAAGTTTGCCAAAATTGGACCTTCAGAATGGACCACCTGAAGCGTAGCCGCGGGCAAAATTTAAGTGAAATTATTTTTAAAAAGTAAATGGCAGAAATTGATTTATCGATCCAAATAAAAATTTCATTCACTTTTTACAAGTTTCTGTGTTTTTTTGAATTTTCAAAAACCAAGCTCTTAAAAAATCACCGTTTAGTTTGTTAATTTAATTTATGAACTCGACCAATAATATTTATGATTTTTCAGGCTATTTGGGTCACTTTCTTCTGTATGCAAATAAAATAACTTTACTTCGTATGTTTACATAACGTTTCGTTGGATTTTCCCAACTTCTTCATTGGCTGTTTATTTAAACATTGATTTTTTTTAAATTATTTAAATTAAGTAATGGATCAATTGCAACGACTGGAAGTCGTTTTTCATTGTTATTCAAAACAAGTTGTGAAAATTGTTTGCAATCCATTATGTTTAATTATAAATTAATAATAATTAACAAAAAAAATCAATGTAAACTTCTAACATTTCGTGTCAAAATAAACAATCGACCCAACATAAGTAACGCAAATGGATTTTAATGTATAAGGATCATTTAAATCAAAAGCGTATATGAAACCTAACATGGAGTTTGCTTTATTAACGTTAATAAAGTTTGGATAAAAAAATCCAAGACCTCTTTAAATCTATAATAAATGATTACCTACGAAAAATATACGATGGCAATATTTTTTAAAAATCCAGAAAATAATGAACTTCTCTTCTCAACTAGCAATCTCAATCTTCATCCAGTATATGAAATGACAGAACATTAATTACAACAAATGCGCCATATATTTGCAGTGTAAAAAGTAAGAATATCTGGTGGAAGTGGAGAAGAACGAAAAAATCATTTTTAAGTTGGTTTTACTTGTACCGGTCTAATTTGAGTATCAGCCCACCAAAATATTATACTTTTCATTACACGCCGTCTCCACTAGCGATAAATTTAGGAGCAATTGCAATAGCAATAGCAGAAAGCAGATAGCAGAAGGTCAGACAAATTTTTTTCGGTGTGCATTTCATAGCATACTTATTTAGTTACTGAAGAATTTCGAAGGCAACTGATGCTGTTAGCAACAATAACAACAAATTATTTGGAAATGCCAAAACAAAATGAGAGTTCTCCTTGCGATAAAGCAAGCGATGAAAGCATACTATCTAACACATGCTATGAAAATATAGCTGCGATTTCGGTCTCCATTTGCGATACTGATAGCATGCTTTAAAGTTTTCTCTAGATTCATCGCTAATGGAGACCGCATGTTAGGGTAGATATCCGGCCACCGATATTCGGCTATCCGGCCTAGCTGCGGACCGAATATCCGGCCAAAATCACTATTCGGTACAACTCTAATAAAAACTGAAGTAAAAAACGATTTTGAAAATATATTTACATCCTTAATATACGATGTGATAGAACATAAGAGCAAGTTCGTACGATCCAGTCGTACTTTTTATTTAATGTTAGTATAGCAATCTTAGCTATTTAACAATACAAATTTAAGAATTTTCAAACCTGTATAGAAATTTTGATCGAAATCCATTTTGTTGTTAATGAGAAAGTCGAACGTAAAACAAAAAGCGGTTTTATGGCAGGTTCCATTAATAAAATTTGATGTCTAATTTTGGTTTGGCGAACTTTAGACTATTAGTCTTATTTATTACAATACGCTAAGCAGGTGCATAGTAATACACTGCATAAAGACTTATGTAGCCGCAATGCAAATCCTTATATAATAGACTGTTTCTTCAAATTATAGTAATAATGTGCTTATGTCAAAATAAAAGATACATTCCGAAAGATATCTTGCATCTTGGTGCGTGCCCAAAATATACATTTACTCATCCTTAAAATATTGAAATTAATGGGCGAAGTAAGTGGCTTTTTAATACAAAATAATTTAAATAGGCAAATACAACGTTATGAATACATTTTTTCGTTTAAAGAAATTATATAGAGAACATAGCCTTATTTACTCGATGTAATGCGTTAGGTTTTATAAATCGCAAAAGCTGTTTTTGAAATATTGTTTGAATATTTTCAAAAGTTTTGTGTTTGGAAAACTGGAAGAAGTGATTAATAGATAACCTTAAATTGTAAAATGCAAACTTTTTTAATGGAATGATTTAGATTCTAGTTATTCTAATTATGCAGTATAACTGATTAGAAATTTAGTCTTATACATATACTCTGAAATAAGCCGTTAGAATTTTTTGTAATTATAAAATATCAATTAGAACATTTTTCTCCATCTATGGAATCGAGGAATATATTATTCGGACAATGTTCCTCATTCAGTTCAATTTCAAATATTTTTCTTACAGCAAATGCAATTTTTCAAATGAATATCGCTGGTGTCAATATCGCAGTCATGGGAGTCAATTTGGTGAATTTCGTATTCACAATAATTATTGTGGTTGTTTGTATATTAAATTAAAAAAAACTTTGAAATTAGGTTTGTGGTCGGAATCTCCAAATCTGTTTCCGAAAAGTTACCTTCATTGGAAAAATTGAGCTATGTTTAAAATTAGAATAATTTTATAGCAACAGTTGTTTGGACACCAGTAAACATATCTGAAAGTGAAATGATCAAAATTTGAACCTCATGATTCTATGATTTTGTTATTGTCTTAAATCGTTGTTTTCTCGTCATTTCGTACCCAATGTCCAATACGAAAGAGATAAATAAAACCTGTTGTTTTATAAATTTCGGTTTAGTTATTTTAATTTCTATCTTATATTTCGTTTCATGTTAAAAAACAAAACATCAGGTAATCACTGAAGTAGTTTAGTCAAATATTTTTCTTTTAGTGGTTTTTATACGTAGGTGAATCCAGGAGCAGCAGCATAAGCAGCTGGAACGGCATTGATCAATGGAGCTGAAGCGAACCTAGGTGATGAAGCATAGTTGACTTGTGTAGCGAAAGCAGGTGCTGGAGCGTAAGCAAGTGGAGCAGCCTTGACAACAGCAGCTTGCTTGACAATAGGAGCAGCAACAATTGGGGCTGCTGGTCTAACCAAGCGTGCTGCGGTTCTTAAAACGGGAGCAGCTCTAAGTGGTTCTGCAGCAGGGACAACAGCGGTTGCAATTGGTACACGGGTAACAACAGCATTGAATCCATTGATAGGATCTGCAGTGTAAGTAACGGTCCTCTTGAAGCCATCGGCATCGATCAATGAATATTCGCCCTTAACAACATCTCCATCACGAGTCTCGAATTGTGACTTCGAATCGCCTGAAATAGTGTCCTGAACGTCGTAGGCATAGTTGTACTGAGGATTGGCGTCAACTTCTTCTGCTTCCACCGCAATCGGCTCAACCACCTCAAGTCGAGCAGCAGGAACAGCTGCAACTCTAGCTGCAGCCAATCGAGCAGGACGAACAGCGATTCCGGCATTGGCAACAGCCAAACAAGCAAGAACAACAACAAACTGCAAACAAAAAAGTTATTCGAATTAAAATTATTCCGAATTTGATTTGTACTCGTAGTCCATACCTTGAATGCCATTTCGAATAAAAAGAAGACTGAACTGAGGTAGTTTAATCCAAGAAGTGCTAAACTTTGAATGATAACATTAACTCATCGATCCAATGCTTTTATATACGAAAATCAATTCAATCGATTTGGCTGGTTAGCGTGCAGTGTTGAATAGTTTGCCATAAACGGACTTCTGCAGAGGTTAAGTCTCGTCATGTTGAAAGCACTTAACTATTCAGTGTAAATATTTTCAATGTCAATACATTGTTTTGTAACGCACGTACTCATCGTTGACATTAAAATAATTAAATTTATTTCCATGAGTATCCATTTCCACGGCTGCTATTTGGCGCAATCGACGCAATAAGTTGCAAGTTCATTCTCCTCCAACAACGGCCTAGCAGTGAATGGAGTCATGATTTCTGTGTGCTCCAGTTGGATACAGATACAAGATGCAGACATGCTGTTTGCGAGTTTGAGTATTTTTCCCTGACCAGAACACTGGGTAAACATTCATATACTGGTTTTTCAGTGTAAGGAGATATTTTGAGAGGGATTTCCTGCAAATTAAATTTTTAAATTTAAAACAATATTTCATTCTCTTAAAATTTAATCAAACTATATACCAACTCTCTTAAGAACTTATATGGGTCAAACCATATTCATATCATAATCTAGTCTGTTCGTTTTGGCCAAGCAAAGATAATGGTGTATTAGTTCATTTTGGCTGATGCAATTTAAGACTACGTTTGCGGGAAATAGTGCATCGAAAAAAATATTAATTTAAATGGTCATTTTGTTAACGATTAGAAAAAGCCCAACACAATAAGTACGAAAGAAGTCATTGTCATAATTTACAAATGAGGAGTGAAGCATTGTTTGGCCTTAACATTTTCTGGCGAACAACCAAGAAAATATTTAAAACAAAAATCGTACGTGGTACTGACCTCTTTTGCTCATAAATGCTTGATGGTTTTAAAAAAGTTTACCGGCAATGAATAAAAAAAAATAAGACACAGATTGCACACATGTTATGGGTTGGGTTATTTAATTTAAATAGCCAGTAAAATACAAGAAGATACATTTATCTGTTGTGCCTTCCTTTGTAGAATTAATCGACACAGTTGAATTAAATCTGTTATGTGTATATGAATATTATCTATACAACCTCTTTCTTTTAGGTTTTAACCTTAAGCTTTATATTTTTCATTATGTTTGTTGATTTTCAAAAGTGCTTCCCTCAGACGATATATGACAGATAGTTTTTGTTTAATTAGTGGCAGTTATAATCATAACTATAACAAGTTAAAAATTTAGAAGAAAGCTGATGATTTTGTTTAAATTTTGTTTAATTTTTAAAATCTACAATTTTTTTCGAGGAAGGTGATTTGGTTTCGAAATTTCGATTAAATTTGATGTTGCTGTAATAGCGAAGACTAGTGGATCTCACAATAATTCTATTGGTTATATGTATGTCCACACGTTCTAATTATTTTTGTTAAGACCAAAAATTAATGTACGGGTCATACATTTTTTTAGCCAAGAACTTATATCTTATTTTTCTCGATTTGTATAAAAAAAATAAGTTAACTAATGAAGGGAAAGAATACCTTTTAGTAATCTTTTTTATTTTGGAAAAAATTGTTATTTTTGTTACCTCTAGTAGAATCATTTTTTGGTTTTCGATTTATTGGAAAACGGTTCATTCGATTGTTTTGAATTTTTTCAGGTAGAAGCTCCTAAAGCAATTGAATAATTGGTAAGTGTGAATAAAAATTTTTCAATTTTTTTAAATTAATTTTTCTTGAAAACTCTATATTTCGAAAACCACCTGATCGGTTTCCTAAAAAAAACTTGGTATTTAGAAATTTTTGACATTTTTCTAAGATTAAAAATAACAAATGTTTAAAAAAAAATTGTTCTTAAATTAATGCAATCACTTTTAAGTACAAAATGTTTGATTTTGTGTTCTTGTTAATGGTACTCTCCATAGAACTACTTTACATTTACTTTCTCAGTATTGGATAAACCGATATAAATTATCTTGTTTATGCAAATGCTTTCTTAATGTATAAATAACATTGCGTATTCAAATTTTCAAAAAAAAAATTCGATTTCTAAAATATTAAATATGTAGGTACGTAATTTTTGTTTTGATAAACAAAAATTATTTTTAAGTCGATATTACAATTTTGTTTCCATTAAAAAAAAAAACATGTGCGTCTCGTGAAGCCCGACAGAACTGATAACTTAAGCTAATCTAAGTTGAACAATTTAATATTAAATTTTTTAACTTGAGAAAAGCTTTAAAAGTTTTTCGTTAATTTGATTAATTTTAAAAGTTCTCCGTATGCGTGAGTGAAAGGGAAGCCAGACAGACTGGTGCCGTAACGCGTTACGTAACGAAGCGGCTTACCCTCTCATAAGAATTTCCGCTCAAAAGTTTGTTTTCCATATTCATTTTTGTACAAATGTCATCTTTCATTTTTCCTCAACCTATAAGAACTAAGCGTAATAAACAATTATATTAAATTAGCACAATAATATTATGTACCTTCCACATATCTTATAAAAAGTTATAATACTTTTCTTATTTACAGAATTAAATCCATAATCTAGCTTGAAATTTAGGTATACATAGATACCTAACTATTCCTTGATTCATCCATTTAAAAATTCATTATACTAAAGATAAAAAATTCCTAATAATATCTAGACTACCTTTCTACTAACAGCGTTAAGAGTAAGTTCATATGATCGAATCGTAGATTTTATTTTTTTTAACAAAGTTCAGTTGATATTTTTTTTTTGTTTTTTTTTTAAATTGGAAAAAAAATTTATAGAAAGTTCAATATTTCGAAAACGACATCATTTCTTTAAAATTTTGTATTTAATAGTTTATTGAAATTTTCCAGAATACTTCTTAAAAGAAAAGGTTCTATTATACAAAATGTTGAAGAATCGTTAAGGTTTTTTTTTTCATAAAAACGGGTGTAAGAATTGCGATAAAGTATTGCGTTCTTAAATATTTTTTTTTAATAAAGAAAACTATTTCATTTTGCACTTTTGAGATTATCTTTGTGACCAATTACTTTGAATTTTAATAGTTTATGTAACAAATTTCTTTGATTGTGTTTTTATTGGTCAATTCTGTCTGTTTAATTTTTTTCTTGAAAATTCCATTTTTCAAAAACCAGTTATTATTTGTTTTTGAAGTTAACAATTTATACACAAATGAAAAAAAAATTATTCGCCATCCATTATTTTCATTATTTTTCCTAATTTAGTCGGCCCACTATTGAAGTAGGACTAACCACACGTAACGATGCTTGATAGGAAGTGATGTTTTCATCAGAGCCTAGGCCGCCTTGACGTATTGCAATCTATAAAATCGTAATAATTGATAGACTGCTGATCAAGGGGGCCCGGCACCACCAATATTCAACTTGACATAGAAAATTAATATTTCGATTAACTTATTTAAAACCAATTGGCTGTTATGTTAAATGAGATAGAATTATTTATATTTCATTATTTCTTTCATCGAACAATATTAGAACATCAATCGAGAAAGCACCCAACAACATAAAGTCCAGCCCTAATCATTTGCGGTGTTCGTAATTTGTACAAGATTCGTCCAAATCATTAAGTAATGTGAAAGTGATTTTACATACGAATTTGTACTCCTATAGGTGTTAGGGCGAATTCCAAACAAATTATTTAATTATGTATGCAAAGGTACATACATTTAGTAATTTACCTCTTGAATAAAGAATAAGTAAGTATTTGACTAAACATTATCACTTTACTGTTGAACGCCAGAAATTGTTTTGATTACATCAGCCAATTTTATTATGGGTCAAAATACCGCTCCATAATGATATTCAATGTCAGTATGTCACTAACGTGCTGTTTTTCTGCACGAAAAAGTATTCTTAGTCATAGACGCAACTCTTTAATATATACAAGTTAACAAATTTAAGCGACTTGTGTTTTCAGATTGACTAAGTAAGAGAATGAAAATTATAACTTCTCTTCTAGTTGCGGCAAATGCCCCAATGAACCGGTAGGTAAGCCCATATAATTTGAATTGAAATTGCATTCAATTCTTAGACGAAAAAATTGTATAAAAAGAAAATCCTAGCTCAAATCATATCAAACAGTTTTCTCTATCAGAATAATTAACATGGCTTACTTCCACCCGGTAAGCTAGCAAGGAGTACCTACTCAGAAAAATGGCCCATTATATACTTACTTATTATTAACCTAATCTACTTACTTATGTTTACTTTCAGTTCGTTCTTATTTTTGCATTTATTGCTGGTGCACATGCAGTCCTCCTGCAAGGACCTAGCATCTACCAACCACAGTTGCTGACGAAACAAATTGAAACCGTCGACCTAAGGCCACAGTATACTTTTAGCTACGATGTCAAGGATCCATCGACAGGCGACATCAAAAACCAAATAGAGTCACGAGATGGAGATGTCGTTAAGGGCGCATATTCGCTGCTGGATGCCGATGGCTTGACGAGACTTGTCCAATACTCCTCCGATGGTGTGAATGGATTCAACGCCGTAGTCACGCGAACAGGAACCAAACAAATCTTAGCCGGTCCAGCTCCGACTCTGATCAAGAGTATTCCCGTTCTTCAGCAGCCAACTTTGATTAAATCAATTCCAAGCATCTTACAAGGACCGTCTATCATCAGACCTCAAGGCATTCCGCTTCTTGGTGGGATTCCGTCTCTTCTGCAATCTCCGCAATTATCGTATGGTTCCCCATTATCGGGTGCATATTCGAGTAGCAGTTTGATTAAATCACCGCCCTCACTGGGTCTAATTTCGAATATAAAAAGCTCACCATTGATCTATTAAAATAAGTGTAAGGACAGCATTTGTCTATCAATTTAAATAAAATAAAAATACATTATTATAATCTCTGCATAAAAAATATTAAACGTGTTTGATATTATATTTGAAGTAGTATAGACACACACTTTATGTAAAGTATGTTCCAGTTTAAAAAAGAGATTTGTACATGTAAATTCTCAGAATTTTGGATAAGATTTATCAAAAACCTTGAAAAAATTGATGGTTCATCTGATTTTCTGTCGTTATTATTGTCTACACAGGTTATATCCCTTGTGTACTTAATACATTTCATTCTATCAATTTTTTGGAGGTCAAAGTCATTTAAAAAATTATTACCAATTTTAATTATTTAGTTTAAAGATTAACTTTTAACAAATTTATTCTTATCGATATTGAATCAATTGTTTTGTTGGTATCTCAATTCGAAATTATAGTAGGTAGTAATGTCTTATTTTATAAGAAAAGCTTTATTTTTAAATAAAATTTCTTAACGGTCAAATTTAACTTAAAAAAAAACATTTGCGTCTCGGGACCCCGACAGAAGTGATAACTAAAACTAATCTAAGTTGAACTACATATTTATAATTGAAATTGTTTAACTTGAGAAGAGCTTCAAAAGTTCTTCGTTAATTTGATTAATTTCAAAAGTTCTCCGTATGCGTGATAGAAGGGGAAGCCAGATAGACTGGCGCCGTAATTCGTTACGCAACGAAGCGGCTTACCCTCCCATAAGAAGTTAGCACCACAAAAAATGTTTTTTTTTCTTCAAAAAACTTTTTTTTCCAATATTTTGGATGCAGTTTTATTTAGAATTGAAGGACCTCCTATTCAAAAATTTTGATCGAAATCCGTGGAGCCGTTTATGGGAAAGTTCAAAATATAAAAAAATGGTTGTACCTTTGCCATGTACAAATTAAATAAACAAATTTTTATATCAAAAATAGAATATGTCTATAATAGTACGCCGATTTTTTTTTTATCAAATGGTTAAAGCCGTTTTTGAGATAATTAAGATAGAAGCCACAATCGTATGGCACTTAACGTTATTTTGGGGGTTAAAAAATCGATTTAAATATTTATTTGAGACAATCACCTAAAACCAAGTTTGATTAAATTCTCTTAAGTGGCTTAGACTGTATACAATCTACAGACAGACGGAATTTCGAGAACCACTTTGCAGGTGTTCGACATCATCGTAATGTCAAGTTTGATTAAAATCTCAAGAACGATTTTTTTTCCAAATGCAAGGGTTGCCCTCAAGTTAAACTCAACGGTACAATTGGATATAACATAGAAAGATAAGAGAAGATAGGCGGCAGATTAGGTGCTACCAAAATTCTTAATCTCTTTCCTACATATTATTATGTACACATGTGTATATGCATACATGTATGCTAGAAAACCTACCCTTCATATTGGAGATACCAACTCCATTTGTAAAGATGTAAGCATTTGCATACATATGTGCGTACCCAGTAGGAAATTTCAAAAAATGCATGCATGAATCACCAACTTTTTCATCAATGAGTGGAAGCTACACCCCATGAATTTGTATGAAAACATTGATAAGTTTAACATGGGGCTGTCATAGGAGTTCACCAAGTGATTTTCGGGGCGAATATTTAACAGTGAAATCACGAAGTAGGGGTAACTAGTTTATTCAGAAGCAAATTATATGTGATGAAAAATGGCATGAACGGTAAGCTGTGAAATCACTAGTTGACTTAGAATTGCTTATTCAGCAGGTGATAAAAGGCATGAATGCTCATCCATTAATTCACTCCGTTAATGTAACTCGTTAATTCGCATATGAATTTTATTTGATGAAAAATGACATGAATATTCAATTATGAAATCGCTAGATGAATCCCGTATGATACCTACTTCTTTTTTTCCTCATTTTGTATGCATTAAATAAAATGAAAGTGTCAGTTTTCTGTGAAAGAGGAAATATGTTTTTTTACCGTAAACAGAAACATTGTATATGTGTGTTATACCCCCAAACACCATTTTATTAATTTAATTCGACGATTATTCAATAATATAAACATTCAATTGAGAAAACAAAATACGTTTAGCTTATAATAATTAGAATGTAGTCTTGATAAAATTTTGATGGGAAAGTAAACCTTATCAATATTTGATTCTTTTAAATTTGATCTGATGTCGGTCTTAGCAATTCACTTTGTTAATTCTGCTGCGTAGGTTTTGCACTTTCAGTCGCATATTGGCATTTTTAAATTTTGTTTTGAATAAAGTCGAAGAAATACCCACCAGTCGCCAAATATTTGAACAACGCCAATTATCTGAACAAAAAAAAAATTTTGATTAAAAAAATAAACTTTTGTTGCTGTGTTAAATGATGATAAAGATCGCGAACAAAACTGGAATTTCTGGTTTATATGGTTTTTCACTTTCTCTAAAAAAAAAAACAACGAACTCATGTCATGACCAGCGAAGACTGAGTACTGGGCGAATTTCTCGTTGCAGGTAGAAAAAAGGCAATGTCCGTCACTCTTCCCATGGCAGATAAAACCTCTTTGTTTTAAAGCTTTTTTATTTTTTTGTTCTCGAGAAGAAAACAAATCAACCACCGCACCGCAGAGAACCAAACATCATTTGCAAACTCATGAACCTATACATTACTCTTCACCAGTGTAATCATCTTTTATGATTTTGTAACTGAAAATATATTGAATTGTAAGTATTCAATTCATTTGAATTTAGTTAACTGATGAAAAAATGCGCAACCGTTTTCTGATGAAATCATAACATACTACTCATCGATGGAAATAGTCGATGAATCCATTGATGAATTCACCAAAAAAATTCATTGATGTCGAAATTTCCTACTGGGTATACAATATACATAAGATACTATCTTGTCTTTCAACAACTTAATTGTGCTTTAATTTAATTGACACATTTATAGGTATATTGCTTGAGAACCTCCTTACACCTTTTCTGATGCATATATCTAATGCTTACTCCAGAACTCTTGTAAACGATGACTGGGGCAATAACTTTGTGGAACTCTGTTTTTAAAAATATTGAAATTTTTCATCAACATTTGCATCTATAATGTCAGAAAACGAAAAAAAAATCGAAAAAATTTGTTCTTTTAACCCCTCTAAGATATAAAGCTATATTGTAGGACACATTCCTGTTATTTTATACCGGCATATAGCCTTACTTCAATTTTAAGACCCTAACCCTAAAGATTGGACTACTAGAACTGGCGATATAAGCTGAAAACTGCCACCACATCTTGTCTGTTTAATGAATTTTCAAACATAACTGTTCTTCTACACTGAACATCGATGATAAGAGTCGAACTAATCCATTGCATTGTATATAAAATTATATACTTATACAATGACTAAGTATGCAATTTTGAATGTTTTTCTCGTGTTTTGAAATTAAGATAGCAAAGCTTGTATACCTTTGAGTAATGTTTGATACATTAAAATAATCATCATTATTGTCTTTTTATTAATTAAAGAAAAACCAAAGAGTCAAAAGTCATTGACTGACTGCAATCTTCTCAATATTACAGTTTTCTAGCGGTTGGCGGCATTCTAGGTATCCAATTTTTTAACCAAACATTCGAGCCAATATACTCTATCACTCCTGAAAATTTCAGATTTTTACATCCACTCCTTAAAAAGATAAAATTCTTTTAGTTGATAGTGCAGAAAGGATTGATACGATCTGAAAACTTCATTTCGCGCAAGTCCACATGGTTTCATTAGCCCTCATTCATAACGGTATTTTTTTTCGAACGTTACTCGCGCGTAGGGTGAATGTTGATTTTTGTATACTCGCGATATATAAATATTATAGAACTTTCAATTCTCTAGAATGAAAGTTCTCGAGAATTCCATATCTGACAACATTTTTTTAACTAGGTATAAGACCTAATGTCTTTTAAATCCAACAATAGTTAGAAGGACTAGAAAGATAGGAAAGAATTTTTTGTTGAGTGGATTTGAGATTTTGGCCTTGACTGTCTCATTTAAACATACGGGCGGTATCCAGTTCAAATTGTATGTATAGAAGAGGTTGCTGCTATCGTGGGGATGGAACACACACGTCTAAGTAAGCAGTGAAGTATCTTATAAATTGCGCCAATGCCACCCGCAAGATCTTTAAGGGAACAATTTTTATGAAATTAAGTCAACATTTTAGAAAGTTGATTTTTTTTCAAAACTTTGCGAAATCAAGTGACATTTTAAACATGCCTGGAATTTTTTTAAATGAAAATCGAGTGGTATTCCAAAAACACCTGAATAAGGGTTTCACTATGAATGGATATACTCTGCCCAACAAAAAATAGTCAGTACATGGAAGATAGGACGCTTGCCTTTCACTCTGACTGTTATAGTTGCCAATACGTTCGTACTGTTTTAAAGCTCTTACAGGGTTTCAAAAGTAATAATACTAAATTAGCACAAACGTAGCAGTGGTAACTCTAATTCAATGTGTTTAGTTGAGTCTTGAGTGCACTTTAATGTGCAGTAGGTAGGTCATGTTGGAATATATGCTGGTTTCAACAAGATTACAAAAAAAAAAACAATTTGTTTGTAATTCAGTGGTTATTTTCAGTTTCAATCTCAGCAACAGGCACCATTGTATTTCAAAAAGCTTTGCCATAAAGCTTGTACCTACTGACTATTTTTGTTGGACAGAGTATAAGTCTTTAAATACTAATAATCATTTTTATATCTAGTTTTCTGTATTTGATTGAATTGATAAAAATATTGAATATCAAAATAAATATACAAAATATTTACATAGCTAAAGAATTATGTTTAAAAATCGAATAGAAGAGTGAAATATAAGCTTTCAAAAAAGCTTTATTGCATGTGCCTTAGTTGGTTCTGAATATTTTTCTTTCCATTTTAAGTCATTTTTACTTGCTATTACAGGTATAATAAGGCAAGTTATGGATTCGTGAAAAAAAAATCTAACAATCAAACATTACGATCATAGAAAACACCAAAAAGTGTGTCCCGCAATTTCGTCTGTTATCGAGTCTACAGCGATTGGATAGATTTGCTTCAAATTTGGTTCCTACTCGTACATATTGTAATAAGAATGAATGAGTCGTTTCATAGTATGTAAAATATAAATAACGAAGATGGCAACAACCAAATTAAATAAAATGTACGACTGGATCGCACGTACTTGCTCCTTTGAGCAAGAAATTCTTAATTTTTTCCTAAAAAAAATTGGTATGAACATTTTAAATATTAAATTTGAAAACAAAATTTCACAAAAAATCGTCCACCCGTTTTCGAAATATTGAATTTTCAAAAAAACAAATACTTTTTTTTCAAAAATCCAAAAAAAAAAAAATTTTCGAAAATTTTGAAATGCAGTATTATTTACAATTCGTAGAAGCCTGTATAAAAATTTTGATCGAATTCCGTTCAGCCGTTTATGAGAAAGTCCAAAATCAATAAAATGGTTGTATGGCAAGTGCGGTTAATAACAAAATATTAAAAAAAATCGGCTAAAATGTAGACCAGGCCCTATGTAGTACACACTCTACTTTTTATCAAAATCGTTGGAGCAGTTTTTGAGATAATTAAGATGGCAGAAAAATTTGTATGCAAGTACCGTTATTTTTAGTGCTAAAACAACGATTCAAAAACATATTTGTGACAATCGCCTAACACGCCTAAGCACCAAATTTGAACAAAATCGGTTCAGCCGTTTAGGCTGTAGATCGTTCTACAGACAGACAGACAGTTGGAATTACCTGACCCACTTTTTTGATGCTCTCTATCATCGTAACGTCAACTTTGATTAAAATCTCGAGTTCGATTTTTTTTTTCCAAATACAAACCTTGCCCTGTAGTACCTATATCGCATATAAAAATATCTATGAAAATAAATAAGAAAAGAAATTAAGATTTTCGATTGTATGATAGTGAATTTCAAGTGCGCATTTAATATTTTCATAAATGTAGTGCCGATACTTCCGTGTAAAAGTAGGCAAGTTGTGTATTTATACACATGACAATAGGTAAACAAAAAAAAATTGAACACATTACGTTGGATATTACAAACATTTGTTGCAAATTTTCACAATCTGTGTACCTTTCAATCACTATTGTTCAGTATTAAACTAATAATGCTTAAAATTAGACCCACAATGTTAATAATTAAACAAATATTATTTAAATTCAAACACCTTACAAAAGCTACACATAAAGTGTTTGTACTTAAACAATCAATGCTTATATTAACTACCATTTGATCTAAGTTACACATTTTATGTGTACATTTGCAGTTTATTTGTGACAATTATTTTTACTTTATTTCAAATTACACACAAGGGGTTTGACATTTACACATTAAACATTTAAAATTAATACGTGCGTAAAAATACTGCAATTATGGTAGGCAACAAGTTTCCTCGCTTTATGATAGTAAAAATACACGATATTTTTTAGAGTGTATCTATGTACCTACTAAAAACGTCCGAGGTTAGCTACATTAAAGTTGTTAGCTACAAGAGCAAGTTCGTACTATCCAGTTGTGCATTTTATTTTTATTTTATTACGACATTTACTCGTATGGTGGCTAGGACATTTACTATTTAAACAAAATTATTTTATACTTAAACCTAGTGCACATCTCGACTTACGAAATACTGTCAAAAATTTAGGCGAGCTAAAATATCAAGCATTTTATCTGAGTTGAACGAACCTCAAGTTCCAGCTAAAAAGTGAAGTTTCTAATATACATAACTATCTGTTAATATAATTTGCCCACGAAATGTTCCCCGCATATATTGTTCTCGAGGTAAATTTTGACTCGTAACCACGGCCGAACCAACCATATGCGCAAGATGTGCAATTGCACTCGGCGCAAAATTCTTTGTAATTTAACCTGGCGTAAACAAATGACATTTTCATTATAACCATAAAACTTGTTTAAATAATACCAAAATAACATCCATCACAACTGTGATAAGTTATTTCTTCGAACATAATTTTTTTCAAAAATGAAGTTGAATGAAAATAAAATTAGAGTGGAAAAATGAAAGCTATGTAGTGGAATTATGTATGTGAATCAATGTGTGTACATGGTGGGGCGCTTTCTACAAATCTTGCACAGGGCGAAAGTTTGGCTAAGGCCGGCACTGCTCGTGACCTATGTGGTTTCTAAGAACAATTTCTCATTTGCATTTTTTGTTTTAATTTTTTTTCTTAATGGTACCGAATTAGCTTTTAATTTTCACTAAATTTGGTCCCTTATGGTCTATTCATATGTATATATCCACGTCATTAGTTTCAAATATTGTACTTGGTATCAAAAAAAAAATCAATGAACTGTGGTATGGTCATCTTTATATATCATTATACTGATGCGTGTACAACTACGCATTTGAATATTGTTTAGGCGTTTTTCTCCTAAACTATTTCAAATAAAACACTATTTCTATGCAAAGATTATACTAAAATTTATTATTAAACCGGTTTACTTAGAATATTATTTTTGTTTAAATGATTAAAAGTATGAAGCTATTTGTAAATACAAAAAAAAAAGAATACAGTCCTTATATTGCCCTATACATATTGTGAAAAACCATACCTATTATCTAATAGATCAACGATGAGCTTTTTATATTCGAGACTAGACCCAACGAAGGCGGTGATCTAATCAAACTGCTGCTCGAGTATGCACCCGATAATGGCGAACCATACGACAGTCGAGGAGATTGTACAAGAGACGGAATGCCACCGAGAAGCGGAATGCCTTGAGGCCTGATGATAGAAGGTCCTTGTAATATTGTTGGGATTGATTTGATAAGAGTTGGAGCTGGAGCAGCTAAGATCTGTTTGGTTCCCGTTCGTGTGACTACGGCGTTGAATCCATTCACACCATCGGAGGAGTATTGGACAAGTCTCGTCAAGCCATCGGCATCCAGCAGCGAATATGAGCCCTTGACGACATCTCCATCTCGTGACTCTATTTGGTTTTTAATGTCGCCTGTTGAGGGATCCTTAACATCATAGCTAAAAGTATACTGCGGCCTTAGGTCAACGGTTTCAACTTGTTTCGTCAGCAACTGTGGTTGGTAGATGCTTGGTCCTTGCAGCAAGACTGCATGTGCAGCTGCAGCAAAACCTACAATAAAAACTATCTGCAATATAAACGTTTATTTTAAGTACTTTCGAGATTTAGGTATATGTGCTAGCTTACTTGGTGAATGTGAGCCATGTTTACTTCTCTGTTACTGACGATTGTGAATGATATCATAAGGATAAACATTTTTGCTTTTATACCATTTGTTGTCAAATAATTTGAATGCACTTCTTTATGAGCAAGCATACATACCTATACCGGTTCTAAGCAAATCGGTAAGAGATTTTTTTTTCGCTATTAAGATAGCTTCATACTTTTTAGCTCTCACAAGCCTGATACTTAGAGAATTGCTCTAGTTTGGATCCCGTTGTGTTTCGGAGTCATAGAAGCCGAAGAGTACATATGTTAACGCACCTTGGTTCAAAGGCTCTTTTTAAGAGATTTAAATTGGCTGATGTAATCGTAGATATTTTGGTATCACAAAAACTAATCCCGGCTTGCTTTCTATAAGATAACTTCTGATATTTTTGTTTACTCAAGGGAGGATGTAGGCAAATGGATAATTAGGTAAGTGCAAAATGACAAAAAAAATATTTTAGAATAGGTATATGTAATTATTATATGATCATTTGTCTAATAATTTTGGGGGTGGCCGTGGCGCGATAGTTGTGTGTTCGTCTGTCAACCTTATGGTCACAGGTTCGATCCCTGCCGTAGTCTTTGTCTTATTTTTCCATTAAAAACCAATTCTAAAAATAAATGTCATACAATGAGTTGCTGGTTTACTCATTACATGCTGTTTAGACATAGAACTAACAACATGTGATTGAGTAAAACTAGTATACCGATAAAATATGACAAAAAAATAAAAAATTATTGCGAATTATAAGGGACATATATAAATAAGACACGGAAATTTCTCCGCATTAGTTCAGCCGCCATCCCTGGAGATAAAATCTGAGACAACAACCACCTACAGTCTCCGAATATCGCGCCACATATCTTTCCTATCATTCTTTTTCTTCCTTAACCTCACCCTCACGCCCGTGCTGTGTTGAAACATTTAAAGGGTATTCGTAATCCCTTGAGCGCGTGTAGATTATAAAAAAAAAAAATGGACTGTGTTTATACACAGCTAATTAAATAAAAAATAAATTTATCGAGTAAGGACAGAAACATTATTTCAAAATATTAATATTACTTCAATCGTTTAGGTTGAAGTAAAAATCGTTGGAATGGCTTAAAAAAAAACTTATTTAGTGTAAATACACATGCATATGTACCTACACTTAATATAGTAGTATATTTTGTACCTTTTTTGTAAGCAATATTATATGAAAATTTTTGAAAGTCTAATTTTCTAGACATTTTTGTAAATAAAACAGTTTTAAGCGTTTATCATATAAAAGTTAAGTAAGAAATCATTCAGTACATTTATTACTTTTTTAAGCCCCAAAAGCAAAAAAAAAACTTCTTATGTAACGCAAATACAGTGAAAGCTTTACTTGCGGACAGCTCCAATAAGCCGATAATGAACAAACTTCTTTTTTGAATTTCTCATACAAACTACTTTGCTATAAACGGGCACTCTTATAGATGGATGCGGACACATTTTCATGTTAATTTAAATAGAAAACCTCCCATACGCGGAGACATAATTTTATTTAGGGGTTATTTGTATCAACAAACAAAAAAAAAAAGAAAGGACCGTTCTCAGGGGCCCTACTATGTAATTTCATTCTACTTTTGCATCTATTCGAAAGCTGTTTTCAAATGCTTTAATTAAGTGGTACTATATTGGAAAGTAGCACCCAGTATTAGCGTATTCGACTCTTCGCCACATAATCTCCAATTACCTCTGTTCTTTTCAGTTAATAAGTGCTTTACTAAAGAATTAGCGACTTGAGATTTTGCGAATTCGAACATAATCATTGTTGAATCGAATAACATTGTTGGGCCACAGTATAGTTTTTCTTTTATTTTTAATACGTAAGAAAATCCATAGAAAAATCTCCGATAGACTCGAAACTCTAATAACCGGACGGAGGACAGAGCGATATTTTGTTCAAATCTTATTAGGGTACTTCCCGGGTAACTAAGGTGGTGTAATCTGGATAGTGTATAGTTCTCCTTTCTGATGGCGTTCCATCATTGCACATGTCATTTCTTTTCCGTCTGCTATTCATTTTGAACTCATTTCATTTCTTATTCTTTCCCCTATCCGGACAGTTCTCATAACCGAACACAAATTGGGAGACGAGTGTCCGCTTATCAGAGCTTTCACTGTATAAGATTGTTTTTCATTTAATGATTGATAAGTAGAGAAGTACTGATGATATTTTTACATTCTTATCTCGTTATTCTTACATTCCATTTTTCTCTTGTGCCAAGCCAAGTAAAAATAATGAATAAAACTATTTTTTTTAAAAAGTAAACACTGTTAACCTTGCATTGTTCAATTAAAAAATTCTGAATCGTATTATCGGAATCAAACATAATCATCAAGGTATCCTACTTTCATTTTTAAATGAGCTAAATTAACATATACATATACATATTGATATATGTACCCACTAACACGCCCACTCTTTTTAATCATTGCTTGGGGTTGCCAAGAAATATTGATTTTTGGCTCTGATAAGACGCTTCTGTTCTTAAAGAATAAAATAAAACTTCAGGCCACATTCTACATTTTTTTTTGAGGATGGACAAAGCCCATCATTCTTAACGGAACGGGTGTTGTTAATTTGATCATCGGTTTTAAAAATTTACAAAATGTGACAATTTCGAAAATAAATATTAACCCTCATAATAATAGTTTTATAAGAAGGTGTTTTTTTTTTAAACAATTCTATATACTACTGAAATTACTTAGCCAAGTAGAAGACTTAGCATTATATTGAATTCGACATGTTGAATTATTGATTCAAAATAGCTTTTAACGGCTTTTAGTCCACAAAATTTGCGTTTCATCCCGGCAATCTCACTTGGACTCATCAGTTGGTTAGTGAATAGTTTTGGTAAGCTTATCGACTCCCAGAATTTGTTATCGGCTTTTGTAAGGGGATACCTTGTTATAGAAAGGTAAATGCGATTTTCAAATTACTATACTTGAAAAAATGAAAGTTGGTCCTTCAAAAAAAAATATGATTTCATCTTTAACCAATAATTATAATCTACAGTAGTATTTCTTACCGACTTCTTCTAATCTCATTTATAAAATATATATTAAATTTAAATAAAATAATAATTATACATATAATAAAGAGTACCAATGTAAATATCTATATGGATATTTTTGGAATTTAAACAATAACTTTTCCTACGAGAACACCTTGTAGTTCAACAGGGCTGAATTGGCGCGTTCCCTAGAGCATTGTCTTTTTCAGGATGCATTTGGTGCTGATGGAAATCGTGTAGATTGGCGTATTTCCAAATCTGATAATTTTGCTTGTTACCATATTTAGGCATTCATCAATAAATGGGGTTCGACACTTGCGGGATTTCCGCAAGTTTTTTTAATTCCACAAATCTCCCCTAATTTAACAGGAGTTGCCTTAACACCATCGCTGCTATAATTAAAAAAAAAACATGAGAACCTACATATATCCATTGAAACACAATTTATGATTAGCAAATTGTGTAAGGTCTTTTCCACACCAATTTCCAATTTACCATTAAAGAAGTTCATGTAAAAATAGTATGTCTATAGTTAGGTATGTATGAACCGACTGTTTAGAACTATACTTCATAAAATCAAATAAAATTTAAATTTTGCAAAGATATTAACTTCCCACATATTGCACAAAGTTAAATGGCCATCTGTACTTAATTTGAATATTTTGTTGGAGGATTAAATTGAATTAAAATGTCTATATAACTATTGAGACCATATCATCCCCACGCACCGTTTCTATAATGATAATAATGCAATTTGGATTACATCAGCCAACATATGAACATAATTTTATTCAAAAACAAGAATATTGTGTTAATTTTGTTTTACTCTTTTCGAGATGATGGTGACCAATCTCTTAGCCTAGTGCAGTGCTGCAAGCTGTAACAAATCGACATACAACTGGAACATGTATACATAGCTCTAGAGCTATTTAATCTGAGCTAAGAGACAACCAATTATCTGGAAATATTCTCTTGGAGTGTGTGGCAAGTGGAAAAAGGAACCGGTGTTAATTTTCATTCAGATCATTGGATACGAATTTTGTATAAAATGCAAATCATAAGTCCTATTGAAATCATACATAATTCTGTATTAGAACAGTCAACATGGCCCACTTCCATCAAGTATAAGCTAACAAGCTAGTATAAGTTCCCTAAGCACCAGAAATAATAAAAAGTTGTCATTGTATTTTCAGTTCGTTGTTGTTTTCGCATTAATTGCCGCCTCCCATGCAGTCGTACTGCAAGGACCAAGTATCTACCAACCACAGTTGCTGACTAAGCAAGTTGAAACCGTTGACCTTAGGCCACAGTATACTTTTAGATACGATGTCAAGGATCCATCGACAGGCGACATCAAAAACCAAATAGAGTCACGAGATGGAGATGTCGTTAAGGGCTCATATTCCCTGCTGGACGCCGATGGCTTGACGAGACTTGTCCAATATTCCTCCGATGGTGTGAATGGATTCAACGCCGTAGTCACACGAGCGGGAACCAAACAGATCTTAGCCGCTCCAGCTCCAACTCTTATCAAATCAATCCCAACCATATTACAAGGACCGTCCATCATCAGGCCTCAAGGCATTCCGCTTCTTGGTGGGATTCCTTCCCTTCTGCAATCTCCGCAATTGTCATATGGTTCCCCATTATCAGGTGCATACTCGAGCAGCAGTTTGATTAGATCACCGCCCTCACTGGGTCTGGTTTCGAATATAAAAAGCTCACCATTGATCTATTAAATAATTCCGCTTAAGGGCGGTATTTATATTATACTTATTATATTTTTACAAAGTTGGAATCTGAATTTTATAAGAATTTAAAATAAAACTTATATTAATCTCTGCATAAACTGAATATCATTTTCGTTTAAAATCTAAGCATCTCATATATCCATTTAAATGTTTTCAAATAGCTTAGCCACACACACAACTTGATTCAACCAATATCGCATTTACATAATAATTATTATTAATTCTTCATTTTTCTTGGCATTTTGCTGCCATTGTTTTATACAATGAACGCACACTGACTTATTTATGGCATCACATTTGGACACTTATACAAAAAATTTAATCGATCGAGCGGCTGTTTAAATAAATAATTTTGCAGGTATGTGCTATATAAAATTTTGAAAAAAAAGAATTAAAAAAAAAACATTGTATCCACATTTTAAACCATATAAGTTTAAGTATTTTTCGGGAGCGGGTAAAAATTCTGGCTTCAAAATAGCTACTGCTTTTCAAAATTCTCCTTATCAAAATTCTGTCCGTGAATAAAAATGAAAAAAATTCTGCTTATTTTTTTTTATTTTTTATTTATTTTTTAATTGCGATATACATACATACATATATAGGTAGGTACTTACTATAGGGGAAGCTTTGCATTTGGAAAAAAATCGAACTCGAGATTTTAATCAAACTTGACATTTCGATGGTAGAGAACACAAAAAAAGTGGTTCCCGCAATTCTGTTTGTCTGTAAAACGATCTAGAGCCTAAACGGAGGTAACTTGGTACTTATGCGTTTAAGGCGATTGTCTAAAATAGATTTTCGAATTATTGTTTTAGCCACAGAAATAGCGGTACTTGTCATAAAATATTTCTATCATCTTAATTATATCGAAAAAGTTTCTAACGATTTTTATAAAAAAAAGTATGTGTACTACTTTATGTATGGTGTACATACATGCAATACAACCATTTTTTTGATTTTCGACTTTCACATAAACGGCTTAACGGCTTTCGATCAAAATTTGTATACTATAGGTTCTTCGAATTCTAAATAAAACTGCATTTCAAAATTTAAAAAAAAAAACAGTTTTTTTGAATTTACAATAGCAAACGGGAAAGAAAAATAAAACCAAATAATCCATTAGGTAACCTTAAGTATGAAAAAAACATACATTTAACATTTTCCAAATCTTTGCTTTCTTTATTATTTGCGGAGTTTTGATGAGCAGAATTTTGAAAAACAAAATTTCGGCGAACAGAATTTTAAAACCAGAATTTAATTAAAAGAATTTTAACCCCGGCAGAATTTTGACCCCAACCTTTATTTTTTATGCGACGGCTCTAATTTTACAGTCGTTTTTTTTTAACAAAATTGTTCTAGGCGTTAGAAAACAACATATTTTTAATGTCTTATTAATATTTGTAGGGAAATCACACTATTCTTTCTTTGGATCATGATTTTGTTTATTTATTCCTGCAAATCCGCCTGTCTGTCTGTCTGTCCGGTGAGCCTGCAGCCTAAGCTGTGCCTGTCAATTATTTTTTTGTACAAAAAATGGTAAGTCTTAGTTTTCTCGAAAACGGCTTTGACGCTTTTGATTTACAAAAATCATATTACATCAATAGTCTAAATTTTGGTTTAAAAAATTATTTCCATAAAATGTTATTAACGGTCCCTGTCATAGAAAAGTTTTTTTTTTTATTTTCACCTTTATTATTAATGGCTGAAGGGTCATAATTTTTATACAGGAGATCATTCGGATTCTCGGATATAAAAATGGTCCAAAAATAATGTTTTGGATACAAAAAATTTATTTTTATTCTTGAAAATTCAATATTTTGAAAACGAGTGACGATTTCTTTTGAAATCATGTTTTTAAATAATACATTAATTATTTACATTAAGTATTTAATATAACGTAATTCGTCATTCGTTTTCCAAATATTTCAACAATTTTGTTTAAAGAAGACATTTTGTATAATAAAAATTTGTAAAAACGACTTTAAGAATATATTTAGCCTTTTCTACTTTTCTTGTGCGTACGAGGTGATCGCCCATAAACGAAGGTTCGTGCGATCCAGGCCTGCATTTTAGTTTAATTTATCTTGGTGTTTAAAGATTAAAAAAAATCTATTGAACCATTTTTTACAAGAAAACGGTATGCAAAAAATAAAATAATTAAAATTACCTTTTTCATTTATTAACTAACTGATTTATTCGTGCCACAATCGTTATGGGCACATTTTGGCTTACCAAATGTATGTATACCGTTATTGTTGGTCTTTTAAATAAAACTCAGGACCGGATCGCAAGTACTTGATCTTATATTCGTAGATGTCTTATACAAAATATTTCTATTAAGAATCCAAAAATATTTTCAAAGCCGTTTTTTACTTAATTTCTTATACAATTTTTTTATAGAATTTTAAATCCATATTTATTCATATAAACTTAAAAACAAAATTTCAAAAAAATCATCCACCCGTTTTCGAAATATTGAATTTAAAAATTTTCGAAAATGTTGGAAAATATGTAGTATTATTTATAACTCAAAGTACTTCCTACATAAAAATTTTGATAGAAATCCGTCGAGCCGTTTATGAGGGCGTTCAAAGTCTTAGCTAAACACAATGGCAGGTACCTACCGTTTATAATAAAATATTTTTTAAAAAATTTACAAAATTTAGACTATGCTTAAAGTAGTGCACACACTTTTTTATATCAAAATCTTTAGAGCAGCATTCGAGATAAGTAAGGCATTAGAAAAATTGTATAGCAAGTACCGTTATTCTTGGGGACAAAAAAAACGTTTCAAAAGTCTATTTGACACAATCACCTAAGACACTTAGGGTAAATTCACAAGCGCATCACTGCAGTAACGATGCTCGATCATTTACGTCAAACATTCACAAGGGAATGGGTTTTCTGAGGCGATGCAATAAATATTTCTCCCCTTTTGATCTGGCTGTAATCTATAAAGCCTTCATTCGTCCAAAGCTTGAGTACAATTGTCATATTTGGGCAGGTGCTCCCATAACGCACTTAAGTCTCCTGGACATAATCCAAAAAAGAGCTTTAAAAATGATAGGTGATGAAACAATAACTAAAACAATTGAGCTGCTCTCGCACCGTCGCAATGTTTCATAATTTTATCGGTATTATTATAAACAGTGTTCTAGTGAAATAGCCAGTTGCATTCCTCCCCTTAAACTATTCAACCGTAACACTCGCGCTTCTAGGAAAGCCCATCAATTTACCCTTGCTTCGGACGTACTGTCAAGTATAGAGATTCTTTCTTTAGCCGCACAACACGAATGTGGAATGCTTTACCCGACCGAATTTTCCCCCCCCCCCATTGCGATAATCAGGCATTTAAAACCAATGTACATCGGTATCTCCTGTCTAATCCTATCCCATTTTCCTAATCGCTCGCGCTGTGTATAAACATTTTAAGGGTATTCATAACCCCTTGAGTGCGCGCATAGTTAAAAAAAAAAACAAAAAAAAAACTTTTCGAATCACTTTGAACGTCAACTATTCATTATTGCAAAGCTGTATGGATGTTGATGCGCAAACATTGAACAAAAAAGCATCAAGAAAAATCGTGACTTGTTGATGCCGATCGGCTGGTACAAATATGGCGAATGAAAATGAAAGTAATGTATTTTAATGATATATCATTTTTCTTAAAGCCTATTTGCTTCGCTTCACACATTTTGAATAAGAAAATATCACTTTTTTGATCAATGAAAGCTTTTTATATTACAGGGTGGCCCACGAATCGAGCTACAATAATAAATTTAAATAACTTTTATTTTAATCGATGTATTTCATTAATTTTTTGTATTGGATTAAAAATTTAATTTTATTTTAAATAACTAATTGTTTTTAAGGATGATAGACCGCAATTGACCTCCACGCTCTTCCACGCAATTGCGGCACCTGATCGAAAAATTGTTCTTTGCGGCCTGAAGGGTTGAAATTGGGATCGCCTCAATTATTGTCTTAATGGACTGCTTCAATTAGTTCAAATTCCTGGGTTTCGTTTTGTACACTTCCTGCTTGACATAACCCCATAAAAAAAAGTCTGGTGCAGTTAGGTCAGGTGACCTTGGGAGCCAGCGGAAAGTGCAGTTTCTGGATATCAATTTGTTTGGGAATTTTCGTTGGAGCTCCCCCATAACTTGTTGAAACCAAATCTTTCTGAAAGGGATACGTCTTCGGCGAAGTTCTGGGTAAAAACAAACTCCTTCAACATCTTTAAATAACGGTCCCCATTGACAGTTTGTGTTACACCGTTTTCTTCAAAGAAGTATGGTCCGACTATACACCTTGATGAAACAGCATAAAACACAGTGACTCGTTCTGGGTGCAGTTCCGTCTCATGGAGCATTTCTGGATTAGATTCACTCCATGAATCATCACATGAACAAACAATTTATCAAGGTGTTGTCTTCTTCGGCAATTGCAATCATTTTTCGTCAAAATTCCAGGCGAACAGGCAAATCCTGAGGGTTTAACTTGCTTGTAATTTGGACTTTATGCGGAAACAAGTTTAAGTCATCATGAAATATCCGTTGTAATACCGTCTGCTAACTTCAGTTTGGCCCGATAAGTTTCGAGTCGAAAAACTCGGATTTGCCTGTATTGTTGATGCCATAGCCACGATTGTATCCTAAACCCGAACATTGGGATCTCGATGATACGGTCTTCGTTCGATGCTTCCATATTCGGCAAACCAGCCTCTTAATGGTCCATCTACTCCAGTCTAAATTCCCTTTGGACGGAAATGACGGACTGCAAAGAATGGTATCGCTGCACTATCCAAATTTTTTTTTCAGTATCCAAAGCATTCATTTTGATAAATCTAAATAGTAGCCTATAAAATAAAAAAAAAAAAATAAGCCGATTACTCACACCGAAAAAAAGTTATTACGTTTTATCTTTGTAGCACAATTCGTGGGCCACCCTGTAGTACGTCTGTCATTAGAAACAAACAACTGTTTTTCAACGTCAAACAAATAAATGATCAGCGTATCGTATCTGCAACAGATATGCATGTAATCCTTACTCATTAGCATTGGACACAAGCAGTGAAGTTGAATCGATGCGCAAGTACTTGATGTTTGTGATCTTACCCTTAAGTACCAATATTCAAGAAAAACGCCCCAGCCGCTTAGGCTGCAGACTAAACTAAACTTATCTCAGGTTAGAAATAGGGCCCTCTCAAGTAAGACTAATCATTTAATTTGGGTCCATTTATCTCAAAGTCACGGGAGCCCTAAATAAGTCCAACTTACGAGGTGTGTTTGGCTTTTCTATTCCAAGGACAACAACAATGGAAATTTATTACAAAAATCTCTTTTGTATAAAGCAAACAATGAATATTGAAATAAAATGCCCGACTGTGTCGGGCGGACTTGCTTTATTAGTAGACATAGCCAAATATATTTTATAAGTCGTTTTGGACTTTATTTTTCGTATAAAAGATTTTCTTAGAAGACGTGACTTGAGTCATGACAATCGTGTTACAGTGTCACAGTACGTCGGGTTTCTTGGGTAAGTGTGAAAGTGTAAGAGAGTGGAATTTAACACATTTTTCGACGTGAAACTGCTGTAAATATTCAGTTTTCAGTGCGATAGTGTGTGAGCTTGGAAGTGTGGCAGTATGGTGTATTTGGTGTTAAGAGGGATAGTGCTGAGTGTGAAGTGGACGAAAGCCAGTGTAAAGAGATTCAGTGCAGATATATAGTTTAAAAGAAAAAAAGTGTTATTGTGTGAACTGATAATGTGGAAAGATGGACAGTGTTACACAGGGGAAAACGTAGGAGATGAAGTATGAAATATAGAAAGCGTAAAAAAAAATTAATGTAACACTGTGGCAGCTTGACAGTGTTTATATCTTTCGTCAATATAGATATAGTTCAAGCAATAACACTGTCTCTCTTTTAAACTGTATTTCTATACTGTATCTCTTAACACTGCATTTCTTACACTGCTCACTATTACACTACCGCTCTTAAAACAGACTTTCCCACTTTCAAGCTCAAACAACCGAAGAAAACCCGACGTATTATCATACTGTCACACGTTTGGCATGTTTCGAGTCTTCGAAGTGCAAAACCTTGCTTTGTTGGACCTAGAACGCAAAGTGGTGACAGAGGGACATAAAAAAGTAAAAAAAGATCGAACCCAGTTCTTGTGCACAAGATTAGAGAAATCCAAATCATAACAGTTTTAATAGTTGTTCGCCATTAAAATTGTAAAAAAACACAAAGTTCCGGAAATCGAATTCCCTCCTCATCTTGCGAAACAGTACTTTTATAAGCAGAACTTCCATAATAGGAAACTCCCTGAGCCTCTTTCATTTTTTATTTCTCACAAATGTTAGCAATTCATATTATGACATTACTTTTGCTCCACTTTGAACGTAAATAAAAAATCAGTTATAAAAGTCACAATTTTATCTTATTCTATTTAATTCAAATTTTTTTTACACAATACATAATAAACATAAAAAACATATAATTAATTTAAAAATTTTTGTTCATCAAAGCAGAACTTCATCATAATAATTTATTGCTGGTGATGAGCCATACTTTCACTGGTGAAAACTAATTTTTTTTAAAAATATTTCTGCAAAATGTTGTGACTGCCAGTGCACAACCTCAGCATTAGCATCGAATTCGTTATCTGCAGCCAAAATATATTCCAAGCTCTTCCCAAGGTCGTGGCTATTAGTCAAATAGTATACTCATTTGCCTACATCTTCGTAGCGGCTGTGATAATAATTATTGGTCTTTGACACGTCAGGTAGTCGTGAGTGCGACTTTTCCGTATTGAAGGCAAATTGGTTCAGCCACAGATGCGAAAGGTAACTTTTGTTGGCTCTAACTGATCCAACTTTTCGCTGATCCATTAATGCATCTGTGTAAGCCTCTACAAAGGCAGCGTCTGTGTTGTTGTGTAGCTTGGTTAAAGCAACTCGATGAGCGTTTTCAACTTCTGCTTTGTAAGCAGCCTGTTCAGCATAATCTGCTGCTTTGAATAGACTTACTGAATGCGCCTTAGGCTTGGATGATTGGATATTAAATGAATTATGACCGGAAGTAGAGAATCTGTCATAATTGACAAAAGATTGGTAAGAAATTGGAGCAGATTGAAATACCTCATCCGTATCACCGTAGTAGATATTTTGGTGGCCTTGAACAAGCCCCTCCTCTGAGAGCGCATAACAAAAGAAAAGCAATAAAATCTGAAAATTAAAAACAGAAAATGAAAAAAAAAATAAAAAAAAACTCAATGAAAAATATATTGGGCTTACCCTGAGACCGAGACGCATTTTTATTCTTCGATTGATGGTTCGCTATGTGGAGTCTAGCTTGAAATGTATCTAAATCTTTTGTTCATTATGTTTTATACCACAGATTTGAAATGTTAATCGGGAGAGATAGGTTGGTTTTTCGTATAGGTATCTTATAGTGGTATGACTTGTGGAATAATTTTTTTTTTTTATTTATAAGAAGAAAAGATTTTTTTTATTTTTTTATTTATTTCGACATTCATTATTTTATGAGAGAAATGAAATTAAAAAAAAAGTAATTATGAAACCCCTGACTTCGGTATATGCTAACAAAAAGTAAAAAATCAGTGTTGTGCCATGTAGACTAGTAGACTATAAATGTAGAATACAGATAGTCTACATGTAGACAATTCAATATTGTCGACAATATAGACATTGTAGACAATTAGTAAAGCCATCATAATTCATAATTTTTCCAACTAAAATTTATCAAACCCCTAAACATAAATGTTAAAAAAAAAGAATCAAGTTCTTCTATAATACAAAAATATGTGTGTAAGAACAAGATAGTTGTGAAAAAATCATTTGATCTAAATGATTTTTAGTTTCAAATATTTAAATTAGAGAAGATATCGAAAAACTTTAAATTATGGGAGAAATCTGTTATGATAAACTTACTGGTAGATCCACTGAATTGCTTCACTGGTTTACTACTAGTCAAATTTTAAAAACCTTTTAAATCGGAGGATTTAGTAATAAAATTTAAAAATGCCAGTAAATCTTGCAAATTTGGTTTAGTAGTCAAATCATAAACTGATAAATTTCCCACATAATTTGGAGTTGATATTTTTGTTGGTCCGATTTTAATTCTTTTAGCAGAGATATTGTTTTTACTGTGATAAAATGGCTGAATAACATGGCCTTTACATATTAAAATTTCAATATTTCGATTCCCTATGAACAGGAACACCTCTAAAGAATAAAGATCATCATTCTACGTGAAAGTACTTCTAATAATTGATACAAAAAACCTAAGAAAAATCTGAGAATCGAAAATCTCCAGTTTTTATTTTTTAAATTTATTCTAAATATGAACTCAAATCATATCACTTTACCACATTTCATTTTTCTACAGCAATCCGAAGTGCTTCATAAATGATATCGATTCTAAGAGAGTGAGTTGATACCACAACCCGGAACGGAAGTCCTAGTCTTTTAGATTTTGTTTTTGTAGGTATATGTAAGAACTTCAAGTCAAGAACTACCGGAAATATCACCAACAAAAACATTTTAGCAAAATGTTGTTGTATTTTTTTCTCTTTTTGGGTGTTCATTCTCATCTTACTATTTTGCTTAAGGAAAGAAGGCCCAAAATTCAAATATGAAAATTCAAATAGAAAGAACACCCACAATTGGAAATATCGCCCAAATAAGGGAGTAACGTCCAAATATTAGGAAAAAACGCCCAAATCAAAATTTGGCCAATAGTTGTATTTTAATTGTAAGATTTAGATGTGAAAGTTATTTGTTTACATTTTCGACATATTGTCTACATTGCCGACATATTGTCGACATTGTCGACCGATTGTCTACGTTGAAATGTAGACAATTAAAGTCGACGCGTAGAGGAACAACACTGTCAAAAATACATACACATAATATTTAAAGCCACAACTGTCTCCTACTGAAAGTTTTAATGCACAGATATTTTAAAGTTTAAAGATAAGGCGCAAAATTTTAAACAACCTATTATTAAGGCCTTAACACGATACTAGTTAACAATTAACTTTATACATAGTAGTCTACTAACTTTTCATAAATTTTAAACCTTTAGTTAACTTATAAAATGCTAATTAAGCAGATAGCAAAGCATTTGTATGGTTTGAATTCTGGTGAACACAATTATTGTGTTTATGCTTTGTTAATTAATTATATGTTAAGGAAACCCAACATATGCTCTAAATAAGTATTCGATGCTTATATCATAATCATTTAACTTCATTATTTACAAAAAAAAATGTAGACCAGCGGGATTCGAACATGGGCCCCCGGGCGCAAGGCTGTTTTGCTAATAGATGACATTATGTGATTTATTACGATACTAAAAAATTTAAGTAGCCATCTGAACTTTAGTAAAATGTTAAAAAGATAATACGATACTAAATTCGTTTAAAATTAGCAAAATCTGTTTGACCTATAGTATCTTACTAAAATGATTTAACATATTACTAAATCGTTTAAAATTTTACGCTAAGGGCTTTGTGTATACCAGTAGCGTAGTTAAGCGGATGCCAATGAGATTCTTTTGCTCTACAACTGGATCAGGTATGAACAAAAGCAATCTAAACTAATTCGGACTTAAGTTCCGTTTTGATTCCAAATAGATTTTATCGACTTATTGATTTTTTTGTAAATAGTTACATGTAAGATGTATCATTCACTAGACAAATCATTTATGAGCCAAGTGAGACCGTCGCTATGAAACACAAATTTCTTGAATCAATAATTCAACAAGTCCGATGAAATAATGCTATTCTTCTACTTGGAGGACTAATTTCAGTTGTATACAGAAATTGTATTATAAGAAAAATCCTTCTATATATTCCATTTTCTAAAGGTCCGAAATCAGGTAATTTCACTTCGATCACTTCTGAGTTTACGTCATCATACATTTTGTTTTCATTTTTTACATCAGATATTCAACGCGTTGACCGATTACGTTGACCATATAATTGAAGGTTTACAATACAATTTTAGAATTTTTTGTAGATTTCTATTATTTTATTATATTATATTTTATTTTATTTTATTTTATTTTATTTTATTTTATTTGATTTTATTTTATTTTATTATCATTTACAATTTACATTTATGTAAAATTTTCACAAAAATAGTTTGGATTGTTTTTTATTTTAAATTTAAACACCTGTCTGGCTTAACAAAAGGCTTAAGCATTGTTAATTTTACCACTGTTTTTAATATTTTTTTCGGGTTATAGGTTTCTTTTGGTGAATTGTCTCTTCCGCTTTAGCTGGAAGAAAAAAACAGCGTTCCATGCGACTATATTACTGCTTCAAACGGTCATTTTGCGGTAATTCGTTTACAATAAAATCACAGCGGAAGAAGTTACAGATGAATTGCCAAATAATTAGAACTGGAATTTCTCATATTATTGGCACTTAGGCCCGTTTGCTGATACGAATCATAAATATTTATGTTCAACTTAAAACGCTTATAGGCAACTTTTCCCTTTGCGTAAGCTGTCACATAACGGCTTAAGTAGAACTTAAATTCTTAAGCTGTGTATTAGCAAACGGGCGTCAATAAACTGAGTGAAGATGTTTTGTACTTATTTTTTTGTTTTACACAGAAATATTTTACTTTTTTTAACTAAATATTTGTAAAAAATAAATAATATAGTATATCCTCTGCGCCACTGTTGCGTAGATACATATATGGACTTGCAAGGGGCGATTTTCAAAGTTTGTCATAGTCCCAATCTAAAGAAAGTGAAGGTTGGGCAAACATACAAGTAAATTTCCTTGTAAAAATTATACAAATGTATAAGGCCCGTCCGTCCCATCAAATTATTAAAATAAACAAAAAATAATTTTAACTCGAATTATAATTTCTTTTATGTAAAATATATATTGGTACGACAGGGTGGTCCGCTATTTCATATTTAATATGGCAAAAGCTTTCTGTTTCCTTTAAAAGTTTAGCTATGTTACGTTCGATCACATGGTACACATAAATTTCTTATAGTAGAAAAACGTTTCTTACCTAACATTTAAAAAAAATGTCTTTTCAGTTGGTATAGCAATTTTAAGTATTAATCCTTATAAATGTGAAAGTTTGCATGGATGAATTGATGGACGGATGCTTGTTTCATTTTGACGTCAGAACGGCTAAACGGATCTGTATGAAATTTGACACAGAAATAGATTATACCAAATAATGATTTTTTTTTTATTATAAATAAATAAATGTGTAGTTCCCGTAGAATAGATTTTTTTTTAAATTTAGTATGGAGTACGTATAACATATCTGATCATTCTACAATAGCCAACATAACTTGTATTTCCAAGAAGCCAAAAACCAAAAAGGTCCATTTTCACTTCATTAATAAACATGCGATATAGGTAGATACTATAGGGCAAGTTTTGCGTTTGCGATTTTTTTCAAACTCGGTATTTAAAGCGTTTTAGGCGATTATCGCCAATAGATTTTTGAATGGGTTTTCTACCCTCAAAACTAACGGTACCTACCATACAAATTTTTCTACCATCTTATTTATTTCGAAAACGGCTCTAACGATTTTATTTTTAAAAAAAGTTTTTGTGCTGCTTTAGGTACAGTATACATTTTGGTCAAACATTTTTTTTTCAATATTTCGAAAATGGTTGGACGATTTTTTTGAAATTCAGTTTTTAAATTTATATTATTAAATATGTACGTAGAATTGTCATATTAAAACAATTCTTAGAAAAAAAATTACGATTTTTTATAATGATAATTTTAACTATATGCCTGTTAGACCTTAGGTCTTTTAAATGCAACCTGAACTGCACGGCACTAGTTAGAAGGATAAGAACGATAGGAAAGCATTTTTTGTTGGAACTCAATTTTTGTAATATAAAAAAGTAAGTAAAAAAGACAAAAAATATAAGGACCTGTTTCTACTAAAAATCTTCTGCGTAGGATGTGATCGAACATATGAGCAAGTCGTGCATTTTATTTTTTATAAAAATTATTTAAATTATTTTTTTTTAGTAAAACGGTTTTCAGTTAAGCTGGCCTGACTGTACTTATAAAAAATGTAGTTCAACTTGTAGTTATTAGGAATTAGTTGATTGTTCTTAAAATAAAATAGGTAACTTATTTCACATGCCCCTTAGAGATAGGATATGCCACCGGCACTGCTCTTACTATTGGACTTACAGCATACGCCCCTTTGACTACCGGATCGAAGTTCACATCTTGTGCCGAAGCGGTAACATATGGCAATTCCTCTAAGCTCTGTAAAGCTATTCTCGCAAGCGGAAGTAAAGTTTTGACATTATTGACCCCGTGGATTGGCACGCGAGTCACACGAGCATTAAATCCATTGATCGAGTCGGATGTGTATTGAACTATTCTCTTAAAGCCATCAGAATCAACAAGCGAGTATTCACCTTTCACTTTGTCTCCATCGCGTGTTTCTACCTGACTCTTGGAATCCCCAGAAAGGGAATCTTGAATGGCATAGCCATAATTGTACTGCGGGTGTGAATCGTGTTCATTGTTTCTGTTGACTGTTGCAGAGTTATGGCCGGTGGGGTACATAAAAAACGACTGATGATCTCTATCGGTTGGATTACCGGGCAGCGGTATATAATGGCTTGGCAACGGCCCGGTGGCGTGGTTAATGTAATGAAGAGGAATTGTTTTAGCGATGGTAATTTGACGTGGTAGAATAAATCCGGTTCCGGCATTCGCAGCCCCAAAACATGCAATCATTAATACTAACTGAAATATACATTATGCAAATGTAAATATAAAAAAAAAATATAAAGAAACAGTGTGTGGAGACAAAATTAGGTCACCTAGCTAAATTGAAATTGAACTTACTTTTAAAGCCATTGTTGACCAAACGCGTAGCCAATTGTACTCTTTCAGAGCCTAAGATCGATTACTTTTACTCGTTGTTACAGACTTTGCTTTTATACATATGCGAATATACATATGGTGAATATTTATATTTTAAACTTTTTTATGCAAGCTGAGATAGCCATGCGTTAGTTATGTAATTCAGTCTCATTTGCAAGTATATTGTTATCTCTAACTCGGCTTAAAAATCCTTTGTATGTAATTTATTGAGTAACGGTATTTGGTCATGGACCACTGCGAGTGCTATATGATTCGACTGCTAATCAGATTTTAATTTTACCTACAGTATGTCCCAGAAGAAACTTGTTGTTTTAATCAATTAATGCGTAAAGTTCATCGGTTGCGGATATAGTTTAGGAATAGATATAAGGAAAACTTTTTTTTTCATAAATTGGTTAGGTATCCACACCATTAAATGTTCTTACTAATTTCAATTTTTTTTTTGAGTTCTTATCGCATGCACACAGTTCTTGATAATAAGTTTCCAATGTAGTTCTGCTTGATTTCACCGAAAAAAGTGAGATGCTAACTTCGCGCCAGCATACCTATACACCAATAGGTGGAATACATACCTAAGGTACATATGTATCTAACTTATATAATGAAAGTGAAGGGTGTAGGTGGGTAGATAGCTATTCGCATACCTATAACTTTATCTCAAGGGTACATTATACATAATATTCATGCGAAAGATATAATGGAAATGTATTATAACATATTTAGTACAGGTATTGCCTGAATGCCAGTGACGCCGATGACAAATAGAGTCTAAAAATGAAACATTATTAAGTAAAAATAAATGTATGATATACCTGAATATAGTAAAATATTTTTAAATTGCCTAGTTGTTATATTTTGAAAAAAAAATATGTCATTTGAATTATTGGACAAATATGAATATGAGTGTTATTTTCTTAATTAATGTTTATTTATAAAATTTTGAAAATAGTTTTATAAAAACAATTTGAAACACCAATTTTAAGTAATTATGAATCTACCTACAGAATTTTAATTTCAATAAAAATTCACTGACTCGTTTTTGGTAAACCAATTTTGCAAAAAAAAAAATATATATTTTTTTTTAAATCGAAAACTTTTTTTTTGAAAATTAGAAGAAGCAATGATATTTATTGCTTAAGGGATGGGACCGCTCGCCGATGGACGAGACCGTATTTTTGGTGCCGAAATTCGCCGAGAGTTTTGGGGGTCCCGAAATGGATTGGTTTCGATCTTCGCTAGAAGTAATGTTTGTTGATATAATTATTTTTTAATAATGAGGTTCAATTTTTATAATATTCTAGTTGTTTTTTGCGAAATATTCTATGTGAGTTAAAATATCAAACCAAATAGATAATAATATTGTAGTTATACTTAGATAGGCGCACTGCGAAAATCCACAGAGAGGATTTATGTATGTGCATTTCGTTGGAATAGAAATCGCTCATTTTTCAGACTTTGCTCCCCACTTCGGAAAAAGGTGACTTTAAGACTTTGTTTTTTGTTTTAAGTATTAACGACTATGTTTAAAAATCTACTAAATACAAAGTTTCGAAGAAATCTATGAAGTTATTTTCGAAATATTGAGTTTAAAAAAAAGAAAAAAAAATTTTTGCAATATGGCTTAAATTACCGTTTTCCATAAAATCAAAAACCAAAAAAATGATTCTACATAGCTGAGTACCAAAATTATCCATTTTTTAAGTACCAAAAAGTACTTTTTCCCTGTTTGAATTATAAAACTCGTTGGAGCTTTATGAGAAAAGTAAGATTTACATTTTTGGCTAAAAAAAATGTATGGGAGGTTATTATATAATTATACCAATTCACACACAGACAGACAGACAGAATTGTGAGACCCAATTATTTCGTCTTCGCTATCACACTAATGTCGAGTTTGATCCAAGTCTGAATTTCGATGTTTTTACGAATCCATAACTCAATAAATATTTCGAAAACTACTCAACTAATTTCTTTACAAAAAAATTGAATTAAGTGCTTTCTTCCGCAATGTGAAGCAGCCATTTTTGCTGATGACACTGCAGTATTTGCGTCGCATGAATTTGCTCTCAACATTGAGACCAATCTTAAAAATGCGATTGAAATACTTGAAAAATATTATAAGAAATGGAAAATTAAGCTGAATGTTGGGAAGTTGCAAGCCATCTTTTTCACACGAAAAAGAAAAGCTTGCTATCTTCCCAGCAGTTAACTTCAAATAAATGGTAACGCAATAGAATGGGAGCAATCCGTAAAGTATCTCGGGGTTCATCTTGATACGAAACTTACATTTGGCCAACATATTCAAAGCACGTTAAAGAAAATAAGTATTGCAATTAAGATGCTTTACCCTTTTATCAATAGAAAATCTTCTCTCACAAATGACAATAAGATTATAATTTATAAAGTAATTTTCCCAGCAATACTATTATATGGGTGCCCAATATGGGGCAATGCAGCAACATGCCATATAAAGAAGTTGCAGGTATCACAAAACAAAGTTTTAAAAATGATGTTAAATCTGCCCTGGCATAATTCAACCCTTGATCTCCACAGAAGGGCGAATTTTGAATTGGTTCTTGAAAGGATTCGAAAACTAACAATTAATTTTAATAATAGCTGTGATAGTTCTGAGAATTCTCTACTAAACCAGCTTAATTCTTAATCTGTGATATTTCTGTGTAAATTTTTATTGCGTTTGCTTTCATTATGAAATATATATTATTTATTTATTTACTAATTTATTTATTTATTCATTCATTATTATTTATTTATTTGTTTATTTATTTATTTATTTCTTTATTGATTTATTTATTTATCTATTTATTTATTCACTTATTCATTTATTTGTATAAAACTTTTTGTTTTCGTTAATTGTTTTTTCGTTAATTTATAGTTTTTTTTTTTGTTTAAATGAAGGTTTTTTTTTCGTAAGTGCTTTTTTTACATTATCTTGAATACTTGGCAAAGACTATTCTTATATTCAACAAAAACACTGTAGTTTCCTAATCTACTTTCTACTTTTAATTCATAAAAAGTTTTATTTTGGGTACTCGTAAGCGGTACTTCCCATATCACCACTTTTCAAATTTTCGCCTATCTCACTATTGGATGAACTGATTACAATTCCTTTTTTATGCGAATTCTCCCTAAGAGTATAAAAATATTTATTTTTCGATTATTAAAAAATAAATCTATTATAATAAATCTCGTCTCACGTTGATGTGATGAATGAACTCTGAAACTATCCAACAGATTTTCATTAAAATGTTTATTTTGCTGGCGTTCCTAAGATAGGATAGATTTAATACTTAATTGTTAAGAATAACGGTACTTGTCATACAAATATTTCTGCCATCGTGATTATTTCGAAAACGGCTTTCCCTATTTTGATAAAAACAAGTGTGTGTACTACTTTAGGTAGGTATAGTCTACATTATGTTGAACATTTTTTTACATAGTTTGTTATGAAGAGTAGATCCCATACATTTTTTTTTTGATTTTCGACTTCCTCATAAACGGATCGACGGATTTCGATAAAATTTTTGCATAGGATTTTCTTCATATTATAAATAATACTGCATACCAAAATTTTCGAAAAATATTTTTTTGGATTTGAAAAAAAAAAACAATTGAAAATTCAATATTTCGAAAATGTGTTAATGATTTTATTTTTGAAATTTCATTTTTAAGTTTATATTATTAAATGCTTCAAACTGTCAGGCCAATTCTTTTAAGGAAAAAATTAAAAGAAGTTTGTATATAAAAAATTAAGTAAACAAATATTTAGAAATATATTTAGATTCTTAAAAGAAATATTTTGCATACGATGTGATCGAACAAAAGATTAAGTATGTGCGATCCAGTCGTGCATTTTATTTTATATCCCAGTTACAAATAAAAAGGGAAACGTCAAAACAAAAGATATGCACCATTCTCTGCGTCGTTCTTGTGTGCCAATCAGGGCTCACATTTCATTAATTTTATTTGGTATATAGTTTAATAAAATTTAATAAAAAAAGAATGAAACCACTTTTTCAAATATTGAATATTTGTCTCAGAATAGTAATAACCAAACATTTATTTTGGATGCGAAATACTGTTTTAATAGAACCAAACAATTATTGGTACATTTATGGGAAATTCGTTTACATATTTCGTATCGTAAAATTCACAGAAGCAAATATAATGATTGGCAACACTGTTCAGCAGTGAGGTTGTTCCAGTAAATCCAAGATGACTGCGCCAATGAAATAACCAAACTAACTTGAATGTTTAAGTACTCCTACCTGCTTCTATACACAATTGTCGTATTTTAGGTGATTATGGACCGATATTCATGAAACTTTGAAAATTGCGATTTGAGACAACTTTCTATACAACTTTAACTTTTATTTAATTTCATAATTATTTGTTATGTGTTCTTACAAGAATCGTCCTCACCCATCAGCGTCTAAACGTAAATTTGTGACATTAAATTTATTCTTTTAATTTTTTTATTGCCAGGTAATTTGATGACTTTTAGGTCAATACTATTATTGATGAAAACGAGATCGTCAATTTTCCGACTGAATTTTTAAGTTCTCGGGATATGTCAGGAATGCCGCCACACAAGCTCTGTCTAAAATTGGTTCACAACACATTCTTTTGCGGAACTTAGATCCACCAAAATTATGAAAACGGTGTACGATTAGTCATCAGAAGAATTAACGGAAACGAACTTGAAGCACAGATATTGTCTGGAAAGTTTAAAGGAGAAGTCGTCCTATTACCTCGAATTCCTATGATTCCATCAGAATCAACAATACCTTTCAAACGGTTATACAATTACCGATAAGTTTGGCTTTAACGATAACTATGTATAAGCCACAAAGGCAGAAAATGACAATTTTTGACTTGGACTTGGAAAATCCGAGTTTCTCCCATGGTCAACTCTAGGTTGCATGCTCATGTGTGTGAAAACCATCACATTTATTTGTTTTAACAAAAGACAGATTAACGAGTAATATTGTTCATCATTTAGTTCTTCATTAATGGAAAGCAATGATTAATACTAATTAGAAACTTTAACAATCACTTCCTGAACAATACCATTTAATATCTAATAATCAGGAGCATAATACACTGGAGTCGCAGCAACGCCCGACCGGGTCTGACGTTGTGAATTATTGATAAAAATTATGTGAAAGAAAAATGCCACTGGTTTTAACCGTAACTTTTCCAATATCTTGAATGAAATCTAGGTTTTTCAATAATATTAGTGGCTCTGGTGGTTTGGTAATCTGACCTTTCCGCTCGCACCAAACATAATCTTGGCGATTCATGTCAAAACATTAAAGCATCGCCTTATTGACACACAGTGCTTCAATTGAAGGAGAGGAACTTGACTTTACCTGAATGTTTCGAAGTCATAATGGAGTGCGCTTAAGAAATTGTTATCGATTTGTACATGCCTGCCACCTCTCCATGTCGACCCAGCCATTTTTAAAAGAGACCCACAATAATTGTGAGACCTACTATTTTAGAAAAAAAAACTAACACTAATGTAAATATTTGCAACTTAAACATATTTTTATTTAAAACAGTACTGTTTTTTTAATTAAACAAAAAAGGTACCAGTAATATAAACAAATTAACATTGATACAATATCATTTTCATATATTTAGCTTCTTCAGTACACAGGTTCGTTATAGGTTTTCCAATAGCAAAATATCCCATTTAGGAAAAAGATCAATGTATTAAGCCTAAAGGTCCCAATCCAATTTTGGCAATCGGCGATTGAATGATAGATGGAATGCTCTTTATGATAGCTGGTTGAATTGTCTTGATCACTGGAACAACAGGTTTCCCAGATGGAGTCCTCGTCACAACGGCATTGAACCCATTTATTCCATCAGAAGTATACTGGACCACCCTTATCAAACCATCGGGGTCAATCAAGGCATATGAACCCTTCACAATATCTCCATCTCGAGTTTCTTCCTGGCTCTTCACATCGCCAGTAGTCGGGTCGTTCACTTGGTAACTGAAGGTGTACTTGGCTGGAGCATCGATTGGTTGAAGTGTCTTCGTTAAAATTGTTGGTTGCAGGATACCACCAGCCAGCAAGCCACCATGGGCAACCATCACACACGCCAACAACACAATAATCTAAAAGAAAAAAAGTTCGTTATTAAATTTAGAATCTTACTATGCCAATACTTTACTTTAATGACCATGTTGCCGATATTGCAAACGAATGATGTTTGATGTCTGGACAGTCGAAGATATTCGTATTTATAATAATTTTCTGAAGAAAAAAATCAATTTCATAAGTTGAAATAATAAATAAGACTTAGCGTGGTTTATAGCATTTAGTTGTGGGGAAAAATAAAAAAAATAATGTCATTGATAACAGCAGGCCAAATCTAGACCAAAGCGTAGGTTATAGTCAGAATTTAAATAGTTTTTTTTTTCAATAAGAGCTTACCTACTTAAAAATTGATTTTTTAGTATACTTATTACCATATTTCTTAAATTACAGCCGACAACGTGGTGACAGCAATTCTTAGTAGATAAATAAAGCGACACAAATTGGTTTTATTTTTCGTCTAGAAATATATAATCAATTTGAATGGTAAGTTCTATTTTAAAATTTGCAACTATTTCACCTAGGATGGATCGTCTTTAGTATTTTTTTTTTATAATCTACACGCGCTCAAGGGATTATACTACCCTTCAAATGCTTCAACACAGCGCGGGCGTTAGGTTAGGAAGAGACAGAAGGATAGGAAAGATGTGTGGCGCGATGTTCAGTGACTGAAGGTGGTTGTTGTCTCTGATCTTATCTCCAGGGATGGCAGCTGAAATAATGCGGAGAAATTTTTGTATCTTATTTATCTATGTTCCTTATAATTCGCATTATTTTTTTTATTCTTTGTCATATTTATCGGTATACTAATTTTACTCCATCACATGTTGTTAGTTCTATGCCTAAACAGCATGTAATGAGTAAGCCAGCAACTCGTATGACATTTATTTTAGAATTGGATTTTAATGGAAAAATAAGGGGACATAGACTACGGTAAGGATCAAACCTGTGACCATGAGGTTAACAGGCGAACACACAACTCGAAGCCTGAGTACTTAAGTGCTCCATATCCATCTAAATTATTCCTCAGAAAACGAATTTTAAGGTTTGAAAAATAATTGCGTTAGTTTCTATTTATCAAAAATTTCTTTTACTTAATTCGAAAGCACTATGACGATGTCAAAAGTGATATGGTTCTTAAAAAAAATTAAAATGTAAAAAAAATCAGAAATGTATATAGAACCCTCTCCCATACGAATGCGAAATCCTTGAAAACCAAATAACAATTTTCCGATGGAGATGGAACTTTCATGCACTGAATATTGGGAAATCAAGAAAGCATATAATTTAAAATTTCTAGCATTATTAATTTTTATAAATTAATTTTGTGTGATAAGATCATAAAACTAAAAAGTAATATTAATTTAGTGGTTTTGCCTTCCTCAATACCTTATTTAATTATTTTTAAGTCAATAAAAAACTTTTGAAAATATTAAATTATTTTAACACTAAATTATGGAAAATAATTTAAATTCATTTAGGTCCATAAAACTTACTTTTAAAATACATTCAATTTCAATCTAAGTCGGTTTAAAAAATTCTTCAACATTCGTAGAAGTAAGTTTAAGTATTGTTTTAAAGTTTTTGTTTTAATTTGAACAATTTTGTATCTGTTTTTTTTATCATTTTTAGTAAAAAAAAAAAGAAAAAAAAATTAATCAACGCAGCTATCTACGAGTAGGTCACCAAAGTGAAACCGTAATTGGTGTAATATAAGATAATTCTGTTTCCTTGTTTTAACCTCGTTTATTTTAACCTTTTCAGCATATTATGCAAACCATTTTTGTATGTCTGGTTTTGTAAAAGAAGCCCATCCAGAACTGAAACTTTGGCAAATATTCAATAAATAATGTTAATTTAAAAAAGAGGCTGCATTTTTTGGGGGTTTTATCCAAAATTTTATTTAACATTTCTCTTAATTAAACATTAAAAAAGCATTAAACTTTAATTTAAAAAACTTCAAACTGGCACTTTCATTCATTGCAATTTATTGAACATAAATAATATCACCTATGTTTTAAAAATTCATTTAAATACATAAATAAATATACAAAAAATAATAAAAGAAAAAATAAAAAAAAATTAATTTAAATAAAAAAATAAGGTCTCTTTAATTTAAAGCTATAGGATTAGGTACTTAAGCGAAGGTAACCCTTATTTTAGTTATATGTATTACATATTTCTAAGTTATTTCACAGCATTTTTTTTTCACTGGGTAATCATTAAAAGTAAAAAGTTATAAAAAGAGTTACGGTTAAAAATGTTCATGTTTTTTAAAAAATAATTTTGTAAAAGTTGACATCCTCCTTAGGCATGTGGGAAACATTGATACAATGTCCCTAATTTTATCTTCTGAGGATCGCGGCAAGTTATTAGAAACCAAAATTTTCGGCAGTACGAAGGCTGAACCAGCTGATGAATTTGCTTTGCCACGCAATGATCCCCTTTGTGCGAAGACTTCAACAGATTTTTCGTCTATAGAGCAATATTCGTTTCTTTAACTTTGTTAAAAATTGAGATAGAGCAACGGGAATAGTATCAAAAGAAAGAGAAAATTCGAATTAGTATTTCTGCATTTTTAACCCAGTTTCCCGAAAAAGTGGTAAATGCGGCATTTAAGCACTCAGGCGGCGAACTATCGCGCCACGGCCACCCACAAATCTAATGTAATTAAGAAAGTGTTCCTGGTTTACATTTTGCCAGTTTTGAAAATCAAACTTTATATTGTGTTTTTTTTTGATGAGATGTGACAAAACAAGAAGGCCCGTAGTCAATTTCCCCTCGTTTAGAAGAGGAGTGTGCAATTTGTTTTTTTAATTTTCCTTAAAACATAAAAAAGCATTATTAAAAAACAACAGCAACATACAAATTACAAATGTCATTCTAAAGCCTTTTTAAAGTCAGAAATATTGGTAAAAAAGATAGTAGGTAAGTAAATCAGTAGCGTAAAATATTTTTTTTTTGTTAAAATGTGAATGATGGTTAGTTTTTCATAAATTACTTAGGTACTAAAATATCATTTACATAAAACAAAAATTGAAGAACACCCTGTATAATGGATCATCTAGCTAAATTACTGACACAACTATACACGATGTATCGTTAATAATTGTCACGACTTGGCGAAATTATTCTTGGCTATTTTCTAAGAAAAAAATCATTCTACGATAAGGGAAATAAAAAAAGAGTTTTTGGATTATTCACTTTTTTAAACCCAGAAAAAAGAAAAATGACACCTTGAGTTGGAAAATTTCTTCATTAAAGTTTTCTAATTTATGGTGACATTTCTGTACATTATATGTAGTACATTTGGTGTCTTGCTTACGCAACAGTTTTGCTTCGGTTAGATAACCAGGTAATTGTACCAACTTATCCCAAATGTGTGTAATGCATTTTAATAAATTCACATTATAGAGGTACTACTGTCTAACACTCTTCTTTATTTTATTTTTTTTTTTTTGGAAAATTAGATTTAATTAGATTTAGGACACAACTTTATACACACATCTTTATGTAATCTATTTAAAACGCTCTTACTTAATATTTTTTTATGGAAATTAGAAAATTAGAAAACTTTTTTGTATTATAAATACATACCTACAGTACACTTTCTAAAATACGAACTGCATAGTATCAAGGAAAACGAAAAGCAAGGGTTTTCTTGAAGTAGTAGTAGTATACACACACTTTATGTAAAGTATGGTATAGGTACTATAAAGACAAGTTATGGATTCGTGCAAAAAAAATTCTAACAATCAAAAATGGTATTACGATTATACGGAACACCAAAAAAGTGGGTCCCACAGTTCCGTCTCTCTGTCTGTCTGTCTGTCCTCGAGTCTGCAGCCTAAACGAATGGATGGATTTGCTTCAAATTTGGTACATATTGTTTTTTCGGTAATATGACAACACATTTTTTTAAATTCTTTTTTAAGATGAAAAATAACAGTAGCTCCCATACATTTGTTTTGCAATTTTTCTTTGCTCAAAAAACAACGGTACCTTCCATATAACCGTTACGTTAAATCTTATTTTTCTGGGAAACGGCTCTAACGATTTTGATTTAAGAAAATCAGTGCAGCTTTTTAGCTAAAACCGATCATATGGTTAAAAAAAAAAGTCTATAGGCGGTATTTTCCATATGACCTTTTTTTTTGCTTTCGACTATCTCGTAAATGTCTTAACCGATTCTGTCGAAATTTCACACATATTAGGTTGCTAATTTATACTGCGTACCAATATTTTTAATTAATATTTTTTTTTTATTTTTTCTTTAAAAAAATTATATTTTGAAAACTGCTCAATAATTTTTTTTTCAAAAATGATTGTTATATGTATTTGCCGAATACCTATGAATTGGAGTTTTTGATTTTTTTTTAAATGTTTTCAAAAAGTTAATTTTTTTTTTTTTTTGTAAAAACCAGTCCACAGATTTTTATAATTTTTTTTCTCATAAATTCAAATCTATCCAAGAAATAAAATACTTTCGTTTAGCTCAAATAAGCTTAAGTATTTATTTCAGAATTTTTAATTATTTTTTCTTTGATTAAGCCGATTTAATCTTTTGTTTTTAAGTTTATATTATTAAATATTTAAGATTCTCATAGCATCTTTTTTAGAAAAAAATTAAAGCGATTTTGTATATATAAAAAATTAAGTAAGAAAAAATATAATAAAAATATATTTAGATTTATAACAGAAATCTTTTGCGTACCATGTGATCGAACATAAAAGCAAGTTCGTGCGATAAAGTCGTGCATTTTATTTTATAAATTTTCCTTTAAATATATAAAACATTAGTAAACAATAACATCAACACGCAAATGTCATGCTAAATCTTTTTTAAAGCCAGAAATATTGGAACCAAAAATAGCAAGTACTTAAGGAGCGTAAAATATTTAATTTTTTTTGTTAAAATTTGAAGCTAGGTAGTTAATTTGTCATAAAAGCTAATTACTCAATTTTGAAATGAAACCGTTTTTTTTTTTTTTTTTTTTTAAATTTAATTTAACTGTAAGACCTAAGGTCTTCTAAATGCAACCTGAATTGCACGGCACTAGTTTGGCACAGTGGATTTGAGAACCAGGTATTGACTGTCTCATTTTAAACCATGGGCGGCATCCAATTAAAAGTAGAGGTATAGAAAAGAATGCGTCTAGCGTGGGGATCGAACCCACAGGTCTAAGTTAGCAATCAAGCACTTTATCCATTGCGCCATTGCCACCCTTTTGCTCTTATGTTCGATCACATCGTAAGCACTAGATTCTTAGTAGAAATATCTACATATATTCTTAAAGCGTTTTTTACCTTATTTTTGTATACAAAATTTCTTTAAAATTTTATTATAAAAATGTCCGTGTGCCAGTTTTTCTTATTTATAAATATACTCGTAAATCAAGAACATGATTTCCACAAATAAAAATCGTCCATCCGTTTTTAAAATATACAATATTTTTTGTAAAAAAAAATATTATATTTTTTTTAATCTTAAAAGAATGTTTACCAAAATGTTGATACCCATGAAGTATTATTTGAAATTAAAATGAACTATTGTATACATTTTTTTTTCGAAAATGATAGAGCCATTTTTGTTTATCATGTTATAATGGAAAGGCCAATTGCATTCCTCCTTATATTTATCAACGTAATACTCTCGCTTATAGGGATGCCCATCGTACTAAGTACTCAAATACTAAGTTCGAAAAATATCGCTTCAGCGGCTTAGGCTGTAGATCGTCTTCCAGACTAACAGACGGAATAGCGTACCGCCAAATGTTTTCGCGTTCTCTATTACCCTATAAGGCTGTTGCATATACTAAACTTGCCCTATGTACTTATACTTATATAAGTAAGTAAGTAGTATACAAAATGAGAGTAGATAATCGCAAAAGTATGAAATTAATATTTTAAATAAAATATTTGCATATCTTTTTAAGGCAGAATCGTTAAAAAAGGTCACCATCCAGCCATCCACTTATAGGCGTTGCATGTTCACGTGCAACGAAAATTTTTGTTCTACATACATTAAAAAAAATTAAATTAATTTCGCATTGAATTGACTGAGTTGTGAATAGCCCACATCTAGTATCAAGTTTTACTCTCTAGTCTAGACTTTATGTCAAATTAGAGGTGGGGGATACCTTATCCGCGAATATGTAAAGTGTAATCCAAATGCAAATTCATTACCACTAAATTGCATTTTTATTCTTAAAAAAATAATATAAATACCAATTCGCTATCTTCTTAAAGTCAAACAGAACTTGACTGTCATCTCAACAGCATGTCTTTAAAAGTATGGAAAGGGACTCTCAATGGTTTGGTAAAGCAAAATTCTCAAATTGATCCTGTTTTTTTATTTTCCTTTAAGATTTTCGTATTCTTGGCCTCGGTGATGGTTGCCCATGGTGGCTTACTGGCTGGTGGTATCCTGCAACCAACAATTTTAACGAAGACCCTCGAGCCAGCCGATGCTCCAGCCAAGTATACCTTCAGTTACCAGGTGAACGATCCGACTACTGGTGATGTGAAGAGCCAGGAAGAAACTCGAGATGGAGATATTGTGAAGGGTTCATATGCCTTGATTGACCCCGATGGCTTGATAAGGGTGGTCCAGTACACCTCTGATGGAATAAATGGATTCAATGCCGTGGTGACGAGAACTCCATCTGGAAAGCAAATTGTTCCAGCTGTTCCAGTAATCAAGACAATCCAACCGGCTTTGATCAAGAGTATACCTTCAATTATTCAATCGCCCATTTCAAGGATCTCAAGTCTCGGAATTGGACCATTAGGCTTAATTCATCATTGATCTAATTAAAATGGCTTCAGAAATAATTGCGAATGATTTGGAGTCTATGCACTTCTATGAAATGTATGTTGAATCAATATTTTTTTTGTATTAATTAATTTATGTTGCAGTACTGTTTTTTTTATTTTTTGTTAAATAAATTATATTCTTAAGTTGCAAATTTATAAAATCGTGCTTTTTGGTTGTTGATAATTGCTCTTTTAATGCTACCAAGGTAAGTTTACATTGGGTCTTTGTACAATCAATTGTCGAATGGATAATTCAAGGAGTAGTTAGGTACCTTCCTAAATTTCAAGAAAGATTATGGATTTTAATTACGTATATTAGGAAGGTGTTACCTACATACCATGCGTACCTATATTTATATGTTTAATAAATGTGTAGGATATAGGTGGTTAGGAAGGTATGGCTATGTGATATCCCAGTAGGAAATTTCAGAAAATTCATGCATGAATCACCTACTTTTTCATCAATGAGTGGAAGCTACACCCCATGAATTTGGTATGAAAACATCGATGAATTTAACATGGGGTTGTCGTAGTCGTTAACCAAGTGATTTTCGAGGTGAATATTTAATAGTGAAATCACGAAGAAGTGGTAACTAGTTTATACATAAGCAATTTTTTTTTTCAGTTGAAAGTCTGACATTTACGAAAATGGATCGCATAACATTCGCACAACGCATAAAAATTGTTAAAACCTACTACCAAAATGGTGAATCTGCCACATCCAGATATCGTGCTTTAAGAGGAGATTATGGCTTACATAATCGTCCAATTACGCAAGCAATTGGCAAGATTGTGAAGAAATTTGAAGAGACTGGATTGGTTACAGATATTGCAAGGCCTGTGCATCATCGTTTCGCTCGCACCACTGAAAATATCGCTGTTGTAAGGGAAAGTGTTGCCAAAGATCCGAATGTGTCGATTCCTCGTCGTTCTCAGGAATTAGGACTGTCTTACGGCACATTATGGCGTATTTTGCATTTGGATCTACACCTACATCCATATAAAGTCCAGATCACACAACAACTGAAGCCAGCTGACCATTCACAACGTCGTAGATACGTCGAATGTGTGCTTGGACAACAGGCCACTGTGGTCCAAAATGACTTTTTTCGTTGCAAAAATCATAACTTTTGAACACGTGAAGCTATCGCAACAAATTTTTTTTCCCTTAAAGGTAATTTCCAAGGCTATACAAATTGTGAATTTTAAGAAAATTACTTTACAGGGTGTTTCAGAATAATTGGTTGATGTAAGATTTTCTTAGAAAAAGAAGTTAACAGAATAAAGTCTGAAAGTAAACCTTTTAAAAACAGTCCTAAATTTTTAAAACTTTGTAAAAAAAAAAGTTTTTGACTTTTCAAGTGAATTCATAACAACAGTGGATGCTTAAAGTTAACGCACCAATTTCAGAAATATTTTTTAAGGAGTATTATAAAACAGTATTTTTTCATGTTGTGGGGCATCAGTTTATTCTATAAACTGTTTGACTGATATATTTTATATGAAACAGTGTAGGAAAAAAGTAAACGGACGAAAAAAAATAAAAAAAAATCAATAGAATATAAAATTTATATTAACAAAATAAAATAGAATACATTATAAATATTTGTTTACAATTAACTACTATAGATCTAATTTTCAAAAAAAAATTCATCGGCATCGTTATCATTTTCAACAATTAATAGACCTATTAGTTCTGGGCAGTAACTCTTTTTCAGCTCTTTTTTTGATCTACCCAAGCAACACATAAACTCTAGCAGAGCTCTGCAATCAAATTTATCAACTCTTAATAAGGTTTTAATTATATCTTCTTAATACTATTGCACTTTTTGACCTCTTAATTCAGTCTTCAAAAGTGTTGTTTATTTGAACTCTACCAAAGTCATTTTAAAACATCTTTAATACGTTATGTTTATTGCTTTAACATGCGAGTCCTCTTTAAGACCTCTTTCAAATCAAAGCGCTTTAAGAGTATTTCTTTTAACTCTCAAAGAATTTTTTAAGACGTTTTATTACAACCTCTCTTGAAGTCTTTATGATAGCTTTGGGTTGGCAAAATATCTACTGTCACGTTTACGTTTCTCTTTTTCATCTTGCACATTTCTTTTATCAAAATGAAGAAAAATTGTTTGGAAATGTGGAAATTAAAAAAAAAAAAATCGGGCAATTATAAAAGGCAAGACAAATTGCTGACCAGTTTGCCCAGAGTGTAGGTATTTTGTCGAATGCAGCGCAATATTCATCACCTCAACAAGATGTAGTTCCTATAACAAATGACGAGGAAATGTTGCATGAAGAAAGCAGTCATTCGGAAAATGATTATCATCTCACAAATTATGGTGAATGGGATAGGATATGCTTAGAAATGCTCACTGGGAAATGAAAAGCGAAGATGGAGGTGGCATCAATAATACTACAATAAACTTTTCAATTGTTAAATGAAAAATGATTTTCGGATATACCTATTTAATCGCAATTCCCAAATCGCAAATATGCAGATGCCAATTCTTATAAAAACTAGCTGGTATTTTCTTAATTTCTTGGATTGGTTCTTATTTTGTATTCTAAGATTTTTAAGTAGTAGGTATTTACATATCTAAAAATAAATAAAATAAAAAAACATTTGCCACATTATTTAGAAGTGAGGCACCCTGTGGGAATATTCGTGATGTCGCCATATCGCTTGCAATTAATTTCGGTACAAATTATTATTTATGCGATTTAAACTATGATACATTAATAGTAATAACCACACTAATTTACTACAGAATGCTTTCCTTTTAAATGTAAAAATACTAGACTATATTTTATATAGCTTTTGTATACTCCGTGGGTTATTTTTTAAATTTTGTATTAAAAATTATTCACAGATGTTATTATGTTTGTGGCCCATTTATTTAAACGAAGTAGAATGTGGGATTACAAAATAAATCTTTTGTGGCACATCAAAACACAGATATAGAGCACTAGAAAAATGTATTTATTTTCTCTTATAAATCGTATAACCTATAGATCTTGCAATTAATGGGAAGTAAAAAATCGTCTTGTTTTGACATTTTATTTAAGTTCATTCTATTTCGTTCCAATAATATTAAATTTGCTTTTGTGTAAAAGAGATAGAGATTTATCTTTATTATTTCTTTTTCTTTCTTCTACAAACTATTCACTAAAACCAAAAACATCTTCAAAACATCTTTAAAAGATCTACAAAGATCAATCAAAAATAATCCTCTTTATGAGCTCTTACGAACACTATAATAAGAACTCTTCGTTTTATGCAGTTGGCTCCGCCCCTTTGGTCCCTTTTGGGTCTTAATGACCCCTTCAAGATAATTTAAAGAGTTGAAAGCTCTTCTGGAAGTAGATTTCAAGATGTTTAAAAGAGTCGATTGTGTTGCTTGGGTAACGTGTCTTAAAGATGAAACAAATGGATCTGATGATATAGCTAGCACATTAAATAAATCTTCATTTTGTCGTTTCCTTGAGACTTTGCATGTATTTGAGTATCGATTTCGCTTGTAGTCTTTATTCCTTGATTCCTGTGCTTCTTCTGAAAGCTCCCCGATTGGCAAAATTTGATGTCTTATAAGTTCCCCTCCATGGTCCAAAATTTTGTGCAGAGTTGGTGTCAGGAGTTTGTAGCTGTATTTGGCTTTTAAAAGATCCGAAGTGATTTTGGTATACTCGTTGAATTTATTTACATTAATAGATTCTTTAGATGACAGCGCATTTAAAATAACTTGCAGTTTCTTTATAAGATCCTTGTCTACTCGGGTTATAGCTGACGTAATTTCTGGATTTTCAAAAAATCTTCGTGAAGTGTTTCCATCATTTGTGTTACCGAATCCTTGTTTTGGCGTATCAATGATTAACCCGAGTTGTTCCCTAAATTCCTTTTGAATATCCGCTTTTCTTCTTCTTTCGGCTTCCTTCTTGTCGGTTGTCGCATCTTCTTGGTATAGTCCATAAGCTAGTTTAAGAACGAACTCCATACATCTTATTCTAGCGTGTAATGGTGAAATTCCAAATTCGTAGTTCCTCTCATCTGCTTCGGCTGACTCGTCTTCTTTTCGAAAATTTTTTTGTGTCCTTTTGCAAATTGGATATGACAATGTTGATTTTGTATTTGTTAGTTCATTTAACACTTTCCCGTCTATCATGGTTAGAAAAAACTCATGTCGAACCATCACATTTTTTTCTTCAGCAACAGTCACTACAGTTGGCCTCAAATTTTCTATTTGGTTCCTTATATTTCTGACAGTTGTCTGAATAATATCACTTGACTCCTTTGCATATTTAAAAAGAATCGGTCTGCAAAAGTGAACTGATGACGGCCTTGGATTTTTCCAATATTCGGTTGATTCACCTTTTATACGAAGTGGAACTAGTGATGCCATGAACATGTTCGCATCAGATATTACCTGGCCATCTTCTGAAACTATTGTTTGCTTATATGCACTTTGTCCGGAAGATCCATCGCATCCCCATTTGCTCATCAAAGTAAGATTTGTTGGAAGTAAAAGAAGATCCTGATTGACTAGGTTATTTAAAATCCTCTTTGCTGTATGGTCCACCAAATCTTGGAGATTCACTTCAACAGAAGTTTCTGTTACTATCAAATTTGATGGAGTTGCTTGTATTTTAGCTTCCATTAATAAATTGTAGCTCGGAAACACATCAACGTTATGGCTTCTTAAGGATTTTCTCATCAAATTATATTTTTCTTTAGAAAGCCCCATATCCAAGAACAAGGCTAGCGCAGTGGGACCATCGTATTTTATTGGATCCCTTTGAGGTGTGGGAATACTCTCCTTTATCCGTTGTACTCGCAATGAGCTTGCATTAAAAACTGCTTTTGTGATATCCGCTTTTATCTTTTCGTGTTCGTTTTTATATTTTATACTCAGAGCCGTGGAAACATTTTCAGTCGAAATATGGCCCGTAGTTTCCAATAGTTTCCTCCTTTTGGTATATACTGAACATGTATCTAAGGATTTCGAAGGCCTTCCTCTTGATGTACTTGGCACCTCACTGTCTTCAATTTCATTACATTGGATTGTAAATGTTCCATTCAAAAATTCTTCATATTTTGAGAGAAATCTTGTTTTAACTCTAAAACAGTCAATCCATTTTTTTTAAATGATGCGTATAATCTTTGGAGTTTTTTTTTCGTTTCATCGTTGTCACTTATATCGTCGTATTGGTTTTGGATCAGAATTAAAAATTCTTCAGAATTCGAAACATTGATAAAATGTTCAAAAATTGTTCTGTTTGAAATATTCATATTGGTATTTAATTTGCAAACTCCACTCTTAATGACTCTTGAAAACTAACAATATATATCCATTGTCATAGTTTATATATACCTCCATAATGAATATGCACAAGGGTTATTTTACCTGTGAAATTTAAGCTTAACAATATGGGGTATCGGAAAGAAATTATTATTCCTACCTGTTTTATTAGATCATAAAATAATAATCCAAAATTAAATAATTCTTTCAACTTTGTATATGGAGTAGGCAATAAAGCTATTAATCCTTTTCTTTTGGCAAGTTAATCTATGTTTAGTTACTATTAGAATACGATCAATAAATATTTACAATAATTTAAGTTAAGGGGAATTTATTCAAAGAGGGTCGTTAAAGTGGGCGGATTAAAAAATTTAATGTTCAATAAAGTAATCAATAGTTTGTGTACAATATTTTATATTTTTTTTTTTAATAATAATTGGCATTTGTATAAAAAGGGGCGTAGAAGTGGGCATTTTTTTTTGTCAGAATCAAGATAGTAATAAAACGACTTTTAATTAAAAAGAAAATTTCACGTTCTCGACTATTTTAATTAATAAAACAATTGAAATTTTCCATAAGGGAATTTGCTTTTAAGACCAAAAGTTCAGCACTGGGAACACGACTTTTTTTAAACAAATTACAATTTCTCTGAAGGTTGCAAATAGTTGCAGCTACAATTTTGCATGGCGGTGGACGTCGGTTTTTCGAACAAAATTTTCTTCAGCGACGAAGCACATTTCTCACACGGTGGGTATGTAAATAAACAAAATTGTCGTATTTGGTGATCTGAGAATCTTCAAGCAATTGAAGAGAGGCCATTACATCCACAAAAAGTCACCGTTTGGGGCGCTCTTTGGTCCGGAGGTACGATTGTACCTTACTTCTTCGAAAACGACGATGGAACGACTGTCACCGTCAATTCGGAGCGTTATGGTCATATGATAACCGACTTTTTTTTGCCTACTATATATAGTGTTTAACACATAATGTCAAAGTTCAAACTTTATAATAAAAAAAAAATATCATGAAAAAAAATATTTTATATGTGTTTTATTTACGTTTACTTTTGAAAACGCAAAATGGATAACCTGTTATATTTTTTTTACCGAAACAGAATATGTATGTTATACCCCCAAACATCATTTTATTAATTTAATTCGACGATTATGCAATAATATAAACATTCAATAAAGAAAAAAAAATACGTTTAGCGAATAATAATTAAAATGTAGTGTTGATAAAATCTTGATGCGAAAGTAAACCTTATCAAGAATTGATTTTTTTAAATTTGATCTGATGTCTTTCTTAGCAATTCATTTTGTTAATTCTGCTGCGTAGGTTTTGCACTTTCAGTCGCAAGCATTACGTATTGAGTATAATGCACTAAAAGAAATATTGGCATTTTTAACTTTTGTTTTGAATAAAGCCGAAGAAATACCCACCAGTCGCCAAATATATTTAGGTTAATAATTGAAAATTTTCAGCTGGCTCAATACAATTTATGGACAAAATAAAACCATTTTGATAAAAAAAAATAAACTTCTTTTGCTGGTGAACAAAACTGGAATTTCTGGTTTATATGTTTTATCAGTTTCTCTAAAAAAAACCACGAACTCATGTCTTGACCTGCGAAGACTGACTATTGAGTGAATTTCTCAGGGCAGGTAGAAAAAACGCAATGTACGTCGCTCTTCTTATGGCAGATAAAACCTATTTTTTTAAGGCTTTTTTGTTTGCATTTTTTTTTTGTTCTCGGGAAGAAAACAAAACAACCACAGGACCGCAGAGAACCAAACATCATTTGCGAAATCATGAATCTATACATAACTCTCAGCGGAATCATCGTTTATGATTTTGTAACTGAAAATGTAGTGAATTGTAGCATTCAATTCATTTGAATTTAGTAAACTGATGAAAAAATGCGCAACCGTTTTCTTATGATATCATAATATACTACTCATCGATGGAAATAGTCGATGAATCCATTGATGAATTCACCAAAAAAAATTCATTGATGTCGAAATTTCCTACTGGGATGTACAATGCACATACTCGTAATATTCATACGCCCAAATTAAGAAACATGGACTTATTCCTGGACTTAGTGCGAAATACTATTAATAAGCCACAATTTCTGCTATTTGAAGTTTTTCAACTTAGTCCTTCGCTAGACCATCGAAGACGGCTTAAGAACAAAATTTACATGGACATCGAATAAAAAAGGTAGAGTTGATACTTATTGTAGTAGATTTTGTTCAATTTTGTTTTAATAGGAAATTTTAGTCCATGGCCTAACTCTTATTTCATGGTCTTGTAAGTCCATGGACTAAAGGTGGAACAAGCGTTTTTTTATTAATAGGGCTGATAATGTTTAAAGCCACACAAACATCTACACATACATACTATATATTTTTTTTTTTTTTTATAATCTTACACGCGCTAAAGAGATTATGATTACCCTTTATATGTTTTTTAACACAGCGCGGGCGTCATGAGAAAGAAGAGAAAGAGGGATAGGAAAGATGTGTGGCGCGAGGTGGTTGTTGTCTCAGATTTATCTCCAGGGATGGTGGCTGAGCTAATGCGGAGAAAATTACCGAGTCTGATTTATTTATGTCTCTTATAATTCGCATTATCTTATTGTTTAATTATTTGTTATATCTATGAGTATACTAGTTTACCCACTCACATGTTGTTAGTGTTGTGTTATGCCTGAAGAACATGTAATGAGCACACCAGCAACTAATTTTATGACAATTTTTAGAATTGGTTTCTAATATAAATAAGACGACATAGACAACAACAGGAATCGAATCTGCGACCACGAGGTTGGCAGGCGAGCACACAACTAGCGCGCCACGACCACCCCCACAGAGTTTCATGATAATTTTGAATACGTTTTTCTACGTTATAAAGCTTCCAACGTAGTTGAAGATACGGTTTTGCATTCAATAAAGTGCATTATCATCATATAATTAATTATGTTTTTCGATCCCTAACATGTTTTTTTTTGTAATTCTTTATTTATTTTTCATAAATCCACCGCAATGTCAGAAAGAAAGACTAAGATCGAATAGCTGCAAGGGACTCCAAGAATATCTTGTGTTCAACTTCCCCCTTAACTAGACTGCGTACACAAACTGAGAATGCCACCAACACAATTTTGTTTAAGAATATTAAAAACAACTAAAAAAAACTTGAAAATATCAAATCCATCACAATAGGAATGTCCATAATTGATTCAACTATAACAAATATCGGGCGACTTTCCATTAAGGGAGCTAGCGTAGAACTTTGATTTTTTTTACAGTAAGCTAGGGGTCTGTATAGAACAGCTTTAAAATATTACGGTGAGGAAACACAGTTAAATATGATTAAAAAATGTGTTAATTTTCAATTTTGGCCTTTTTAGCACAACACTTTTGTTCAATTTGTCCTTAAATTAGAAGGTATTTCAACAAACGGATACTTATATTCGGTAGATTTATTCTTAAAGATAATACTAAAAACGGTTTTAATATGAAAATAGAAGTTCTTCTATTTTTAACATATTCTTAAAGTTTGTAATATTAATACACAATATTAAAAATTCGCGGCAACGAAAAACTGTTTTGACAGTTCTTGTTAATACTTCCCTCTGGTAGTGTTCTGATAAGTTTGTTTTGTACCTAGGTACTTTTTTTTGGGTAAAATTTTAATGAAACAATTTTTGGATTAAAAGCACAAGTGTAGTTTTTTTCAATAATAAAACTTACGTGAAAACATTTAACTAAATGAAATATCATATTTTTTTCGCAAAGTAGTTATGCATCACTTTTAAAATACATATGTACCTACCTATTTACTCTCAGTAAAAACCAATTGCAAATTAAAAAAAAAAAACATTACACAAAACGTATATATTGTAATTAAGTTCACAGCGTACAAAAAGCTCGGTGGGTAAGGGGGGCATACTCCCCCCCTGCAACCCCCCTGTCTGGGCCAATTATGGGATTTGCGTTGGAGTAAAGTTTGGGCGGGGTCAAGGTTGGGTGGGGTCAAGGTTGGGTGTATGCAAAGTTTTTTTAGGATTTGACATGAAGCGAAACCACAAGTTTGAAATCAATTTATATTATCCCTAGAAAAACTCACATACCACAACACTTACCATACCGAAGTTGCATACAGTCATCTGTGGATTGGTAAACAACAGTCCACACAAAAAAAAGTTGTCGATAGTCATCATTTGCATATATTTTGTATGAAAAATGAAAACTTTAAAAATTAATTAAAAATAGAAATATAAGTTTCCTCACTTTAAAATTATTATATTTATTGTTTTTAAGCATAAATCTACCGAATAAAAGTATCCGTGTGTTAAAATTCGTGCTCCCCTTATGCAATGCTCAGCCCAAATATCAATCAACAATATGTATGTATGTGAAATCCAAGCCGACTTTATTTTTGGTACACGCTTAACAAAAATTGAAGATGAACATATAAACCTCATAAAACAGAACAACAAAATGGAAGATGAGTTAATAAACATTAACAAAAATATTGCTCTGTCATTTCTGATGTTGGCATTCTTAAATCCACAACATGAACCACTGAAAGCACAACCAGTACGAATTATCTAACATCAGAGATAGCTTTAATTAAGGGATCCATAGAAGCACAGGAAAATAATAGCATTGCAGCTGATACTGTTTTTTATAATATACCTGCCAAATCTGAATAGTATTTTCACCAACGTACGCTATTCACTTGATATCAAGGTACCGACACTTAGAAGCACTCGTCAGAATGAAAGATGCAACACCTGCCCCGTAATTATACAATTAATTTCATCGTACGAAAAGAACCTCTTACTTGGAAAAATCTCGGAATTCCGAAAAACACACAAGCGACAACTTATACTCGCTACGTGGGAATTAAGTTTGATAACCCCTTGTTGGGAAATGTTTGACAAAAAAAAACAACAAATAATTCATGCAGCACTTAGTTTAAAAAAAAAAACACACACACTAATTTCTTCAGTGGTTACTAATCGCGGCATCGTGCACATAAAACACAAAATGCATGGAGACACTGTCATAATTAACAACATTGAGAACTTAACAGCGGAGTTTCAAGATGTCACCGAGCACCGAAGAGTGTTACCAGGAACCATCAATAATAAAGCCGATAATGCCACAGTACACAGTATAAGGTAATATATTGCGCATGTTTACAAAATTCGGTTGTCATAATTCATAAATTCGGTTGTCATATTTGGCAAAATGTCTCTGAGATTTGGCATTTTTACATGCAAATAGGGATGGGTCAATATTTCAGTAAGATGTATTCAGTAAGAGGTAACAGTAGATCAAAAATAACTGTTATTAAAATAACATTTGAAATTTCTAAATTTGTATTTTCATCAAACCAAGTGATGAATTGGTTGTGGAAAATAGTTTATTAAAATTGTGATTTGATTGACAATTTTTGTTCCATAACTGTTATTTCAGTAACAGGAATTTATAAGTGTTATTAAAAAGTAGCAGTAACAGATATTGCAACTCGCAGTTTGCCTCATGCCTAAGCCTGTGCGCATGCCAAATGTGACACGATGGTCTCTGAGTTCTGCCACATGCGCAAACTTTAGTGAAAATAAAAACCGGAATATATTATGCTTTATTTTATGTACTGTGGATAATGCAGTAATGCCGATAACGTAGTGAAGATATATTTATAAATTGTAAGAACCTTTTATCAATGACTTGTTTTTCTTTCTTACGGATTGTTTCTCTTCCTTTTTCAATCATTGATCATACAAAAATCATTCATTCATATTTTTAATTTAATTCTAAACTTTTATAATCATCAATTTTATAATTATTTATTTTCTTTCTTATGTGATATTAGAATTTTTCGTTTTCCTTTTTCTTTATGTGATATTAGTATTTTGTTGCCTTTATCTTTTTATAAATCTTCAAACTTGTTCTTATTTCTTTCCTTACCAATTTTTGCAACTCCACCAGCTTCGTAGCAGAATACTCTCTTACTCATAGTAATTGTAATTTGTAGCAGAGTTCTAGCTTAACTGTTCTTCTTGGATCACGCTCATTCATTAGCTTTTTAAACTATGATGATGGCGGGTGATAAATATCTCAATATAACATATCCCAATAGCGAGTCAAACGTCAACGTTACGAAGGCAATGTTAAATGTCTAATCTCTCAAAATCAAGGTTTTAAAGTTTGTCATCTGAGTGCCCACAGTTTTTGAAAAATCGATGAATTTCGGGATTTGTTTGAGGGTTCTGCGGTTGACGCTTTTGCGTTCAAAAGTTATGTGAATGATAAAATGTATGCTTTGAGAGGATACAAAATTTATAGGGTATATAGATTTGATCGGACTGGTGGTGGTGTAGCGTTGTATATCAAGGAGTCTTTGAAGAGCAAAGTTAAGATTACTTCTCTACCGATTGTGCTTTTCAATGTTTATGAATTGAAATGTCCAGCAATAACGATAAACTTCTCTTGGGTGTCGTGTATAGACCCTACTTATCCATCGATTTATCTCCTATTTATAAGTTTTTAGAAGATAATTGTATACAAAAAAATAATGTTTTTTTTTTAAATCCAAAAAAAAAACATTTTTAAATGTCTCAAAACTGTACTTTCCATAAGACCGTATTTTTTTCATTTCGGCTATCTCATAAATGGCTTAACCGATTCTTTCGAAATTTGACACATATATAGGTTAAGGTTGCCCAATTTATACTGCGTACCAATTTTTAATTAATATTTGTGTGTATTTTCAAAAGCAATTTTAAAAAAATTGCACGACTTGATCACACGTACCAGCTCCTATGTTCGATCACATTGTATGCAAAAGATTCTTAATTAAACTGCCAAATATATTTCTAAGGCTTTTCACTTAATTTTTTATATATAAAAATTCTTAAACTTCAAAAAAAAAATTGGTATGAACATTTCAAATATTTAATAATATAAATAAAAAAACAAAATTTCAGAAAAAACTGTCCACAAACTGTCGAAATATTGAATTTAAAAAAAAATAATTTTTTTTTTCAAAAATTAAAAAAAATATTTTTCAAAAATTTTGAAATGCAATACTATAAAAATTTGAAGGAGCTCCTGTATAAACATTTTATAACCAAATATTTTAAAAATGAGATGTTGAATGTACTCAAAGTAGTATACACACCAATTTTTATCAAAATCATTAAAGTCGTTTTTGAGATAATTAAGATGGTAGAAACATTTTTATGGCAAGTGCCGTTATTTTTGGGCCTAAAACAACGATTCAAAAATCTATTTTGAACAATCACCTAAAAAGCCTGATCACCAAGTTTGCACCAAATCTGTTCAGCCATTTAGGCTGTTTGATTGCGGGACCCACATTTTGGTGTTCTCTATGATCGTAATGCCACGTTTGATTGTTTTTTTTATAGTACCTATAATAGCAAGTAAAAATTTAATTTATATAGTTATATGTATTTGCTGAATACCTATGAATTGGCGTTTTAATTTTTTTCAAAAAGTTTTTAAAAAAACTTTTTTTTATCAAAAACCGATCCATAGATTTAAAATTTTTTGTTTCATAAATTCAAATTTATACAAGAAAAAAAATGGCGTATTTTTTTAAGCTCAAATTAGTTTAAGTATTTATTTTAGAATTTTGAATTATTTTTTTCAATATAAACATTATTAAAAAAAATTAAAGAAACTTTGTATATATACAAAATAAAGTTAAAAACGACTTTAAAAATATATTTAGATTTTTAATAGAAATCTTTTTCATATGATGTGATCGAACATAAGAGCATGTTCGTGCGATCCAGTCATGCATTTTATTTTTTTATCAAAATTGTTAGTGCCATTTTTGAGATAATTAAGATGGAAGAAAAAAATGTATTGCAGGTACCATAAGTTTTGGGGCTAGAAAAAAAACGATTCAAAAATGTATATTCACCTAAAACGATCAAATACCAATTTTGAAGAAAATCGCATCATCAGCCGCTTAAGCTGTAGCTCGTTGTACAGACAGACAGAAAGACAGGCGAAATTGCGGGAATCACTTTTTTGGTGTTATCTATCATCGTAATGTCAAGTTTGATTAAAATCTGGAGTTCGATATTTTTTTCGAAAGCAAAAATTGCCTTAACACAGATAGGCCAAAGAATCACACAGCGTAGTGTCGCAATATAGACATTTTCGTGGTACAGTTCTCTTCATTTCCTTTCCAGCAGTAGTTCTCCGTCTAACCCGATCACCCACATACCGATACCAGTATATTCTTAAAAGACTTTTGTAATGTCATTGCTCTTTAAGCAGCTTTATACTGTAAAGTAATAAGTAAGAAGAAATTGCCCAAAGAAGAAATGCTTTTGGACGAACAAACTATGATGTATGGTTTTAATTATTTTTTTTTTTTGCAAAATTTTATCTTAACTACTGAGTGCACTTATATAGCTATTTAAATAATTCAGGGGCTTTTAATTTTCATTGAAATCAGGGTCAATGTAAAACGTCTCGTTTCGTCGACGGACACCAACTTAAACTTGCCGGCAAGCCAATTAACTTCTATTAAAATTTCCAGCCATTCAAATTCAACATGTTACACAAATATTCAACTTTAATTATTATTACACTATGCGGAGTAACTCTAACGAAATATTATTTTTGACAGACATAAAATGCAGAATTTACTGGGGCAGTTAGTTATATAATTACCGTAACTTGATTTTGTGTACAAGAAACTTTGAAAGAGTTGCAATGATGGAATCTGTTGAAGTGCATTTTCATAGTGCTTTGACGAAGAAGTTCAAAAATGTTAATCAATTTTTTTTTTTTTTAATTTTTGGATGTGGGTTAAAGTGTGAAAGATAGAATTTTGAAACCAATATAACTGGTAGAGATTATAGTCTTTCTACATCGAACTAATTGTTTTTTTCAAGTTAGTAGAAAAGATATTTTTGAAATGTCAAATTTTGTTCGGTTTTCAAAGAGTTATTATACTGGTATGTCTTAAATCAAAGAATTTAGGACTTTTTCTTTTGCTGGAATAGATTATACTTACAACAAATGAAATTAAATATATTGTTAACTTTTTTTTTAATGTACCTACATTTGGCCTTTTTTTTAGTGTATAATATGCTATTTCGAAAAAATAAAGGGCGCCACCATTATTGATTATCATGCATTTGCTCGTTTTAACCAATTTTCAATAGAATAGCCGAAAAATCGTCGGTCCGTTGGATATTCCCTGTAAGCACTGCAAAAGAAAAAATAAAGAAAGAAGAAGAAATTTCCAAAGAAAGAAGGCTTAAGCAGATAATTGGGTGTCCTTCATCATGATGGTTCTGTATTGCAACAAATAACAGCAACCGAGTTAACTACGCCGCGGAGTGCTTGACAAGATAAGGATTGTTGGTTTTAATGTTTTGAGTGATATAGAGTGAAATTGGTGGCCTCTCCATAAATGATAAATTAGTTCACATGGAAGTGAGCTTCATGACGAATTTTGACCGAAAAACCCAAATAACGATCCTTATAGAAAATGTTTGATGGACTTTATATAATGCGAAGATCATCTTAATGTCTATTACCAAAATGTGGTAGACAGGCGATCGAGAGCAGGTAATGGCGAGTTGCAATAACCGACCGTCTTCCCTCTTCTTATCTGGCTCAGAGCAACAATTAAATTTACCGAAACAACATGAATTTCTTAAAGGAAGATCTACGATCACTAACCTTACTTAGTTCGTTCCTAATACCATATGAAGATGGTCTTGAACTTAATGCAATTGAAACTAATTTAACAAAGCATTTTCAAACTTAAAGCATACGGCTTCCCTCCCCTTTTTGTATCCAGTTTTAATCCAGTCATATTTGAAAAATCGTCAATACACAGTAACCCTATGAGTTTAACATCAGGTTTCCCGCAAGGAGGGCGCAAGTTTTTTGTTAACAATTAATGCTGTGGAAATTATTCTCTCGCGATCTCACCTGGAGTTTTACGCAGATGATATGCGGATCTCAGAACAAATTTTATGCATCTCAGATACTCAATTGTTACAAAAAGACTTAAACAGCTTCTTTAATTGATGAAAACATAATTTTCTTCAGTTTAATGTAAGTTATGTCACTTTTTTCCAAAAAATCTGTTATGATAAACCTACTGATATGTCCACTGAATCACTTCATTGGTTTACTACTAGAGAAGTCAAGTCAATTCTTAAAAAACATTTTAAATTTGATCTATTTAGTAATAAAATTAAAAACTGCCAGTATAACTTGCAAATTTGGTTCAGTAATCCAAATCATAAATCATATGACTTTATCAAATATCATTTTTGTACAGCAATCTAGAGTGCTTCATAATAGATATCGATTCTAAGAGAGTGAGTGTATATCACGCCCCGGAACGGCAGTCCTAAACTTTTCAATTTTTCTTTTGTAGGTATATGAACTTCAAGTCAAGGCATACCGATATTTTATAATCCTGCAGTAGTCTGAACAGCTTTTTTTAATTGAACCAACAATCGGAAGAAGGGAATAAGTCCCAAAGTTTCCAAAAATTAAATATTGATCCAAATTTCATATCTGTTACGTCGAAAAAAGAAAGAAAAACCCTTTTTCGACAGAAATGGCGTTAGGCAATTTTGCCCAAATAGAATTGGAAACATCACCAAAAAACAAAATCTGAGAAAATTGTTGTTGTATTTTTTTTTCTCCTTTTGGGCGTTATTTCTATTTTTTTAAGGAAAGAGCCCCCAAAATTCAAATATGAAAATTCAAATGAAAAGAACACCCAAAAATAACCTCCAAATATTAGGAAAAGTGATGAAAAATTTCAATCGGCTAATCAGCAAAAAAATTATCCTTAAAAACAATGGATATCCGACTGCAGTCATTCGAAACTTGTTGCTAAAATACAACTATCAAAACCCCGTCACCAATGCAATCCTAGCGGTTTTTTCAAAAGTGTAATATATCTTCCCAATTTGACGGAGTGCTTTAAGGAGATTTTCAACAAAAAAGTTAAAGCTGTTCGGTTTGCTTTCAAATCAAATAAAACGCTTGCACACCTTTTCACTAAATTAAAGGTAAGACCCGACAAAGACAAATGCACGGATGTTATATATAAAATCAACTGTAAAGGTAAAATTAATGAATCCTGCCATTTATGTTACATTGGCACGACGAAACAATTTCAACGTCAACGAATATGCATTCATAAATTTGACATCAACACAAAAAATCCGGCCAAGACGGCACTCGCTAACCATGCTATCGAGCTTGGCAATTCTCCAGATTTTGAAAATGCCCAAGTTCTTCAAGCAGAAAAACATACTTCGAAGCGTTATACTCTTGAAACATTTCATATTTTAAACAACAAAAACAACATGAATCGGAGGCAGGACACGGAAAGCATATCTGCGGTATATTGCTCTCTCGTCACATAGACCAAATTCTTCCGTTTACCTGTTCAATTTGCGTTCAGTTTTAGACTAAACTTCATATAACAAGAAGTGTTTTTTTTAAATCTAATCATTCATTTTAATTTTACAAAGAATGTAAAATTTTATTTTTTTACATATAATATTCCAAAGTGTGAGTCATCTATTGTTTTTTCTTTGTTGTTATAAAATTGTTTATTGCTTATTTTGTTTCTTGTATGCAATAAAAAGTCCCCCATGAAGAAGACAGCAATAACTGTCGAAACGTCGGGAAAAGTTAATATAATTAGTTTCGTTTCATTACTTAAATTATTGTGACCAAAATAGCCGAAGGAAAAGTTTTCCAAAATAACATAAGTACCAACTAAAATTGGTCAATAATTTAAAAATTCATTAGGCCGGCAATTCACGACACAAAATAACTGCGCAATCTCACATTTCACTCAAGTCGGTTTGTGCAAAACACGATACAAGTACACTGTATCTCTCTTTTTGGACAACTTCGAAAATATATCAGACGTAACCCTACTTTCTAGAGCCGGCTGTTCTTTATAAAGTTCGAGGAACTCGCTCCAGAACTTTTCTTCATCAGCCGTTATAAAAAAGAAACAATGTGAAGTGCGTAAATAAAATTTTTCAACTGAACGGTTGCACAGTTTTTGGCATTTACGACACAAATAACTGCACAAATTTAAGAATTGAGCAAAAATATTAAAATTGTTTGATTTTTACACAGTTAATTGCACAAATCGCACAAACAATGCCATTTACAACACAACTAAACTGCGGAAACCCCAGTTTGCGCAGTTATTTTGTGTCGTGAATTGACGGCCTAGGAAAAAACGCCCAAATCAAAATCTTGTCAATGGTCGTACTCCTTTTTAAATCAAATTGCGTAATTTTTTGAATGATTTTATTTGTGAGATTTAGATTTGAAAGTTATTGTTTAAATTGTCTACATTGTCGACATATTGTCTACATTTTCGACATTGTCGACCGATTGTCTACGTTGAAATGTAGACAATTAAAGTCGACACATAGAGCAACAACACTGAAAGATCCCAGGACCGGCATACTTACGTCATTTTATCATAACGGAATATTTTTCTGTGAATAGATAATAAAGTAGAAAAGATCTAATGGACATTCCAAATTTTCAAAGCTGGGGCTTTTCGAAGATATGCAGTGTTAAAAATGCATTACCCAACTACGTTATTTTATCAAAGCTGATCTGTTGATATGTTTAAGGGGATAGTGTCTTAAACTTCGTTTGACACATGTCAAACACCTACAGTGGGGCATTTCATCTGGCAGACACCTTTAAAATGGCATCTGTAGGTGCTTGACAAGTGTCAAACAAAGTTTGAGACACTTGTCCACTTTTAAACATATCAAAAGATCACTTTTGATAAGATAACGTAGTTGGGTATGCACTTTTAACACTGCATATCTCCGAAAAGCCCCAGCATTGAAAATTCGGAATGTCCATTCATTCTTATCTACTTTGGTATCTATTCACAAAAAAAAATTCAGCTATGATAAAATGACGCATGTCTGCCGGCCATGGGAACTCGGTCTATTAAACCGACGTCGTAATAATTTTGACATATTTTTTTATATCAGCTTTTGACTGTTGATATTGAAAGTCCAGCTTAGCTCTACATGAAAAAAATTATACGGAACGTCGAATTATCGTCGTCTCAGGTCTAACCAATGTTCTGAATAGCTACCCTTCCATCGTTAACCCAAGTATATGGGCAAAACGATATTCTCGTGTAAATAAGCACTACTAAGTTTCTTCTGCCCCACGCATTCTTCCAAAGTCTTCGGGGCGAACTGCTAAAGGCATTAACCTTAATGATTATATGAAAGTTTACGTCAAAATTTCTCTAACAATCAAATCACTTTTTCTGTGCGAAATAGGTACTTTATATTTATTGCTGTTATGGTTTATGTTTTAATCTGATTTCAAAATGAGGTAAGAGAATTCTAATAGTTCATAATATGAATAGACTTACTAATTAGCGATTGAAAACTAATAATTACAGAAGTACAAAAGCTTAACAAGTTACCTAACAGAAGATTTTACACAAGTATTGTACATACATTTCTCCGAAGTTAAGGGGAATTATTATACTTGGGCAGAGTTAGTTTTTGCTGAAATGAACTCCATATGGTTCTTGCATTCGAAAAGAATGCAAAATATTTTAATGAATCAACACCTTGACCAAATTTTATGTAAGTAACTGCCATACCTAGTTTTAATAGATTTCCAAAAAAAATGTCCATATCATATAAAATCACTGTGTATGATTTTCGAACTATTCTCCTCTAATTTTGCGAGTTTAGCGTCAGACAGAAATTCACAAAATGTGTGGTGTACAGCAGGGCTCACTATTCTCTCCGTCTCTCTTTTTCACATTACTCAATCATCTCTTATTTGAAATTTCTATTTTCAGCTTTACATAATCCTTCCATTAAATTAAAATTACAACATTGTCTTTTGCATGTGGAACTATAATGGCATTCTATAAATTCCGATCTTGACAACATATGCAGGAGACAGAAAGAAATAAAATGAATGATTTCTACTGTCGTAGAAGTGAAACCCATCATCAGAACTTGCAACGAGTAAACTGAATTGCTCTTACTCGCCAAAAATGCTGCTAAAAGCTAAAGATTTCTTAAAAGACAAACTATGTTTGAAATGGTTCTCTTTTTCCATTTTATCCTAAAATTAACTATCTCAAAATCTTACATACTTTTATATTCACTTTAAAAAAAATCGTGTAATTTTACTATCATAAAGCAAGGAAGCTTGTTGCCTAGCATAATAGCAGTATTTTTACGCACGTATTAATTCTAAATATTTAATGTGTAAATGTTAAACCTTTTGTGTGTAATTTCAAATAAAGTAAAAATAATCGTCACACACGAACTGCAAATATACACATAAAATGTGTATCTTAGATCAAATGGTAGTTAATACAAGCATTAATTGTTTAAGTACAAACACTTTATGTATAGTTTTCATAAGGTGTTTGAATTTAAACAATATTTGATTAATTATAAACATTGTGGGTGTAATTCTTAAACATCATTGGTTTAATATTATGAACAATGGTGAAGAGGGTGAAAATTTGCAACAAATGTCTGTAATATCCAACGTGATGTGTTCAGTTTTTGTTTAACTATTCTTATGTGTATAAATACGCAACTTGCCCACTTTTGAACTAAAATTTACATACAATTTCATGGTAAATTTACACTCAGTTTTTAGTGTGTTTTTTCCATTTTTGTTTAAGCTAGCACTGTGTTACTCAGTTTAATGGTAGAATTAGTATAAAATCTTTTTGTACTTGCACATTTTAAGAGAATAATAACTCCCAGACACTCCGGTGTGTCAAATTCAAACCTTATCCAATAAATAGATTAGTGCATCAAAAATAATCTTTTTGATCAAGAGTATGGTCTTTTTGGAAATTTTAATAAATCATATATTTTATTAGACACAAATACAAGCATGATTACTAAAAACTAAACTTCTAAGAACTCTTTGTGGTCTGTGATTAAAATTGGAGCTAAATTGCATCAGCCGGCAAAAGTGAGTTCGAACCAATTCATAATTATTACAAATTTGATATTAACCTACTCCAATCAGGTTTTATTAAAAGCCGAACCGCTCCTTCTTTGCGTATGCTATCAATGTCATTTTGCACGCATTCTACGCACCATGGTCAACAAATAAAAAAAAAACTAATAGCTGCAGATTTTTCTCCACCCATAATGTTGTGATTTTTCATTCCGAAAAAATCGTATAAATACGCAAAACTGCACCTTCTGGACATCAAACAGTATTTGCCACCAACTTCAATACCATGGCATTTAAAGTAAGAACACCACTCTTCTGATATTAAAATTTACAAACAAAAATTACCATTTATATTCTTTATTTTTTTTTTAGTTTGTTGTCCTTCTTGTTTGCGTCGCTGCTGCCAATGCTGGTTTATTGGCCGGCGGTATTTTGCAGCCAACAGTTCTAACCAAGAGAATCGAAGTTGAAGCTCCACCAAGATACACATTCAGCTACCAAGTGAACGATCCCACCACTGGCGACAGCAAGAGTCAAGAAGAAACCCGCGATGGCGATGTGGTTAAAGGTGCATACTCATTAATTGACCCTGATGGCTTACAACGAATTGTTCAATACACTTCCGATGGTATTAACGGTTTCAATGCGATTGTTTCGCGGACACCAATTGGCAAACAATTGGTTGCTGCTCCAGCTGTTCCTATTATCAAGACGCTGCAACCCACTTTAATTAAGAGTGTTCCCTCAATTATTTCGTCACCTCTAGCTGGAATTTCTCCATTGCAACAGTTGTCGCCACTCATTAGGGCACCACAAATTGGAACACATTTGGGTCTTGGACTTGGCGGTCACATAATAGGTTAGGAAATCATCATTTTTAATGTCAAAGGTAACAACTCGGTATCCGCACATTGAACTGTAAATAACCATAAGCATTTATTTTATTATATTTCTTGTATTAAAATTTACATATATTTTATACTTATTTTATATTATTTTATCAAATGCATTTGTTATATGTTTCAATAAATTTTTGTTAAGAAAAACACACAGCTTTGTTTTAGTACAGTTAATTTGTTCCTAAAATCAACCCTAGCGATTTTGTGGTGAATCATTTCAAATGTCAAAAATTGAGTTTCAAGTGTATGATTGGCAAGTAGAATTTTAATGAAAAGCCGCAACACAGAATACCGAACCACAATTTCCCCCAAGTTCGGAACTATTTTGGCGAATATATTTTTTTATAATATTTTCAATAAAATATTTTTTTCCAAACATTTTTATTTTCAAAAACATAACAATAACATGTATATATCAAAAAAAATGTACGTACGATACAATAGGGCAAGTTTTGAATTCGGAAAAAATCAAACTCGAGATTTTAATCAAACTTGGCATTATGAGTATGTACAACGCCAAAACAGTGGGTCCCACAATTCTGTTTGTAAAACGACAACGATAAACCCAAAAATCTGAAGTGATCTTATTCAAACTTGGTATTTAACACCTCTATTAATAAAACAAATGCTTAGTCCACGCCTGCTGCGGACTAAAATTTTCAATTTATAAAAAATCGAAATCCACGAATAAATATACTACAATAGAAGTATCAACTTTATATGTTTTTATTCTGTATCCCTGTGAATTTTGTTCTTAATGGCAATTCTTAGACCCTCACTAAGCCACCATCTTCGACGTTCTAGGGAAGGACTAAGTTTGTAAATGTCAAATAGCAGAAATTCTTTTTTATTAATAGAATTTCACACTTTAGTCCACGGAATAAGTACGTGTTTAATAATTTGAGTAAAAGAGTTTTTTATATAATTGTGTCAAATAAATTGTTTAATCTTTTTTATGCCTAAAACTAACGTTACCTGCTATACAATTTTCTCTAACGTCTTAAATATTTCGAAAACGGCTCTACTAATTTTGATTTAAAAAAATGTGTTCACTACTATATATGTATAGTATACATTTTGGTTCATTTTTTTTTCTTATTTTGTTAATAATGTTGCTTACCATACAAACATTTTTTTATTTTGAATTTGCTCATAAACAGCTCGACGGATTTCGATCACATTTAATTATATATGAGAGGTTCTTCGAATTATAAATAATGCATTCTCGAAACATACATTTCTTTGAAATTCAATATTTCGAAAACGAGTGACGATTTTTTTTCAAAATTATATTTTTAAGCTTACATTATGAAATACATAAATATATATGTTAGATATAACAAATTTTGATTAACAGAAAAATTAAATTGATTTTTTAAAAACATTTTTTAATGCCTTTAAGACCTAAGGTCTCTTAAATGCAACCTGAATTGTACTAGTTTGGCACAGTAAGAAACTACTTTTAAAATATATTTAGCCGTTTCTACTAAGAATCTGGTAGAACTATAGAATCAGACCCAAGAACAATTACGTGTGACCAAGTCGTACATATTATTTTTATTCAAAACTGAGGAGGCTATCTCAAAATGTTTTCCCTTTATTTGAGTGCAAAATTGTGAACTTTTAAAGTTTGCTGAGGAATTCTGAGCATATGAAAAAATATTGCTGAAATATTATTTTTCTGAACTAGCCTACTACGAGTATGTTTATTAAAAAATGTGTCTGAACGCTTCAGAGGTGGGAATAGCAGACTTAAGGGGACTACAGCGATAGTTTGATATATTTTAACGCAGCCCAAAAAAGGTTCTTTTAAGGTCGGCAATAGAGGTAAAAAGTAACTACTGTTGTCCAAGAAATATATTGAGATTGCCTTGCTTATTTGTAAAAAGTATAGCTTAAGTCTAACACTGTGCCTCACCAAACACCATCTACACAAAATCACCGCCAACACCTACGCAATAGCTGGCCATCATCTAACACCCATCCCATCAACATTAACTTGTTCACCAACCCACTTTTTCTGCGGAATTCTGCGGGCTGCGGTAGATAGCGATACGGAATTTCAACTGAAATATTTTTATGCGAAATGAAATTAAGTACAATTCCCAACAAATAGATATCAATATTTCTGTTTTTCTTTCTACGACAATTATTTCGGGTTCAATCAAAGCTGCATTTTCAAATCTTACTGCGTGTAAACTCTAATTATGTGCAAATACAAAGTGGAACAAAGGGTACAGCTTTAATCAAAAATCTGCAGCTCGACATGTTTCATTAGATTATTAAACTTTACTGTTATCGGTAGCGCTGATGTTCTGCACACTTTTTTGTTTTGAAAAACTATTTTCCTGCCGTCGTCGCCCATAGAGGATCTTACATTCTGTACGCAATCTGATCGCGCTGCAAACATTTCACGGTCACAATGTCACTCCATTGAATACCAGGTCATGAAGGTATTCCAGGTGATGAAAAGGCAAACTTAGAAACTATAACCAAAAACGATTTGAGAAATGTATCAAACTAATTTTGAAGGACCTTAGCATCAGAACGAGCCCCTTGACTTTACATTTTGAAAATTCAATATTTCGAAAAGCAGGGCGAAATGCATTTTGGACTATAGGGCCTACAAATCTTCCAATTTGGCTAAAATCTTTAATAGCAAACTGTAAGTTTTGGAAATGCATTGCTCCATTCACTCAAATCTTTTCACAACCTCGTAGTTTATCTCCATTCGCCTTCCTCGAACACGGTGTAAAATATCTGTGTCAAATTTTGTCGCCGAAAAGGGCCAGTATATCACCCGCCCTCTGTCACTTTACGCGTTTTCCGAGTATATAAAACTATGCTTTGGAATTATCTTTGATTGAAAATGTAACCTATTGTATGATTATTTTGTTCATGATATCCTTTTAGAAGTTGAATATCTATATACGATATTTCCCTTTCATCTATATTATCCAAAAGTTAGGGTAGACCGGGGCTAGAAGTAACAGGGGTAAAAAGAAAGTGTTCCCCTTAAAATAAAGAAACGCGTGAACAAGAAAATTGTTCGTTTATTTCAAAGCTATCGTTAAGTATGCATTAGCTGTGAATAGGACATCTTATAAGCAAAAGTTATAAGGGTAGTGCCCAAAATTGATACGTTTGTAACATTATTTTTTCTTGGTATTTTTGGAATTCCTCTTCACTCGGAAGAGATAAAGTTCTATTTGTTTTTTCAAATATTTATTTATGTTTTGGTTAAGTTTATGTAAGTAGTTGAACAACTAATACTTTTGGTTTTTTTTTTAAATTGTGTGATTTGTGTTAAATTTCATGGGGGGGCTAGTTGAAACATTTTTGTGGGATAAGTTGTAGCAAATAAAAACAGACTTCGTTCATATTTTCAAACACATTTTTGGGAACCAAGACGATGGAAATGGTGTTCTATGTTTATATTTCGTTTTGTTTAATTTTTTTCTTTATTTTGTATCAAAAAGAAAAAAGTCCAATTGACGTTAATCGTTGTCAAAAAAGACTTAAGAGAAACGAGGTCTCTTATGGGTTTTCCTGGGTTGCTAATTAGTTAAATTCGTATGCTTATGTGTATACCCGTGTGCAAAATAATAGCAGTCCTTAAATGAAAAAAAAAGATATTCTTTGATCAATTAATTCAATCATTGGTCTTAAATTACTTTTTACTGTATACTTAAATACACAAAAAAAAAAAACAAAAACAAAATTTCAATAGCTTAATTAAGAAAAATGTTACTAACTTAACAACATGAAGGAAAACGGGTGTGCAATATAATAGCAGTGCTGCAGATAATGTCTTATAAAAATTAAAAAGAAAAATTGTTTTCTTCAACTTATGTGAACTTTTTATTAAAATACTTAGTTTTTTGTTGTGTGATTTTTATTTGCGAGGACTGCAGCAGATCGACGAGGCAGAGAATCAACCAGACGTATGCATCTTTCTTGGGATATGCTTTTCCATGTTTTTTTCACTGCGCTCCACAATTCAGCAAAAATTGTTGGTTTTTCTTTCGAAACACCTTCCTTTACATCGGCCCACAAGTTTTCGATGGGATTAAGGTCCAGCGATTGAGCAGGCCATTCCAGACCGTCTATTGTATTTGTCTCAAACTAATTTTTTGCTTACCTACTGGTGTGCTTGGGGTCGTTATCCTGCTGAAACGTCAAATTTATTGGCATGTTCCATTCGGCATAAGGAAGCATGACGTTCTGCAGGATATCCACATAAATTTTGACTCCCATAATATTTTTAATCCAAAATATAGGCCTGTTCCGTAGTAGGAAAAACAACCCCAAACATTAAATTTCGCTCCTCCATGTTTCTCTGTCTTTTCAAAAAGCGTGGGTTGTATTTACCATTCTGTGGCCTTCTGATGTATTGCCTTCGGCCTGTTGTACCAAAAAGGACAAGTTTTACTCATCTGACTACAAAATATTTCGCCATTTACTTTCAGGCCAAAGCAAACGTTCTCTGGCAAAACGAAGTCTGTTTTTTATTTGCCGCGGTTGCAGGAGTGGTACTTTTCTAGGGCACCTTCCAAATAATTTTGCCTCCGTTAGTCTTCTCCGTATAGTTGACGTGTCCACTTGAAGGTTAAACTCCTCCTTAATTTTCGTAGATGTCATAAGAGGATCTCTTGTAGCAAAACGAACTATATTCCTGACATCATGTGCTCCAAGCTTGCCCTTTCGACCTCTCCTTTCCGATGAAATTTGCCAATTTTTTGCATTGCAGAACAAGAAAGAGATTCTTGTATGAATTTATAGGTCTTACCCTGCTGCAGTAGCTTAAGAATAAGCTTTCGTTTTTCATCAGCGCAATGCTTAGCTCTTCCCATTTTGACCTCAGAACTAATGAAAAAATAATTTCAAAGAATTTTTTTTAATAACTTTTTTCGACTTACAAATACTACACAAAATTAGCTCCACAATTTTAAACTTTTTTTCTCTAAATAACTGCGAAGTCATTCAACAAAACAAAATGCACTACTATTATTTTACACAGGGGGTGGCATAATACTAACAAAATGTGATTGAGTAAACAAGCATACCCATAAAATATGACAACGAAGTAAATAAAATAATGCGAATTATAAGGGACATAAATAAATAAGACACGGTAGTTCTCTCCGCATTAGTTCAGCCGCTATCCCTGGAGATAAATACTACACATCAACCAGCTCTAGTCTCAGAACATCGTGCCACACATCTTTCCTATCCTTCTTTCTCTTCTTCCACCGGATGCCCGCGCTGTGTTAAGAAAAGCATATAAAGGGTATTCATAATCCCTTGAGTGCATGCAAAGTTATAAAAAAAAAGATAATTTTATTCTTGGTTAATTTGAGAAACGGTTTTTTAATGAAAACAAAGACCGATTGACCTGCTCGCTTTAAGAATCTAATAAGCATACCTAGTGAGACAGAGACAGCAATTTTAATTTTATTCAGGCAACACACAAGAGTGAGAAAGTCATATATTTCTCTACTTTAGGAAGCACTGCAATTTTTTTGCACACAGGTATATCTAATACTGGTTTTGGAATATCTAATTACATTCCTAATTTTTGTGTAAAATTCAGTTTTTTTTTAAATTAATATTGATTTTGTTTTTCTTCTAGGAACATTACAAATTAATTTATTAATTAAATGTGTGAATTAATATAAACATTTATAAATTTTAATATTAATTTCATAAGTTTTGCTGATGTATGTATGTGCTATATTTTTTTCTTGTTAATCTTGTTTATAAATTGATAGTTTCTTTAAGAAGATTGCAGTTTTGTTACAATTAACCCCAGTCTATGTTACAACTTTTAAGTCGTAACATTGTGTTTTTGTCTAAAAGTTATATTTTTTACAAATTCTGATCAGAATTTTTTGGCTTTTTATAGGATTTCTTAGCTGAAATATTGCTGGAAAACGTATGGTTAACTCATTTTCAAGAGTTTAATCAGCATCAATTTAAGTAAAAAGTGTTATTTTTAGCCCCGGTCTCCCCTACCTTGTATTTACTTCACATATTTAGGTATCTATATATATATATTCTGAAAGGTTTTTCGGGTACATACCTATATAATAAGAAGTGATGATTATCTGCTTACCTAAGGAGGTTTCGACTACTTATAAACACTGATTGTAGGTATTTCTTTTTTTGGAAAGTTCACACATTTTCTTTCCATAAGAGAGTCGGCCTCAGATAACTTTTTCTAATTCTTTCGAACTTAAAACAAAAACTACTATTGTTATCATTTTAAATAGTATTCACTTTTCTTTCAGTTAGAAAACTAAATAGCTACTACAGTATTCTAAGATTAATTATGTGAATCCAATTTAACTGCGTAATATTTCAATGCACTTTTTCCCACACACATTTAACTTTTAGCCTTAACAAAATTCTATTGATTTAAGGGCGATATTAAGCTTCTTTTAATCATATCTCGGATTGTCTTATTGATAAATATACATACATGATATACATCCGTTAAATTACTTGCTTAACATTAAATCGATAATCACAGCACCTTGAGGACATTAAATCGAATTAATGATCTAATTTTAAACTCCGTACACAACATGTGCTCGATATACTAACGAAACAAAAAAAAAATCAGCAAAAGGTAAACATCAAAATAAAAAGGAAAAAGAAACAAAAGTAAGAGTACCCTCGGGTACCTTTGCGACCGCAACCAAATTCGGTATAAATAGGTGGTAAATTATGCCAGTCAAGTATTCAGTGTTTAACGTTGACTAACAACACAAGTAAACTCAATTTCAAACAAAATGGCTTTCAAGGTGAGAATACACGCACTCGTAGTCTAAAGAAATTTTGAATTGTGAAAATCCATTCAAGACGTTTTGATTAAACAATTTTATTTTCTCTTTCGTAAAGTTCGTAGCTCTCCTTGCTTTGGTGGCTGTTGCCAACGCTGGACTCGTCCAACACGCCCCATTGGCATACGCTGCTGCTCCTACTGCAGTTGTACACTCTGCTCCCGTGGCCTATGCTGCTGCTCCAGTTGCCGTCGCTCATGCCCAACCTGTCCTCGCCAAGGCCGTCGAAGAATACGATCCTCATCCACAGTACAAGTTCGCCTACGATGTTCAAGACTCTCTGTCTGGAGACTCCAAGAGTCAAAGCGAATCACGCGATGGTGATGTTGTCCATGGTGAATACTCGTTGATCGATGCCGATGGATACAAAAGGACCGTTCAATACACCGCCGACCCCGTTCACGGATTCAACGCCGTTGTCAACCGCGAACCATTAGGACATGTTGTCAAGGCCGTTGCCGCTGCTCCAGCACTCATCAAATCAGCTCCATTGGTTTCCGCTCCAGTCGCTTACTCCGCACCTGCCCTCGTTAAGTCTGCCCCATTGGCTTATGCTTCATCGCCAGTAGCTTATTCTGCACCAGCACTCGTCAAGTCTGCTCCATTGGCTTATGCTTCAGCCCCAGTAGCGTACTCTGCACCAGCACTCGTTAAGTCTGTCCCATTGGCTTATGCTTCATCTCCAGTAGCTTACTCTGCACCAGCTCATTATGCCTACAACTCTTCTCCAGTTCTAGCTAAGGCAGCTTATGCCTACGCCCACTAGGAGAGCCAATTCAATCCACCGACTGATGCCACATTGACGTTCTTTTGTTAGCTTATTGTTGTAAATAAATTATTTTAAAAAAATCATTTGAACATTTATTGCCATTCATCAAAATACATTCTGCAAAGCAAAAAGTAACTGAGCATTGAACTTAATCAATTAAGTTTGCAGTACCAAGACATTAGTCACAAATCCACAACTCAAACAACTGTTATAGTTATGATATCTTTAGTAAATACTTACTTTCAATTTTATTGCGCCAAGTTTTTGGCACAATGGAACCACACCTAATATTCATTTTATATCATTTAAATCAATTCATCAGATATGGAAACGTGTTTTTTTTTAAGAATAACTGACAATGCCGTCAGGGGTTTACTTTTGTTAAGGGAAATACGTGTGCCGTCTAAGAGATCACTTGAGGGCATTTGAATTATTATCGCAATCAATTTCAATTCCTATCATAACCGCAAGTCTCTATTTATAATTTTTTTTTTGACAAATTAATTTTAGACGTGTGTAGGTTATTTTTTTTTTTTGGTAAAAACTACTTTACTATTTAAAACAAAATATGCGGTAGAGTAAATGTCACTGATCTTTTGTGTTACTGTCAATTTCATAACATAAGATTGAAATATATTTGTAGATATAATGAGGGCCTTGACAGGTTTGAACTAACAGTGCAAAAGTTCCGGTTAGTATTACAAGAAAGAACCCATTCCGCATAGTAAAAAAACAGGAAATTGTTAAACGATTCCGAGAAATGTTTGTCACGTCACGACCTCGTTAAAGTGTTTTCACAAATCGCTTTTTTGCTAATTTTCATCAGACAGTCCCTCTTCTTTGAATTCTACTAAAGGAGCTTCACACCACTATAATTCGCAAGCTAATTAAAGACAACATACATATATAATATTCAATTTTTATGTAAGAGTAAGGTTAGTTCCAGTTTACACCATTTAGGATTTGTAGGGCTTTTTGACCGATCGTATGGGTTTTTCCCTAACCTGATTTCGCATGCCTTTCAGATCTGGACAACTTCCGCAAAAATTCTGAATGTCTTCTCTCTCTTTCTCTCTCTGTGGTTGCATAAAGTACTTACAACTACACTTTGTATCAATATTGGTTCTATATGGCATCCCAGCAAACATTTTAATTCAGGAATGAACGATAATTAATTCATAAGAGTGAAGAAACCGGCCGAAAAAGAATTCACTTTTTATGCAATTTGAATCCTTTTACCTGGGCTCTTAGACACCAATTTGAATCATTGTAATGATTCATTTATGATCTGAAAACTCGTCATTTAAATGAACGTATATTAGAGCTCCATATATTCATTTAAATGATTAATGCCTGAATCTTTTCTAAATCATAAAAATAATTCCAATAAAATTCAATTAAGTGAAGGATTTCTAAGTATATACCTTCACTTTAATTAATCGTACAGGAATCATTTTTGCGATTCAGATAATGTTCAGGGATTAATCATTTAAAGGAATATATGGAACAGTTATATACGTTCATTTAATTGCAGAATTTTCAGATCATGAATGAATCATTAAAATGATTCAAATCGGTGTCTAAAAGCCCAGGTAAAAGGATTCAAATTGCATCATAAGTGATTTCATTATTTCTGATTAATTTATGATTAAATATTTCATCGGTGAGTCAATTCAATTCAATTTCAATTCAATTTTTATTATTCAATAAGGATGTACAAGTAAGACTTAGTCTCTGGAACATTTTTTGATTTGCCTCTTGCTTGGCTTTTATAGCTTCCAGGACTTCTTAATTATTACACGATGCTATAATTAAAGAAACGATTTTTATATTCCTAAGAAAATTTAACACCATAATTTTTTTACATACCTTTATGTTTTATCATTTGCTTTTTTATACATATTTTTTGTTAAGTAAATAGGTACCCATTTACTATTAAAACACAAGCTGATGGTTATATACCTCTAAACCGATCTTTCGAAAAACTTTTCCGAACTGATAATTGACTATGCAAACGAAACTTTTGTCATTACAATGACCCGTCATCATTACCCCTTGGTAAAAAGAAAAATAAAAGGATGAACAAAAAAGGATCTCCATATGAAGGATCCAACAACAAAATCTGAGTGTTGTTTTTTTTTTGACACAGAATACATATCTCTTTGTGTCTCTCTGGTAAGAATTTGTAGGATCTTTGTATATATTCATAATTCATTCAAAAAACTGAAGGTTTCCTGAATATTATTCTTCATTTTTGGTGATTAGAATCTGAACCTTCAGATAAATGTTTGCTGGGATGTTGTTTAGGATCTGGCAGGAGTTCACCTCTGGGTTCATGGCTCTGGATATTATGCCGTTTAAAAATCACAGTTGTATTAGCTTGATCATTGTAGGTACTGTGTGGAGCTTATCACACAGTGCATGCAATGATTAGGTTAGTATAACGTCAGATGGATTACTGTTTGTTTTTTTCTATTTAACCAGGGGCGGATCAATATAAATTGTCACTAAGGCATAACACTAGTGACAATTTGTTATTGAAAAGTTCAAATTGGAATATAGATCAAACATTCATTATAGTTAATTGTCTGACTTGTGTTTTATTTGTTTTTAAATGTTAAAATGGTTGGTAGTTTTAGAGTCGATTATACCAATATTCGCGGGCTCAGGAAAAATTTTTGTGCCGCGTATGTCCACACTGTTAAAAACAGGCCAGCTGTTTTGGCACTGAGTGAGACCCAGATAGGCGAAAATTCTGATCAATCGGAATTTCATCTGTTTGGGTACAACTTAGTGCCATTATTCTTTTCCCACCATGGTCTCGCCGTATACGTAAGAAATGATGTAGCGTACCAACTCCAACTACAATATGGCTTGTGCTCAAACACAAATTTTAATTTCATGTGGTTAAAATTCACGGTAAATAAGCACATCATACACACATGTTTTATTTATCGGAGCCCAAATTTGGATAGAGTTTCAACTTTTAACGAATTTGATGCTTTGTCCGACTCCATTCAAAGAATTGTTTCCCATTATCCTCACACTGAAATCGTCATTGCGGGCGATTTCAATGTACACAATTCTAGTTGGCTCCGCTTTTCGAGCCAGACAACACCCGAAGGAAGGTATGTTGAGGTCTTTGCTGAGTTAAACCAACTGACTCAGATTGTTGACGAGCCAACCCGAATACCTGACGTTGCAGGTCAAACCGCAAACACTCTAGACTTGTTCCTTACCTCTGACCCTAATAAATACACGCTAAATGTATTATCGCCTCTAGGTACATCAGACCATTGTGTCGTATCTGCAAATTTCTCATGCCAACAACACTCAGTTAAAGAAAAACCACCTACGAGAACCGTTTGGCAATATGGGAAAGCCAACTGGGACGGTCTCAATAATTTCTTCAGAAACTTTAACTTTAATATTTTTAAGGCCGAATTCGTGCTGAAGTATCTTGTATGTTATGTATAATATATCTATTTTGAGCTCTCCTGAATTTGTCTCCGAAAGTTCGTTAAATATGCTTTATCCATTTTTTGCAATAGCTCCAGCAGCTTTCTACTCCACTCTGCATCGCCACCTAACATCAGTGATGTATTTAAAGATTTGGTGCCCCGGGCCAATTAGTTTTGCCGCCCTGTACATTAAAAAAAACAACAATGTTGTAAAAATGAAAAAAAAAAAATTTTTTCGAAGAACAGTTTGGTTGAAAAATGCTTTGATAACACTTTCATAATTAACAGATTTGGTTAAGTCGGCATCAAAACAATATTTAATATGTCTAAGTTGTTTACTCGTTCTTCGCTTAGATGGGAGTGGATATATTATTAATTGTTTTTTTTGTGTCAACAATTTGCAAAATTTTGGAAACTGTGATGAATTGTTTAGGTATAGATTCCAAAATTCCAATGTGACCGTTCCCATAAGGATTTTGGTTGAGCAAAGACACTTGTAGCTTCATTTCTTACAAAAACCTTTTGTTGAGCATCACTTTGAATCGCTTCAGTAGCAGCTATAACTGATTCCAATCTTTATTAAGACTGGAACAGGCATCGTCCCTCGCTGACCATCGCGTATTTGATGGATTTTTTACAGTAACATTATCTGGCTTAGACAAAAGAATTGCAAGAATTTTGCACGTTTCGTTGATGCTGTGACAAAAAAAAAAGAAAATATGTTTTACATCAACCCGAATAATTTGGCAGCTTCAGGGCAAGATTCAAGTGCCGATGTTCCAACATGAACCAAGTTCAACGAATGTGCAGCGCGGGTACGTACGTTGCATACTGACATTTTTCTTTAATCCTTGCTTGTAGGCCATTATACTGTCGATATATTATTTTTTAGTTGGTTTAGGCACAAGGAAAGGATGAGTGTTATAATATGTTGACATTTTGACATTTTCACTGGAATACATGGAGGTACATAAAGTATGTATCTACTTTTGCATTAAATAAAAGCAAAAAAAAAAGGCTTTTTCCCTATCAAGTATATTAAAGAATACATATAGGTACATTTATATATAAAACTAACGGACCCAGCTAACTTCGTCTCGCCCCAATTTAACGCCGTCATATGAAACCTAGAGCTTTAATAAAGCACATATAGTTCAAATTGCAATGTGCTTTATTTAAATGGAATCAAAGTCATAGAGAGTGATATGAAAATTAATGTTTTTCGACTTGTTTCCGGCGCAAAAACAAACAACGAAGACGGTGTACCAATACGCGAACAGACAACGTACAGCTGAATGTGCGAAAAACAGCGGAGAAAACAGAAAACATAGACTTACAACGATTGACCTTGCGATTTATTGATTGTCATCGCAAAAGTCAATCGAACGTGGAACTGAATCCACTTGAATTGGAATTTAAGGCCAATTGGAATAATGGGAATTCGTGGGATAAGGATTTTCTGTCCTTTTAATTTGCCCTATATGAGCATGGCTGGAATCACCGTAACAAGATTATGATCGATGGCACATTCAGCTTTAAAATATGGTCGGAGTTCCTAGCGCATCCAGGGTGTTCAAGAAGTTCATCGGCAGCAGTAGATTTCTGGATGACGGGAAGCGTTTAACGAAAATCTCCGGAGAGCAATATCAGAACCCCACCAAATAATCTCGAATCAGCTCATAAATCCTTCATTTTCGGTCAACTGCCTCCTAAGCTCGCTAATGCATCATCGTGCATTCATCCCAAATAATGATTTTGTATTTTTAAATTCATCGCATGTTCAAAGCGGAATTCGCAGTTCGCAATGTGGCAGCAATGCCATAGATGCCGTAGGATGCAACAGTCAACGAAATTTGAGATATTGACGAATTGTTGCCAGAATCAACTAAATGACGAATATTTTGCATGTCACATTTTGAGCATCGAGAAGTAAAAGCGATTGCCGAATAATATTCGAAGGGAGCCCGATTCAACATTTAGGACTTGTAGGTATTCTTCTAATAACGGTCGAATTTGAGGTGGTTCCATTCTTTTCTTCTGAGAGAAAGAGGTAAAGAGATCGGCCATGTTTATTTTTTACATCCTTTAACTTTTTTTATTTCTTGTTTCTTGCGTATTATCACATTCGAAAAAGTACAGTTGATACGTTTTAAGTTTATTGATCATCAGCTGCAACATATTTATACTTGCAGTCAGTATGACTATGCCATCTGCGTACCTTAGAAGTTCAGTATTCAATCGGCATATGCGATCCCTTCTGGCACATAGTGAGTGAGGTCATCCATGAATAAAAGAATAAAATGGGGCTTAGAATACAGTATTGTTTGACTCCTTTTTCAGTATTTAACCATTCGGATATAATATTGTCGTCCTAGACCGCCCGCGCGCCACTCCGTCCGGTTCCCATTATAGAATTTTTGTAGTAGGTACCATAATCATTTCCCTTGATACACCTACGTAGCTGATTTGTAGAATAAGGCTTTTCTGTCCATTGCTTCGAAAGTTGAAGCTGCCCTAATATCCACAAATAAAAAGAAAGCATAGATCATTTTTCTCAGTCTAAGTAACATAGAAATGCTTGTGGAAATAAAGGTGCTATTAACCGTGGAATATCGTTTTAGGAAGCTTGATATTCGCCTAGCAAGCATAAAACTAATCAATCAATTCTTCAAGTAAAATACCTGTCCAGATTTGTTTGACAGTGTTGGATGTACTTGGCTCACTTGGATCACCTTTCATCAATAGTCGGAAAAAGATGGCCACTAGGTTAGGTCATTCGCCAATGTTAAGAATGAGGTTAAAGCTGCGTGTTAGTTTCTATAAAGGAAGACATTCGTCACGTATTTAAAAAAAATGAAAAGAATACGGTCTTCAGCTTGAGCTTTATTTGTGCTCCTGCGGTTTATTTATGACTCTAAGTCGAACTGACGACAGAAAGCTTAGATTTCCACAAATGGTATGCATAGTGTATGGGGCCCATGTTAGTCTTATAAGAGCCAGTACCAACACCAAAAGTATATGCTGGCCTTTTGTGGATACAAAGTGATCTGGACTCCTCATTATGAGACAATTTTTTCACCAAAGGAAAATGACCCTTATCGCAAAAAAAATATAATATTGTGTATTTCAAAAGTTGTAAATAGCTTAATACGCTAGAAGGTTAATTCGCACATTTTAATTAATGATATTTGCAACCATTATTTAACCTCTTGTGTCTATATCTGATAGATAGATCAAAATCGAAGGTGTGGTATTATGTAGCTAATGGCTTGCTCCGAAAAAGATAAGTAATTGCCGTACGAAACGAATTAGACAAAATGTAAGCTAAGTTCATGTATAGCATATCAATTTGTCTATCGTGAGTAATCTCTTGGTACCGCAAACTTAATCGATTAAGTCCATTGCTTGCTCAATGAAAAAAAGTTTAAATGATTTTTTTGTTTAAATAATTTATTTACAACTTTAAGCTAACAAAAGAACGTCAATGTGGCATCAGTCGGTGGATTGATTTGGCTCTCCTAGTGGGCGTAGGCATAAGCTGCCTTAGCTAGAACTGGAGCAGAGTTGTAGGCGTAATGAGCTGGTGCAGAGTAAGCTACTGGAGATGAAGCATAAGCCAATGGGGCAGACTTAACGAGTGCTGGTGCAGAGTACGCTACTGGGGCTGAAGCATAAGCCAATGGAGCAGACTTGACGAGTGCTGGTGCAGAATAAGCTACTGGCGATGAAGCATAAGCCAATGGGGCAGACTTAACGAGTGCTGGTGCGGAGTAAGCGACTGGAGCGGAAACCAATGGAGCTGATTTGATGAGTGCTGGAGCAGCGGCAACGGCCTTGACGACATGTCCTAGTGGTTCGCGGTTGACAACGGCGTTGAATCCGTGAACGGGGTCGGCGGTGTATTGAACGGTCCTCTTGTATCCATCGGCATCGATCAACGAGTATTCACCATGGACAACATCACCATCGCGGGATTCGCTCTGACTCTTGGAGTCTCCAGACAGAGAGTCTTGAACATCGTAGGCGAATTTGTACTGTGGATGAGGATCGTATTCTTCGACGGCCTTGGCGAGGACAGGTTGGGCATGAGCGACGGCAACTGGAGCAGCAGCATAGGCCACGGGAGCAGATTGTACAACTGCAGCAGGAGCAGCAGCGTATGCCAATGGGGCGTGTTGGACGAGTCCAGCGTTGGCAACAGCCACCAATGCAAGGAGAGCTACGAACTTTAAGAAAGAGAAAATAAAATTGCTTAATCAAAACGTCTTGAATGGATTTTCACAATTCAAAATTTCTTTAGACTACGAGTGCGTGTATTCTCACCTTGAAAGCCATTTTGTTTGAAACTGAGTTTACTTGTGTTGTGAGTCAACGTTTAAAACTGAATACTTGACTGGCATACTTTACCACCTATTTATACCGAATTTGGTTGCGGTCGTAAAGGTAGTTGAGGGTACTCTTACTTTTGTTTCTTTTTGTTGTCACTTTTTTTATTTTTTTTTTGCGAGTTTTTTTTTTTGTTCGCATTTTTACTGTTCGGAAATTTAAAATGGATCAATTAATCCGGTGTTATGTCCTGAAGGTAAAATCAATCATTTAATATTAAACGTATTGTATAATGTATAGATAGTTTGTAAACGGATATAGTTTTGGCCAAAAATTAGAAAAAATTGTGAATGATACAAATAAATTTATTTACCAATCATGAGTAGACAACAAAGTTTTATAGATACATTTTGTTAGTAAATTTTATTTTTGTATACACACTAAGTAGTTCTTTTTTTAAATTTATGTAATCTAATATAACAGGTAGGTTTGATAAGGTAAATTTTCCCATTGGAAGAAACGAAATTGCGAAACGTGGCAAAAAGTTTCCGCTAACCTAAAGGGTAGGACTCAAGCAGGCCTCAAATTACTGAGGTAGGTACTGGTGTGTCCTTATTAACAAATATAGAAAATGCTTTTCACTGCATTTATTTGTTTTTACTTGCGATTATAGGTATTATAAGGCAAGTTATGGATTTGTGCAAAAAAAAATTCTAACAATCAAACATGACATTACGATTATAGAGAACACCAAAAAAGTTTGTATCCAATTCCGTCTGTCTGTCTGTTTGTCAGTCTGTCTGTCTGTCCTCGAGTCTACAGCCTAAATAGTTGGATAAATTTGCTTCAAACTTGGTAGATATTGTTTTTTTCGGTAATATGCCCACACGTTTTTTTCATGTTTTTTTAAGACGACAAATAACAATTGCTCCCATACATTTTTTTTGGGCCAAGAAAAAAATCTTATTTTTCTCAAAAACGACTCCAACGATTTTTATAATAAAATAAATAAGTGCATTAATAAAGGAAACACGAATATATTGGTAATTTTTTTTTGGAAAAAAATTTTTATTTTTGGTACCACTAGTAGTACATTTTTTTTGTTTTTTGATTTTATGGGAAACGATGAACTAAATGTTTTTTGAATTTTTTTGCGTAGAAGCTCCTAAAAAGTTTAAACACTATTGTAAGCAAAGATTTTTCAAATTTCTTTTTTTGTGCAAATTAAAAAACAAAACTTATTTTTTGCAAACTCAAAATTTCGAAAACGACTTAATGGATTTTGTCGAAACTTCCTATTTGGTTGTTTTTTGACATTATCTTATAAAGTTAAGGAAAAAACTATATTCTTAACATAAAAAACAACGGTACCTCCCATATAAATGGCAAAGAACCGTTAAGAAAAAAATTTATTTCTCGAAAACGGCTCCAAGAATTCTTATAAAAAATGTGTGTGGTCTTAAATTAGTACAGTTCACTTTTAAGTATAAAAATATTTTTTTTGCGTACTTATTAGCGGTACTTCCCATAGAACCACTTTTCATCTTTTTGACTTTCTCAAAATTATTTTTTTTTAAATTGCTTATAAAAGTGCATACTCAAATTTTCCAAAAAAAGTTTTTCGGTTTTTAAAAAATGAATAAATTTTTAAAATTTTTGTTTGATATATTCTTATTTATTAATGAATTCAAATGGCATCTTTGTTTTCCCGCAAAAACTATAGCGACTAATCAATATAAAAACATTTAATTATGGGTATTATCCATTTATTTCTACCTTTTTATTATTTCCCTTTTTAAGAATTTTTGCGTACGTCACTGAACACTAAATACAATGTAGGCCCTCATACATTTATGTATACATATGTGTCTTTAAAAATCGCATGAATCTTATCTATACATCTTGCACCTAAATTATGAAGTTATATGTATCTATATAGCTACCTACCCACCTACATCCTTCATTTGCATTATTATATGTACAAGTTTACATACTTATAGGATTCATCTATATGTATATGTATGTACATACATTTTACCCTTCTAACTTACATAATTAAAATCCATAACTTAGATTTAAATATACATTTGTAGGTAGGTACGTACAAAAATTCATTATACTAAGAATCAAGTTAATCTTACCTACATAGGCTTTAAACCTGCATAGGATAACCACACCTAACTAACTAAACCTCAATAGTAAGGTGCATTAAAGTTGTTATCTACAAGAGCAAGTTCGTACGATCCAGTCGTGCATTTTATTGTTTTTTGTTTTGTGAATTAATTATTTCTAAGAAAAAAAAAATAGACATAAATTAAGTATTTTAGAGTGTATCTTAATCATTTTCTCATATTATCATTAGCATTTTTATCATTTAACAAATTAACATTGTTTATTTTAAAATTCTCTTGCAAAATTGTTAAAATAAAATATTTTAGCATGTGCTTTGGTCATTATCCTTTGATAAAAGAAAACATATATATGCACATATATATGTATATATTTATTATATGATAATAAATAAATGCAAACAAAGAAAAGTGGAGACTTATGGAAAAATGAATAACTACATACTCTAAGTCACTAAGTGATGCTTGATGTATTTATTGTTAGAAAGAGTTTCATTTTTGTTATTTATTTATTTAATAGCTTAGAAGGATTTTTATTCTCATTCGAAACTGAATGAGTTTGATAGTCGATTGTGGGAAAACCGTTATCCCTACAGAAAATTATTGTGAGACAAATAAAAATGGCAAATGTTATTATTTAAATAAAATAAAAAAAAAATTTATCATATTTGGCAACGTTACAGCTATTCAAAAAATTATTCATAAGTCAATATCAATTATGTTTATCGACATACATATCAAAGAAACAATTTTTGTTGACATTGTGTTAACATTGAGAACGCAACGAGTTCATTAGATAGAACTGCTTGGGAGAAAAAGAGGAAATTGAGAAGTTTGCATCAAAATGTAATTAAGGAATTTATCAGGAATTGTGTCCTAAGGAATTACCAAAAGGAATAAAACGAATTTTTTGACTCTCTACAGGTTGAACTGAATAGCTGCCTATATGGAAAGTGCAAAGTAAGAAAAGATGTACATATGTATTAATGTTAAATGGTATAAAACACCTTGATGTAATGCTTTGCTATTCAACTGTTCAAAGCTGATATAAATGATATTGGTCGTATGTTGTTACTGCTATTTAATGCAGCGGATGGTAAGTATCATATAGTTGGCGAAGTTTAATGTAAAGCTTCGTTATACAGAATCTGGAAGGATTGTTTTATCATTCCTGTTCATAAAAAGGACAAAAAGTGATATAATCAATTACCAGCCAATCGCAAATCTTTCATGCATACCAAAACTCTTAGGAAGTATAATTTACGATAGTATGTTTTTCTATTGTAAGCAGATCTTCTCTCCGAAGCAGCATGGGTTTATTAAGGGAAGGTCTACTACTACGAAACTTATTGAATTTGTATCTTTTTCATTACATGCTTTATAAAATGGTAAAGAAATTGCTTCAATAGCTACCGACTATAGTAAGGCCAATATATTTAGTATAATCTTATTTTTTTAAACTCAAAAAACTTGGCTTCCCACAAATTTTCATCTCTTGGATCTATTCGTATTTATCAGATCGACAATATAGAGTTTTTTTTTTCTGAAAAACTTATATTAACTAATTATCTGGTGTTCCACAATGTAGTCATCTTGGTACTCTTATTTCCATACACTTACCACCAATGAAGTCGAAAAAAATATTTATAATTCTGAGCGCATTATCTATGCAGACGACATGAAATTTTCGCTTGTTCTAAAGACGCTGAACTGCCTCAAAATGACACTAATGTTTTTCATATTTGGTGCCAAAAGAATTTCCTTGAACTGAATATAAATAAATGCAAAGCAATAACGTACTCTCGTAAACGCATTCCATCTCCGATTTAGGTTTGTTGTGTGACTCTCATTTAAATTTTAACTCTCATATTGACCTCATTATAAGTAAGGCTAACTCCAATTTAGGCTTCGTGAAACGTTGGTCTAAGGAAATCTGCGATCCGTATGTCACAAAAGCAGTGTTTTATTATCGCCAATAACCCATATGGTTCACCCCGTAAAAATAAAACGATATGGGTTATGTACACTGTGCTCGCCGAATTTAATACTAATATTTGCAAGCCCAGATAGAAACAATGATAGATACCTGGATCTCGTGTTGTTGTTGTTGTAATATGTGTTAAAAAATAACCCAGCCGCAGTCCTTGACCACTATACTTGAATACTCATCACAAGTCTGGTGTCCGCAATATCAAGTGCACATGCAACGTATTGAGGCTGTCCAGCGCAGATTTATTCGATTTGCCTTACCTAACCTTGGTTCACGTTGGGAAGATCCCGTTAGCCTACCACCCTATTATCGCACCTGCTGTTATTAAACATGCACCCTTTATTCATTCGCCGTGACAATGCCGGCATAGTTTTTATGCATCACCTTCTAAATGGTAACATTGATTGCCCATCCCTTCTTCAAAATATTTCATTTAGTGCTAACCCACGTCATTTAAGATCGGTTCCTTTTTTCACCTCCCTTTTCATAGTACGTCATATGGGTTTAATGAACCTGTTAGCAGAATGCTACGTAAGGCGAACATAACTCATTGCTTCGACCCCTGTCTTTTTAAATCTGTTCTTAAAAATTCCTTGTTAAGATTGTCTTCAAAAACGCTTTTTTCGCTTCTTCTATCCTCTAACATTTTTTCTTAATTTTAATAATTTTATTTATTTGTATAATTATATGTATATAATATATATGCTTATTTTCTCAACCCTGATTTATATATTTAAAAAAAAGATATATATACATCCTTTTATTTATTAGATATATGTTATTATAGTTTGTGTTTATTTTTTTCTTAAGGCATAGTTTTAAGATTGCTTGTATTAATTAATAAATAAATTATACAGTCTTATAGAATGTAGCTATATCGATTTGATTTGACTGATTGATAACATAGGAAAATTTATTCTGATTTTTTTAAATCGATTTATTAAAAGCCTTACACGCTGAAGCACTTTTTTTAAGCTTTGTATTTAAGCGTTTTAAGGTGATTCTAGAAATTGTTTCTTTTTCTAACTCCATAAATAACGGTACCCCAGGTGTTTTCCATAACATTATTATATCTTTAACGGATCCGCATATTAAAATTAAAAAAAAAATCACCGAGCAGCGAATGTGCCCTCCGGCCCAAAATTTTGTCAGTGCTGTAATAATTTCTACTCAGCATTATTATATAGTATTTATAAGTAAGCCGTCTTATGCAGTAGGTATCAAAGTGCCTGTCATATAATAATATCATTGTAATTTCCGGGACCATTTCTCTTAAAGTCTCAGGGCCCATTGATAACAAGTTCGTGCCCGGTAGGCACTTAGGCCGTGTATCATTAATTTAATTAAAATTCCAACTCATAGATTTCAAGATAAAAGAAAAACTTAATTTTTTACTTGCGTTATAGGTACTGTAAGGCAAGTTATGTACTCTTAAAAAAAAAATCTAACAATCAAACATGCCATTACGATCACAGATAACACCAAAAAAGTGGGTCCCCCAATTCCGTCAGTCTGTCTGTCATTCTGTCAGTCTACAGCCTAAACGGTTGATTAGATTTGCCTTAAACTTGGTACATATTGTTTTTTCGGTAATATGCCCACAAGTTTTTTTTTTCATTTTTTTAAGACGACAAATAACAGTAGCTCCCATACAGTTTTTTTGCCAAAACAAAAATCTAATTTTTCACAAAAACGGCTCCAACGATTCTTATAAAAAAAAATCAGGGAAGGGTACCTTTTGATAATTTTTTTTTTGGAAAAAAATTTTTATTTTTGGTACCTCTAGTAGAACCATTTTTTGGTTTTCGATTTCCTCGTAAACGGTTAATTTGATTTCTTTTGAAAATTTTTTACGCAGAAGATCCTAGAAAGTTTTAACACTATTGTATACCAAAATTTTTCAAAAATTCAAAAACGACACAATAGATTTTTTCGAAACTTCGTTTTTAATGGTTTTTCGACATTATCTTGAATAGTTAAAAAAATATTTTTTCTAAAATATAAAACAACGGTACCTCCCATACAAATGTTAAAAAACCGTTAAGAAAAAAATGTATTTCTCGTAAACGGCTCCAAGAATATGTATAAAGAAATGTGTGTGTTCATAAATTAGTACAGTACACTTTTAAGTATAAAAATATTTCTTTTTGCGTATTTATAACCGGTACTTCCCTTAAAACCACTTTTCATATTTTCGACTTTCTCAATATTGGATGAACTGATTAAAATAATTTTTTTATACAAATGCCCCCTAAGATTGTTAATAAAACTGCATATTCTAATTTTCAAAAAAAAAAAATCGATTCTTAAAAAATAAATAATTTTTTTTTTTGAAAATCGATTTTCAAAAACCAGTGACAGAATTTTTAATTTGAATTTTATATGTTTAATAATAATATCTTCAAAACTGGGTTTCAAAATTTTTTTCTAAAAATGTTTTCAAAATTTTATACATAAGGAATTAATTTATTAAAAAACCGCTATACGATTTTTTTTTGTTTTTGTTTATTCTTATTTATCCATGAATTCAAATGGCATCTTTGTTTTCCCCCAAACTATAACGACTAAGCAATATAAAAACATTTAATTATGTGTATTATCTATTTATTTCTACCTTATTTATATTCCCTTTTAGCCAATTTTTGCGTACGTCACTGAATACTGAATACAATGTAGGCCCTCATACATTTATATATACATATGTGCTTTGAAAATCCCATGAATCTTATGTATGCATATTGCACCTAAATTATGAAGTTGTATGTTGTAGCTACCACCTACATCCTTTATTTTCATTATTACATGTACATGTTTAAATACTTAGGTTCCATCTAAATGTATATGTATATGTATAGATACATTTTACTCTCCTAACTTACATAATTAAAGTCCATAACTTAGATTTAAATATCCATTTATAGGTAGGTACCTATGTAACTATTCCTTGAATTATCCATTCCACAATCCATTATACTAAGAATCAAGTTAATCCTACTTACATAGGCTTTGAACCTGCATAGGATAACTACACCTAACTAATTAAACCTCAATGGTTAGTTACATTAAAGTTGTTAGCTATAAGAGCAAGTTTAAACTGAAATGAAACACAGATAAATATGTTTAATATTGATGGCATTAATGCTTGATATCGAGTTCAGTCAAACTTTCCTAAATATAAGGACAAGTTTAGTTGTATATTAATCACGATGGCGAGTTAACACATTTGGGCTATCATTATCAATACTATGTACACTATTAGTCGTGGTATTATTCATTATTAAAAGTTAAATCAAACTAACCCCAAAACCACCGAAAATTTTTGATTTTATGTTCGATCACATTGTATGTAAACGATTCTTAGTATAAACGGCTAAGCATATTTTTAAAGTCGTTTTTCACTTAATTTTTTATATAAAAAATCTTTTTTTTTTTTGGAATGAAAATTTTAAATATGTAATAATATGAATTTAAATACAAAATTGTAGAAAAAATCGTCCACCCGTTTTCGAAATATTGAATTTTCAAAAAAAAAGAATATATATTTTTTCAAAAATCAAAAAAAAAAACATTTTTTTTGAAAATTTTGAAATGCGGTATTATTTAGAATTTGAAGGACCTCCTGTACAAAACTTTAGATCGAAATCCGTTGAGCCGTTTATTTGAAAGCCGAAAATCAATAAAATATGTATGGCATGTACCATTATTTTTGGGGCTAAAACATAGATTCTAAAAATCTAAAGCCGCTTAGGCTGTATATCGTTCTACAGACATACAGGCAGATAGGCGGAATTGCGGGGCCCACATTTTTGATGTTCTCCATTATCGTAAAGTCAAATTTGATTAAAATCTCGAGTTTAATTTTTTTCCAAATGCAAAACTTGCCCTATAGTAACAAGTAAAACTACATGATTTGTGTATTAAACCACAATCCGCACTTCTATTTATTATCTATCTATGTTTTCTTAAGGTAAGATCAAGTTACTGCACGCCATTCGCAGGTATATTATTTTGTATCGCCACTTCAGTCATAAATGTATGATAAAAGTCTTCTGAATTGAAGCACTTTAAAGAATACAACCTTTTGACCATTTTATCAAGGAAGACGTTTAAAAGCAGCCCAAGTAATACCCACAGACATTTGAAGTCCCCTACATTGACTAAGATGATATCAAAATATTTATAAATTACATCAGCCAAATCTTAAATGATTGCAATACTATAGATACACAATTATTTGGTCTACCGAAAATGTGACACTACGCTACTCTTTGTTTTTGATATCTCTTAGTCAAATGCACCATTTAATAATAAGTGGAATACTAGTTTCTATTACAAGTCTATGTCTAAGATCAGGAGCTACTCAGAGCCAGAGAATGAAAATCGGACTCTCTTCGAGTTGTTCAAAATGCGCCAAGAAACCGGTAGCTATTCCCACTATATTTTGATCAAATTCATATTCAGATAGTTGGACAAGGAAAATCTATCTATAAAAGGAAAATCTCAGTCCTCTTGATATCAAACAATTTTCTGTATTAAAATAGTTAACATGGCTCACTTCCACAATCTGGTAAGATTAAGAATTGACTTATTCTCCACTCACATATTAACTAAGAATATTTTCAGTGCGTTCTCCTTTTTGGTTTTGTTGCCGCTGCACATGCAGTCGTTCTGCAGGGACCTAGCATCTACCAACCACAGTTGCTAACCAAACAAATTGAAACTGTCGATCTAAGGCCACAATATACTTTTAGCTACGACGTTAAGGATCCCTCAACAGGCGACATTAAAAACCAAATAGAATCACGAGATGGAGATGTCGTTAAGGGCTCATATTCCCTGCTGGATGCCGACGGCTTGACCAGACTCGTCCAATACTCGTCAGATGGTGTGAATGGGTTCAACGCCGTAGTAACATGATCGGGAGCCAAGGAGATTTTAGCCGCTCCAGCTCCAACACTTATTAAATCAATCCCAACCATATTACAAGGACAGTCCATCATCAGGCCTCAAGGCATTCCAGTAGTATAGATTGGTAGGTTCTGGCGTTCGTAAAGTGGTGCAAACACCACCCTATGGATTGGTAGGTTCTGGCGTTCGTAAAGTGGTGCAAAACACCAACCTTCTTGTGGTTTTGATTTGATTGACAGTTGGATGTTCCAATTGTGGTTAGGGTGTTCTAATTGTGGTTACGATGTTCGGATTGTGATTATGATGTTCCAATTGTGGTTTAGTTGTTTATAGTTTTATTTTTATATTATGTTTGATGAATGATCTATTTTTAGGATTTATTTTGCTGTGATGTGCACACTTATAATTATATAAATAGAGTTGGTATCATGAATTAATCATTATTTGTCGGAAATGTATTGGATACATCTGATCAAGACGTGTAATAAAAATTGCAATTGTCACTCTTCGTCTTCTAAGAGGTGTACTTGCTGCATACATGTTTATAGAAGAATTTGTGTGTAAGGGATGTTTTGGATTCAAACTATAAAATCGGGTGATCGATATTGCACTTGCCTCTCATCGTGGAAATATTTTAAAATTGTAAGAGTAGATATAATTTATAGTAATTTATCAGTTTATCTAACACCGGAGGATGGGAATAAATGTTTATTGTTGAATATGTGTAGAGGAGATTCACTATCTGGAAGTTTATCATCAATATTATATCAATTTAATATTAATGAGCATCTTAAAATTGAAGTAGTCGGTGGTACAATAACATTAATAGGAGTCACAACTGATGGTTTTCATCCCCTGAGAACAACAAATCGTTTTAATGAACATTGTGTATTTAATGATTTTGATACTAAGCTAAGTGATATTGATGAAGAAGACATAAAATTGTTGGATCAACTTATTATTGCTGAAACTGATAATAGAAAGGATGGTGGACATAAATTTCGATCAGCTTAGGAAGCAAATTTCTAACTTTTTAATAGGCAACAAGGACATTTTGTTGGATGAGCATTATGAGGATATTAAACATTGCTATATAAAATTATGTGAATACACTCATGCTTCTCTTATTACTTCTAAATATGGATACCATTATTCAACATGCAGCTGGTCATCAGATACATGTCAAGACGGACCCGATACTTGTGGTTGTTATATGATGGAGAGTATAGTAATACGTGCAAAGAAAATAATGTCATTATATAATAACAGAATAAATAAAAAGATTTAATTTAAAGAATTTTAATTTAGTATTAATTTGACTTTTCTCTGGTAAGGTGTGTTCATCTCTTCCGAATAATCAAACAAAATGTATAAATATTCCTTGCTGATAGTTTGCTTTTCATTGGGTTTATTACAAGCTATCCCAATACCACTAAATATTACAGCTAATGCTGAGAATAAAGGAAATTTGGAATTCTCTTTGCTGCTACCTAGCAATGATACTTTAAAAATTGATTTGTCCTTTCAATTAATGAAGATCAATGAGATCATTCATCAACAAAATGATAATAATAAAACAACAACAACTACAACAACAACAGAAAAGTCCCAAGTAAAATATTTTACTGTCAAAGAGGCTATAGAGGCATTCAGGCAAGATTTGTTGAGAAAAGAGAAGGATATACAAGGAATAATTGAAAGTGAAAATATTTTTTACAGACATTTTAAGTTAGAATATGATCAATTAGATCTGACAATTCGTTGTTCATACGATAGTAATTATAAGAAACGTACTTTGGTAATAGCTTGTTATGAATATCGTGAATATTCCACCGAAAGAATTATGAGTAATGGTGAAATTGAATTATTTACAACACAAGACACAGAGTTCCGATCTGATGTTGAACTGATCGATGTTAAAAAGTATAAACAGATATATGATATGACAATTTCATAGATTGTGAAATCATTTATAAGAAAGTTGAGATAAAAATGCGAACGAAAAACTGAACTTGCTGGGATCACTTTTAGTTTGATCACAGCATCCAATCGAGAAGGATGGATAAAGATAAGGTTGGAATGAAAGATACAACACTTAAGAAGCTGCAGTATCTTGTAATAAGGAACCCTTTTAAAACATACATGGATAATAAAAAAGAATCATCATCATCATCATCATCATCATCATCTAATTGTACATCAAAATATACTTATAAAAAAATGTAATAAAGAAAACGGGTTTATTTTTGAAAAAAAAAAAAAAAAAAAAAATTAAATTTTGTTTTTTGTTTTATTTATAAAGAAATTTCAGACACAAGTGACCGCAGTTAAAAGAATTATAATTTTGCTGTTGGTTATAGTTGTATTTTATGTTGTTTCCTAGATATTTCACAATTTCTTGGGGTGGTTGAAGGTTTCCAAAGCTATCAAAATACTCTTTATCGTTTTTGTTTTTTTTGTATGCTACCCAGTGTGTTCCAGAACTGAAAGAAGAATCCAGATTAACGATGCCACATTCAATTGGATAAGGTTGCCTTGGTAAAGTATCGCGCATAAAAACACCTCTAAAATGTGGTAGATATTTTGTATATCTGAGCAAATCGATGTCTGTAAGCGCTCGCCTGGGTAGGTTCTTCAATAGTTTTTTGGTTGTGAATGATAAAATAATCCGTATCCCTTCCTGTACGGTTTCAGATATAGACCTTTTCCCATTGCTATGGCTTCCATAGTTTTATTATGACGATTTGCTTCTTCGAATTGCTTTCGAGCAGATTTTGCTTCATTTATAGCTTTAACGATAGCTGATCCACCAGATGCTAGACCTCCAATTGCTCCGAGGGCTGTTAGTATAGGAACTAGAGGTAAAAATCCACCAACTTTAGGAAGCGGTATTATGCGTGGAATTTGAATCGTTGATTTTTTTCTTTTAAATGAATTATCTATAACTTTCCTAGCAATCTGTATTGCGCTCTCAATATCGTTCGGTTTTTCTTGTATCAAAATTTTTTTTTGCATTTTTTACAGCCATCTTGAAAAGTTTATTTCCAGTATTGCATTTTTTCTTTCTTATCGATTTCATGTTCGTTTTGTTTAACTTGTTACCCATACCGAATTTTACTTTAGTATTCATAGCGTTTGTCACTAACCAAGCGTTTGCACGTTCAGCAAAATTATTGTCTTTGGATTTTACTATTGTCCACGCCTTGTTGCTTAATATTTGGTCTGCTGCGTGTCGTTTATTTATGTCTTTTGATTGAGAATAAGCAATATCATGTTCTCTGCAGGCAGCGTCCAAGAAATTTATTCCTTTTTCCCCTCTAGCTAAACGTTCTTTAAGTTTAGTGCCGGGTCCACAAAACTGATAGCCTGGTAGGTGAAGTTCAACAGGTAAGGAGTTAATAACTTTATCTATTAGTCCTCTTCCAACTGTGTTTCGATTGATACTGGAGGGCTTTTTATAAAAAACTACCATTTTTATTATCTTATTGATTTTTATTGAATGTGGTGATCAAGTTTGATGAACGTAGTACTGAAGACTAAAACATTTAAATTAAAAACTTAGGTTTTAATGTATATGTGTGCACTCATTATTAAGATGCGTTTCATTAAACAACAAAACGATCTTGTTGTCCGCAACAGAGATTTTTCAAATACTAATAGTTTATCGAAACCGAGGCATAGTTTACTTTTACCAAACACAATAAGAGCTTTGATAGTGGGACCATCAAATTGTGGAAAAACAAATGTTATGATAGGTTTAATAGAAAGTCCAAATGGAGTAAAGTTCAAAAATATTTATTTATATTCAAAATCATTATATCAATCAAAATATCAATATCTACAACAATTAATACAACCTATAAAAGGTATAGGATTTTATACATTCTCTGCAAATGAAGATGTTCTACCACCGGATGAAGCAAAAAATAATTCTATTATTATTTTCGATGATGTTGCATGTGAGAAACAAAACAATATTAGATCATACTTTTGTATGGGGCGTCATAAAAACATTGATTGTTTTTATTTATGTCAAACATACACACGAATTCCTAAACACTTAATACGAGATAATGCCAATATGATTATCATGTTCAAACAAGATGAAATGAATATGAAGCATATATACAACGATCATGTGGGTGCAGATATGAAATTTGAAAAATTTTCAAATATGTGCACCGAGTGTTGGAAGGATAAATATGGATTTCTTGTTATAAACAAAGACGATCCTATCGATGCGGGTCGTTATAGAAAAGGGTTTGATATATTCATTCAACAATAAGTATTCAAAATTAATCAATTTCTGATTAGTATACAATAGTATGAGACTAGGTCAATCTGTTAATCTGATCTGATAATTACAAGCTGATCTATTAACAACCTGATCTGATATTTAAACAACTGATCTGATAAAGCTGATCTGATAAAGCTCATCTGTAAATAACCTGATCTGATATCTACAAGCCGATCTGTTAAGAACCTGATCTGATCTGTTAAGAACCTGATCTGATATCTAAAAAACAATAAATATTCAATATTAAACCGTTTCTGATCAGTATACAATGTGCTGTTGCAATAGCATGAGAGTAGGTAAATCTATTAACTGATCCGATAATTGCATGCTGATCTGTTAACAACCTGATCCGATATCTTAAAGCTGATCTATTAACAACCTGATCTGATATTTAAAAAGCTGATCTGATCAATGAAAAAATGAATAAGAAAATAATAAGAGATGTTATAAACACGAGAAATGTATTGCGGAAAAAGTTCAATAGTATTAAATTACAAGAATTAGATGCAGCAGACTTTTTGGAAGACACTTTTAAACCAATCACTAAACCTCTCAAAGACCTCGTTAAAAATTCAAAGCCTAGTTATGATTATGGTGAAAATGAAGAAACCAACCTTGAACCTTTACAATTCCATCTAAAAGGTAATACAAGTACACCCCTTAAAAAGAGCAACTCACCGGTTGATCATACTTATAAAAAAGATGATGATAATGATGATACGATTTTAATCAATTCAAATGGTTTAAGTAATGAAGATACCTTCTATTCACAAAATGATGACACTAACAAAAGTGGTGTATATACAAATTTGAATTTGACAACATTGGAACAGAAAAACAAATTGGATAAATTATATGGTCCACATAGAGATTCAAATGCTAAATGGAAATTTGGTAATAAAGAATTCGTACTAAAATCAAATCAAATTTCTATAGACGATCATATGTGGTCTTTAACACCCGGACTCTTTGAGCTTTTGTTTTACAAAACACCATCTAAAAACTATAATAAATCCGATTTGCAAATTTACAAAAAAATTCTTATTATAACAAGTGCACATAAACGTCAATATGATGAAAACGAACAAATTAAAGGAACAAAAGCATACAAGTACAGAAGTATTATAAAAAAGTTATTCAATGATAAACACAATGATAAAACACTCCATAAAGGAAATGGTATCATGACTGTAAATCCACAAAAACCTAACTATATTTTTTGGGATGATCCCAATGAAATCGTCGATAGATTACGACTTTTAATTTCATCACAGTCGGCAGGTCATACAGGTCACAGTAATGAAATTGTTTCCATTATTGAAGAACTTAAAGAAAGCAATATAATTGTATAAATATAAATGTATAGAATCATTAGCAAAATGAGCGTCGACAAGTTTGGTCACTTTTCTAATAATAATATAATACGACAGGATAGACTAAAGAAAACCATTGGATTTAATTTGGACCGTGATCGAAATATAAACCTTCATTTTAAACGATTGAAGAATATAGCTTTCCCTATTGAAGACAATGATGCAGTGTCAAAGCAATTTGTCTCGGAAAGTCTGAGTCAGTTGTCTTTAAAATCAAAACAAGAAATCACACTTTTGAGAAACAATATTAAAGATATTGAAAAAGTTATAAAAGATTTAGAATCCAAAATAAAATCAAACAAATTGCTGAATGAAAACCTAAACAATGAAATAAAAACACTTAACAATTATATTGAAGATAGGTTCAGAGGGTTTGAAAATTATATGTTTAAACAATTGATGGAACCAAGAATCTTGAAAAAATTTGAGCAAAGCCATTTACCAAAGCAATGAATTTAAATATAAAAAAAGGATTAGTAGATGAGCTTCATAGACAAGCCCGCAGGAATTTCCAACGTCGTCGAGTAATAATGAAAGGAATCGATGATCTTTGGCAAGCAGATTTAGTAGAAATGGGTATCTATTCAAAATTTAATAAAGGTCATCGCTTTCTTCTCACTATCATAGATACATTTTCGAAATTTGCCTGGGTTGTACCTCTTAAAACTAAAACTGCTTCTAGTGTCAGTGAAGCGATGAAAAGTATACTTATTGAGAGTCGTCGGTCGCCAGCAAACTTACAAACTGATGATGGAAAAGAATTTTTCAACAAACAATTTCAATTTTTAATGAAGCAGTACAGGATAAATCATTATTCAACATTTAATATTGTAAAGGCATCAATAGTTGAACGTTTCAACAGAACCTTTAAAGGTCTAATGTGGAAGGAGTTTAGTTATCATGGGTCATATCAATGGATAAATATTTACAAACAATTGATTGAAAGGTACAATAATACAAAACATAGAACCATTAAAATGTCACCAATCAGTGTAAATTCTACAAATGAAAATATGTTACTAAAAACTGTTTACAACAACTTGAAAATATTTAATAAACCAAAGTTTCATAAGGGAGACAGTGTACGCATTAGTAAATATAAACATGTTTTTGAAAAGGGTTACACACCAAATTGGACGACTGAAATTTTTAAAATCAAATCAATTCAAAATACTAATCCAACTACATACATTTTGGAGGACTATAAAGGCCATGTGATCAAGGGAGGAGTCTATGAGTTTGAGCTGTTGAAAACTAGATATCCAAATAGTTATCTAGTTGAAAAGATTCTTAATACCAATGGAAACAAAGTTCTAGTAAAATGGTTGGGATTTTCAAACGACCATAATTCATGGATTAATAAAAAACATATATTGTAATATATACATACACACACACTCACACACACACACACACACGAATAAAACATTTTTTTTTTATAAAATATATATAAAATATGCTTTTAATTTCATTGTTCACCTATCGCTTAAGATGTCAATAACGCTAACTTTAACTGGGAATATCTCAAACCTGGAGGCAAATTACTTTCCATCAATAAATTTGGATAGGGATTACGAATGCGGTCTTGTTGATTTTCATGCATATAACACTGTTCCCAATGTTGATTTGGAAAATAATTTGTTTCATGTACAAAACACATTCATTGAACTTCCAGTTGGCTCGTATGAATTCGAAGATATAGCTACATACTTGGAGAAAAATTATGAGAGTATAAATAAAAGTGGAGAATTTTATATTGATGCTAATTATAATACATTGAAAACAGAAATTTATTGTAGTGATGATATCGACTTTAGTGCAAATAGAACCATCGGTTCATTATTGGGTTTTAGTAAGAGAATGTTAAGAGGAGGAAAAGCGTACGAATCAGACTTACCTATCAACATAACAAAAGTCAATGCAGTACGTATTGAATGTAACATTGTAAGTGGATCATATATTAATAATGCACCAGCACACACCATTCATGAGTTTTCGCTTAATGGTAGTCCTGGATATAAAGTAGATGAAATCCCCAAAAATGTCATCTATTTACCTGTAACCACCAGACAGATAAGTTCAATAACTGTTAAAGTTATTGATCAAAACGGTAATCTAATAAATTTTCGTGGAGAAACCATCACACTTAGGCTTCATTTAAAACCAAAGGACCAATGATTATTTACAATAAAAATAACACTAAAATAAAACCCTCCATCACTTCTTCACTATCAGTCACACGACCAACAACAGTAGTTTGGAAGGAACCGTCGCGAAAAAGAAAAAAATTAACTACCAACAATAAGAAATATTTAAAATCATTAGGTTTCCTACTAAAAAAATAATGAGTGAAGTATTGGATGTTTCACAAAAGCCCGTCTATGATGAGAGCATCATAAAAAAAGAATATCATAGCTACACACCATATTTGCAATCATTTAAAAATAATGATGAAGTAAGAATATCGATTCAGAATCAAGATATCTATGTGCTACCTAGCGAAAGTTACATTTATATCGAGGGATTTATAACGCTGGATAATGGAACAATATCACATAATATAAAATTAAAAAACAATTGCGTAGCATTTCTCTTTGATGAGATCCGATATGAAATTAATGGAATAGAAGTAGATCGGACAAGATATCTAGGCATAGCAACGATGGTTAAAAATTATGTCTCATTAAATAACAATGAAAGCAAAATGTTAAAAAATGCTGGATGGTTTGAAGAGACCGATTTTAAATTAGAGAATGGGTATTTCAATTTTTGCGTACCACTCAAAATGCTCATGGGCTTTGCTGAGGACTTCAATAAAATTGTATTGAACTCTAAGCATGAGCTCATATTACTACGTTCAAAATCTGATAAGGATGCATTTTTTTCAACTGATGATAAAGAGAAAATAAAATTAAACATTATTAATATTACATGGAAGATGCCTCATATACAACTGGCTGATTTTTCAAAACTGGAAATTCTCAAAACAATAAACAGCGGACGATGTTTAACAATGTCATTTCGAAGTTGGGATTGTCATTATAATCCTGTACTATCTCAAGGACTACACAATTTTTGGAATGTGAAACTTTCTCCACAAAGTGAGAGGCCTCGGTTTATTTTAATTGTCTTCCAGTCTGCAAATGGATTTCAGCACTGTGATTTGAGTAATGTTAAAGTGCATCTTAACTCTGATTCATATCCGTATGATGATCTCAATATAAAGTTTGATCGTAATCAGTATGCCATCTTATACGATATGTATATCAAATTTCAACAGAGCTATTATATGCGTGACCCTCAACCTATTTTATCGCGTGAAGATTTCAAGAAAGTCGCGCCAATCATTGTAGTTGATGTAACACACCAAAACGAAACTATCAAAACTGGCCCTATAGATATAAGAGTGGAATTTTATACAACGAAGAATATCCCTGACCAGACTTCTGCATATTGCGTACTTATACATGAACGTATAATTGAGTATACACCTCTTACTGGAGTGATAAAACGAATCGTATAATTTTATCAGTTACAAATTTGCAGTCGTCCCATACGCATTGTTCAGTCTGAAAAGTTTTTTTTTTTTTTTTTAAACAATATAAAATTTAAAAAAATGGTTGCGAAAAATTTTATTACAATAGACGCACAAGGTTTCAAAAATGAAACTAATAGTTTTATATCTAAAGAACTCGCGATTACTTTTAACTATAATGAATATCAAAATTTTCTGATCGAACCACCATTCCCCTTTGAGAGACTACCAGTTAATAAACAAAAAGAAGCAAATTGGTTAAGAAACCATTATCATCATCTGGCTTGGAGTGATGGTTCGGTCAGCTTTAACAGTGTGCAAAAGTTTTTAAAAGAAAACATTTGCATAACCACAGTCATCTATGTGAAAGGATTAGAGAAAACAAAGTGGATCGAAGATATCCTTGGTGACAACTGGTACCAGGTTGTTAACATTGAAGACTTGGGATGTGAAAATCTAAAGTCTCTTCAAAAAAACAACTGTTTATCAATACAATGCCCACATCATTACGCTGCTGGTTGTTGTGCCTTGGAAAATAGTTTTTTAATCCGCAGTTTTGTTGATTCAAAAAAAAATTATTAAATAAAAAGTCATTTAATTATGTTACATTATATGTAAAAGAAAAATTTGTTTTATTTATTTTTTTGGTACAATTTTTATTTTCGAGGATCTTCCTATAGGACCTAAATAGGCAAGGGTGTATGGTGAACTATTTATCGTCTTAATAGCATCATCCGATAAGCTTCTATAGCGATCCGGAAGAAAAATCTATTAAAAACAAAAAAAAAAAAAAAGTTATTATATTATTTTTTTATTTTTTTTTTACTTACTTGAAAATCTTTGAAGATGCATAGCATCTTTTTCCCGTACTTGGTGTTCACCACTTTGATATGTTCAATATCGTATAAGTAGTCCTTTACCAAGCTATTTACCTTTATAGTTGTTTTAAATTTATGCTCCTCTATAGTTTCAAGTTCCTTTTCAATATCCATGATGGTACTTGTAGAAAACAAATTATTAATTGTACTGTCCACTAGGAACATGAATTCACCCTATTTATATTATTTCAAAACTGTAGTTAGTTAGTAATGTTGTCATTACATAAACCACAACCCACATATCAGCTTTGTTTTTTTTTATTATGCGTATGCTATTCATGCAATTAGTTATTGACTTAAAAAAGTGTCTTCTGAAAGTTCTGCTGAGTTTTTTTTTTTTTAAATATCATATCAGTCTAAACAGATTTATCTAGTCTTAGGTTATTAATTTTTTTTTTTCATTGAACATTTATTATGTGTGTATGATCTTCATACAATTTCACAAAACCATACCTTACAGAATTATTATTATCCGATGATAATGAAAAGTTGCCTACTTTTGGCCAATCTCTGTTCCTTTGATTGACCCACTTTATGTTTGGAAACACAAGTTTCAATGCTCTTTTTATCTTACGTATCCATGCAGAGAGGAGACGTTCTTTTTTTGTATTTTTTTCCGTTTTAACGAACGTTGGTGTTGCAGCGATAATGTTCTCATTACATTGGTATAGGGAACTGTCAGGCGTCTTAATTGGCATTATTTCATCACAATATAGTGAGTGGAATATTTCCACATCATTTTGTGTAGAAGAACTGCATTCATTTAAAGCTGTCAAGTTTTCCTCCACCATCCCAAAGAAATCTCCATTTAATAATTCTTTTTCATCAAAGAATTCTCCGCAATAGAATGAGTCGTAGCACTCTTTAAAACTTAACATCTCCTCAATTTGAGAGGGATCCAAACTGGTTGAATTGAATAATGTAGTATTTATTTTATCTAGTGTGTCCATTTTATTTGATAGTTTCTTAATGGTTTACTATCATGCATGGAATTTTTTATTTAAACAATTTCATACCTATACAATTTGTATATTGTTATCATAGTGATAATTTTCTTGTGGTAATTTGAATGATGGCTTGCTTTTATAGGGCACATTTTAATAATAAAAATGATAAAAAGTCATTGGTTAGCGTGGTGACACCTATTGTTAGTGTAGATTCCCGTAGTTATATAAAAAAAATTATCATTGACCTCCTCACAAGGATTTTATATGTAGATATTTTTTAAAAATAAAAAGAAACAGTCACACTTTTTTTATACATTTATTGATTTTCATATTCAATTTTATAATGTCCCCAAGCTAAAGTACTTATATTATTTTTACATATATATCTTTTTGTATCCTCAAAGTTCAATGTCATCTTATTTAAATTTTGTGTATAAATTATATGAAGCTTATTCCTAAAAGTAGTCATATTCTTATAAATAGAGATTTTATCAAATAAACAGGTCTTATAGTTTTCTATAGTTAGTCTTTTTGTAACATACGTCTTGATCCCTTTACATTTCTGAATTGAAGTACCATCATCAATTGTAAAGGAGTACATTTTTGCACGTAAGCCAACAAATTGTACCATTTTCTTTCCACTATTCTCATCTTTAAACATACCTATTTTTTTTGCATTAACAATCGGAAAGTTGTGCACATTCAAGGGATTGTAGTCAGAAGTATCAAAATATGTGACTAAATCAGTCAAGATATCAGAGTAAAAATCTTCTGTATTTATAGTATATATGAAAGAATCTGTATCCATATAATTAAGAAGCAACCTGTTATCAAATTTTACTTTCATATATTCATAATGAAACTCATACATAAGTAATTTTGAAAGTTCTAAGACAACGAAGCCCAAATAAAGAGGTTTATCATAGACAACTTTTACCCTTTTCATTTGTATAGCAATCATATTTTCAGAAAAAATAGATACACTGTGAAAATTTGGTTTTGCTATTAGATCCCGTGCACCTTTTCTTTTACCAATATTCTCCCAATATGTAAGAATTTTAACATCAGTTCTTTTATCAACGTTTTCCATTGTCTTACCATAGACACTATTATTCATTAATTTGAAAAATTTTTTTTCGAAGGTATTTCTGGCTTTCTTACGATGGTTAGTATTCAATTCAATATACTTTTGAAGCCAATTTGATTGTTTAAATTGAATGACTCTGTGAACTTTTTTTAATATCAAACCGTGTTTTAAGGTTTGCTTCAAGTTTTCTATATGAATAACATATTTACGTTTATCATAAAAGCTGCTTACCAACTTTTTAGATTTGGTTCCCGGAGTGCAAATATTTTCTGGGCAGAATGGTAAGTCATTGTGAACATCATGTAAGGAACTGGGATAATCCAAGTCTACTTCCAAAACGTAACCAATGTCTTTATTTTTGTAAGATGTTATATAATTTTTGGTAAACTGCTCAACATCAGTCACCCACTGAAAACCACCATAGGGAAGAGTTTGATTCATAGCCCAACCATAGAGATTATTAACATCCAGGTACATCAAATATGATGAAGGTAAGTTTGGCATATATGAACTCATAAATTTGTTGTTTGCTTTCGAATATCTATGACAACATTGAGTTAAACCACCTCTAACACCCTTTTGGAAAAATTTATACATTTCTAATTCGGTTAATAATTCCAAGTCAATGTCTGTAATTTTGAGCATTGCATCCCAAGATAAACCTGGTGCTGTATAATAGTAGCAGGGATCTAATTTATAAATTTCTTGACATATTTTTCGAAAATTTTCAAAGATATCGGCAAGCAAAACAACATCACTTTGTAAATAAATTTGCATGTATTCCTTCATATTCTTACAATTGAAATATGACCACATTTTATTAGCAACTTCATATGACTCATCGGAACATTCCTCATCAGTTAGTTTGTTAAAAAAATGATATTTTTCCGGTAAAGACTTCATTTCTAAGCGATCCCATGAATTAATATAATCATAGGGAAACACACCCTTTCGTTTAATTAAATCGAATTGATTATCACAATTAAAATATGATGTTGTTAATTTAAAATCATCTTTACCTAAATTTTGTGAAAGGGAGTCAAGACTTTCGTTCAGAAAGCGATATGAATCAAGAAATCTCATTTCAAAGTAGGTCTGTGATTTTTCATCTACAAGTATCTTTTTAGATATTGATACATATTTTTCTTTATTCAAGGCAATGACATTTATTTCTCCCTCCACTGCATTCAATGAAGAGAAAAACAAATGACTGTCATAGCCTGTTAGATTGTGTAAGAATATTGGAATAAATTTGGGAAGACCTGATCTTAAATTACAACTATTATGACTAGGTCCTCTATATTCACCTGTAATATGACAGTGATCTCTTACTCTATATTCAAATTCTACAAACTTTTTCTCACATAATATGCAGCATTCTTTGTTCTCCTGACACCATTCTTGTTGCGATGTGAGATCTTTCATCGGTACAGCATATTTGTAATAATCAGCATAAAGACGTTGAATATCTTCACATAAACTAAGAATAAATTCCTTCGTACAATCTGGCCCTATAAAAAACAAGAATATTTAAAAAATAAAAAAATAAAAAAATAAAAATATAACATACCAGTAAATGTCCTCATTAAATTATTTCTTTTATCAAAGAAGCAATTAATGTAGTACGCAAATGCACAAGGAACATGCTGTTGAGTTGTTGTTGTTGATGATATGGTTGGATCAGGAAGACAAGTACTGACAGGTAATAAAATGCTCTCAAAGTCTGCATATATCACGAAAGGCACATTGATAGAATTTTCAACTTTTGAAAACTTTACACAGTTTTCTCCTTCCTTTGGCATATGTGTAACAACACCCCCGCATTCTTTCTTATGGTTCTGCAAACTTTCCTCGCTGTAATTATGATGTAAGCAACTATTGCAAAAGTATAGTTTTTTCTCTTTCGCATTAAGTATCCTATCGCGTAGAAGCCGACTTAAACTTTTTATCCAAACGTAATGTGACATTGCGTTAGCCTTGCAAAATAATAAGTTAATATGAATCGGTTTTTCAGTTTTAGTCAAATAGTATGGACCCTCAATACTATTTTCTTCATTTGAGTATCCAAAAACATTTACGCTTATATCATTTTGTGCTTCAAATTTGTATATCTGATCAATTCCCAAAGGAAAAACAAGATCTTTAAAATTTAAAACCATATTAGCAATGGGAATACAATCACTAGTTATATCTGATATGTTATAAGCATATGGGGAATTAGCATTCGACACGTTTGGATTCACAGCTGATATTATAGCCCATTTGAAACAGTATATATCATTGTTTTGAATATTAATAACAGCCTTTTTGTTATTAATGAAAGCTGGTAATTTGAAGTGCTTTGACCCCCTCAAACACTGAAATCTATTTATATTCAATTCCAATGCTTTTATCTTAATAAGAGTCCATCCACTGTCTCGCTCCTGAAATTCTTCCAGCTTCTCCATTATATTTGTCTCCATTTCTGATATTAATTGATCAATATTATCAAATGGAAGAAGAGTTCGCATACGTGTCATCATTGACTTTACATCAAAATTCATATCATCCACATTAACAATCTTCACAAATTCGGCGAATAATTCCAAATTGAATTTAATTGATCCATTCTCTACGACTTTTTCTTGCAAAAGATTTTTAATATTTGCTCTCTTCCTTGCAAAAAATGAATTCACGTCCAAATCGTCTTCTTTTTCATTTTGGATGGAATATGACACAATTCGATCTTTAAATGATGTCAATATTTTATACACGTTATCACTGCAGAACACTTGCTCTTTTATTTTATGTACACTGCTTCGCTGATGTTGTTTCCATCGTTTCTTATCAATTTCAATATTACACACTTTGCATATCATTTTTGATGATGATGATGATGATGACTCCGACGGTGATATTACTCGTAATGTTGATGTAGCTAGTGATGTCACAAGTAATTTTTCATTACTTTTTCTCCTCTGCTCAACCAAAACTATACATTTCAACATATGCTCCTTCAATTTGTATTTCCTAGTAAATCTCTTGCCACAACCCGCGCAATGATTTAAGATCTCCTCATGCATAGTTTGTATGTGACGCTTCAATGTATAATCTCGCGAAAACACTTTACTACAGATATTACACTTCATTTTTTTCTTTTTGAAAAAAAAATCAACTGTCCCTTTGAATTGAAAATCAATTCAACTTATACCGTTTGTAACCATCATCAATCAAAATAAATTCTAAAAATAGATCATTCATCAAACATAATATAAAAATAAAAGTATAAACAACTAAACCACAATTGGAACATCCAACTGACAATCAAACCAAAACCGTGTTTTGAACCAATTTATGAACTATACCGTTTGTAATCATTATCAGTCAAAAATAAATTCTAAAAATATATCATTCATCAAACATAATATATAAATAAAACTATAAACAACTAAATCACAATTGGAACATCATAATCACAATCCGAACATCGTAACCACAATTGGAACACCCTAACCACAATTGGAACACCCTAACCACAATTGGAACATCCAACTGTCAATCAAATCAAAACCACAAGAAGGTTGGTGTTTTGCACCACTTTACGAACGCCAGAACCTACCAATCCATAGGGTGGTGTTTGCACCACTTTACGAACGCCAGAACCTACCAATCTATACTACTCATTCCGCTTCTTGGTGGCATTCCGTCTCTTGTGCAATCTCCTCAATTGTCGTATGGTTCCCCATTATCTGGTGCATACTCGAGCAGCAGTTTGATTAGATCACCGTCCTCATTGGGACTAGTTTCGAATATAAAAAGCTCACCATTGATATATTAGAGACACAGTAATGAGTATATATTTTTATATAGCTTAATTTTTAACCAGTTTATAGAGCTCTTATGGCTAAGAGGATTACATTTTAACTTAAAATATATTTTGATTCAAATCAGCATAATAAGCATTTGTTTCTAACTCAGTTTATAATAGCATATAGCATACGTCGAAAAATAAAGTTTTGAGATAGCAATCAAACATGACATTACGATGATAGCGAAGGCGAAAAAAGATAGTCTAAAAATTCTGTATGTCTGTCTGACACCTTCAGCCCAAACGGGTGGACCGAATTGCTTCGAACTTGGTATAGCTATAGTTTTTTTTAGGTATTTATACAGATATAGATATTATATCATTACACAACTGATTTTTTTTTTACATAGCTAAAATAATAAAGGTACCTGCCATATAACCGTTGCATTACAGCCTATTTTTCTCGAAAACGGCTCTAACACTTTCGAATTAAAAATATCAGTGCATCTTTCTAACTATGAACGATCATATGGTTGAACTTTTTTTTTTAAATGTCAAAAGCGCGACTTTGCACACAACTGTTTTTTTGATTCCGACTATCTCATAATTGGCCCAACCGAAATTTCACGCATGTATTGGTGTAGGTAGTCCAATTTATACCAATATTTTTAATTACTAATGGTTTGTATTCTTAAATCAATTTATATTTTGAAAATTGCATATTAGTTTTTTTCAAAAATTATAGTCATTTGCTTCTTTGCTGAATAACTATGAATTTTAGTTTTAAATTTTTTTTTGAAAAATGTTTTCAAAAAGTTTAAAAAAAATTTTTTTTCTCAAAAACCAGTCCACAGATTTTTATATTTTTTTCTCATAAATTCAAATTTATCCAAGAAATAAAATGACGTACTTTCTTCTAGCTCAAATTAGTATTAGTTTAAGTATTTATTTCAGAATTTTGAATTATTTTTTCTTTGATTAAGCCGATTTAATCTTTTGTTTTTAAGTTTATATTATTAAATATTTAATATTGTCATAGTTTTAGAAAAAATTTAAAGCAACTTTGAAATCATATAAAAAATAATGTAAAAAACGACTTTAAAAATATATTTAGATTTTTAATAGAAATCTTTTGCATACGATATGATCGAACATAAGAGCAAGTTCGTGCGATCCAGCGGTGTATTTTATTTCTAATATCAATAATCATATCATATAAATTTTCTAAAAACTGCAGTGAAAATATTTCGTTGTGTTTTTAAATATATCAAGATTATTTAGTTACTACAAATAATTCCTGTTTAATTGCATTTCTTCGACACCTTAATGGAAACTACTTTACATTACACGCAGCGAAACAAAAACTGTAGGTTATGCTAAACTCTCAAGTTAGGCGTTGATGGGGTATGAAATTGAGGCTATTCAATATTGGGATCCTGTGTCACTGCGATACCAAAAATATTTCTAAAAACACTGTCATCGCAAATTATGGCGTTCGCGAAGTCATTTCACCAGTTACTCAAGTCAAATTAGGTGTTAACGTTTTCGTCAACGCATTGAAAACATTTTGCCTTGAACATCACAAGACGATATTCAATTAGGACATATTATTTTGATGTAATTTTTACGGCAGGTAATTAATGTGGACTATTAACTTAACGAGTTTTAAAATTTGTCAACAAAAAAAAAACTGTTTCTGGCTCAAAATTTCAGTATCCGGTACATAAAGAAAAAATACGTTGTTGACCCGATTCACATAAAGAAATTAAGTTTCAACTTAAATGCTTTAATTCATTGAAATACGAGGTACTTGCTGGTGTGTCTAATATCAACCAAGAAGGTCACCTTGCCGCCAGCTTATTACCATCACCTTACATAAAAACACAAATGCGACTACTTTAACAAGTTCAAGATCAATTTACCGTCATAAGCATCTCTAACACAATACCTACAATAGTTTCCATGTATATACACCGATCCTTTGTTGGTTGAATTTCTAAAGCCTTAATTAAGTCGTTTTAATTTTCAAACCGAGATATCGAAATGTGCAAAGTCACAAGCAAATTAAATCAAACCCAAATAAATAACCCCAGGGTATTAACCTATCCGCACCACAATCCGTCTAATTATTGTAGGTAGGTATACCTCTATTCCCAAAAATTACCAACCACACCATTTCACCTTTGCGACATTGACAGTTCTGCGCGTCCAGGTTTCTCATGAACTTCATTCATTGCAAACGAAAACAATCTACAAAGAATCACTGCTAAATTGGTTTTCCTCTTAAACGACAAATAATGTCCTAATCCCGTTTACAGAACAATGCAAAGCCTCAAGATCCAATATCCAATGTAAACAAACTCGAACCGTCAGAATTTAAGTTGTCAAAAAAAAAAAAAAAAAGAAGGGAAGAGGACAGAAAAGAAGAAGTCAAACACTGATGATTGACTTAAGGGGATTATCCCAAACAAATGTGATTTTTGACATCTGGTTATGGGTAATGGTATAGAAATGCGTCGGTATAGGTTCACCAGGTAGATGATCATTGGAAAGATGGGCATTTCCGATGGTGTCACAAGAAATTACACGTCCCAAAAGTGATCTTCGTTCTTCGATTTTCCAAACTCAAACACAAAAAAAAAACAAATACCTACTCATATCCAGAATTGAAAGAAATGAAGATGACGATCCAACTCAAGGAAAAATGTGACATGATCATCTGACAGGTAGATATGCATGACATGACTATTATGCGCTTCGAACGCCCTCATCTCAGGATCTTGGGCGACACGAAGACGAAGACTCTACGTTGACGTCGACGTCCAGTCGTAGTTAGAGTTTATTTATTACCCCTGGGACTGCATATCCACATTTTGCAGTGTAACAGTGCTGCCTGCCACCGCACACTAGGAGGTATGTCCCGAAGATGTTGATATTGTCCAATAGAGATTTCTATCTACGGAACGTGTGCAATGATGATGGTCCCTGGCTAACTCTTTCCGTGATGGTGATCGTGGCTATCTATCTGTAACCTGTCTATGAGTGCAAATGATGGGTGTGTCACAGCAGTGTGTATATCTATACTAATCTGAGGAATTCCTGCCAGAACAAAAGCCAATACATCCTAGACAAAAGTGTGAATATTGTCAATTCGCATTTACGTAAATCCTGATCCTAGTGCGTTTTAAGGTGCGAATACAAAAATGTTGAAGTTGCAGTTTTGATTGGATTATCTCGTGGTTTTTATCGATCCACATGCCTTCGGGTGACACATGTCACTTCTTCTGTCTTCCTCAGCAGTTATGCTCTACTATAGATACTACTACTACATAGATGAGTGGGCAGATAATCTAAAACCATTTAAACAAAAAAAAAGTATGATGCTTCTTTGCTGATGACGCCGATAGGTATCTCTGTTAAATGGATTATACTTGTGCCATCGGCGGCGGCGCTACAGCTACCGCTATTTAAAGAAACACAAAATTACATGGATTGTATTCATTTTAACCGGATTTAAAGTGGCTTCCGAAGAGTATTATCGAAAAGGGTTGCCATCTGGTTAGGTATACAATTAACGCTATACTCTGTCCAAGAACCCGTCTTATGGCAAAGCTTTTTCAAAATCAGTAGCGTGTCATATTTTTGCACCATACTAAATTGAAAGAAATTCTCCTTTAAGAATGTTACACCGCCCATAAATTTGATTTTATCTGACGCAGACCCAACGTCCTATTGAGCGTTCACCTCAGTGAAAAATACTTTTAAATGCAGTTATAAAATTTTAAGCTCAAGAATAACATTATTTGCGCTGCCCGCGGTCAATTAATGTGAAGTAAAGTATTATTATATAAATTGTGTTTTTAAAATGTGTATTTTTTTGTGGAACTTGCTTTTTTAACTCGTTTATTTTTGAAAAGATGTTACAGTTTTGTGCAATTAGTTTGAAATGACTTAGACGAATTAAAAAGATTTAAGTTCCGATAAAAAGAAATTGTTGACGCGACAAAAAAAATCATAAAAACATTCAAAAACGCATCTTTTATCTTATCTCATGGTGTTGTTCAAAAAGATAATAATGTGTTTTATTGGTGCTTATATAATCATCTCGAACTAAATACATCAAAATGTAAAATTTTTAGTGCTTACAGAACGTTAACTCCGTTAACTCTTACTTATAAATTTGGAATGGAAACTCTCTTAAGGGTCACTGAGGTGAAAGATCTCGGTGTTATCTTTGATTCCAAGCTCACATTTTCTTCCCACATTGATTTAATTGTATCGAAAGCTAATTCTATGTTAGGTTTCCTCAAACGAACTTCTCGCATTTTTAAGGGTGTGTATACTTTGAAGACAATTTTTGTTTCATTGGTATTGTCCATATTAGAGTATGGCTCTGTAGTTTGGTTACCATTTTACGAAAATGCAATTACATGAATAGAAAAGATACAAAAAAGGTTCTCGCGTTTCGCGTTACGAAATATTAGATGGTCCGACGGAATGCCTGCATACTTTTCAAGATGTGCGTTATTAGATTTAAAAACCCTTAAAAGCCGCAGACAAGCCCAATGCGTTGTTTTTATAAAAGACATATCAACTAATTGTATAAATTCTGAAGAATTACTTGCTCAAGTTTCTTGATACGTTCGAGAAAGAATACGAGATGATCTGTTTTATGTTCCCACTCATCGTACAAATTATGGTTTAAATAATCCTGTAATCCATTGTATAACTCCATTTGCAGTGAAGTCGACCTGTCCATGAGTAGGGATAATTTAAAAAATTTTGTTCAAAATATATTTCATTCAAGTTGAGCTAGAATAAGTAAATTAAAATTAATGTAAATAGATATCCATTTGTTATCAGCAGATTGTCAAATCAAATCCATTGATGAATACATAAATAAAATAAATAAATAATTAATTAATTAAAAATTCCTATCTAAGAAAATGGCGGTTAACCTATACATATTATTCCTTCATATTTGGGTGCATTTAAAATAAACACTTCACAAACGCTGTGAGAGCTTAGTTAAATGACAGATTTATGTAATCAACTGTAGCCAGAATGAGAGGCAAACATCTTTCTTGCATATACACTGCGTATTTTCTTGGTTGTTTTTGCTAAGTTGGTGGAGTGACTTGGCATTGTGAATTTAAATCACATTATTGTTTTTTTCTTTGAACATTTCATACTTTAAATCAGCGGCGGCGTTAGGGGGTTGCGAACAGGGCAATCGCCAGAGGCTTCGCTTTACAGGGGGTCCACGCAACAACCCAAGCAAATTTTAAAAAAATCTAAATTTATTTTACTATATTTTTTTTATTTAAAACTTTTGATTTTCATCGTTAATTATTTATTCAGGTCATAACATAGCGGTTAATTTAAAATAAAGTAAGTTATGTTATTCATTCATTCAAAACATAATGTAATTTCGGGAGGGATGCCGCATTCAACCATACTCATACATCTAGTCATTCGCGGCAAATATGTTATCTTGCTTTTAGGTATTCAACAAAAACGCAGGCCAAAAAATTGTTTGCAGTCGACATGTAACCGGATTTTTTTTATATTTGAATTACTTTACGCTCCCTTACTCACTCTGGAAAGTTTTCAGTTTGTTACAAAAAGTTAATTCGGAAAGAAGTTATCGCGTATTTTTCCAAGGGAAATTATTTTATATGATAAATAAGTGTTAGGTATAAGAATTCGTGTGTGTATAATTTTTTTGTTTAATTTTATTCTTAAGTTTAAAAGTGTGGTGCGGCATCTCTCCCTCACTTTGGGAAGAGATGCCGCAGGTTTTTTTTTTGAGAAGATGCCGCATGTTAAATTTGTTTACCTTTTTTATAAAGCTAATAATAAGACTAATAGTGGTAATTGGACTTAAGAGGCGCTGTAAGAAGCCCGAAAAAACATTGATAATGGGGTGTCTCTCCGAAAAGCAGACAAAACTAGATGGCGTCCTAGCTAGAACACGAATCGACACGATTAAAAGATGATTTTCTTTAAAAGAAACCTCTGCATTATGAAAATACCGTTTCATGTCATGAAACAATCTTGGGACCATTAATTCCAACCACCAGGAATGGATCGCATTAATTCCGAATACGAAACATACACTTCTTAATATTTCGAAAACCCAACGCACACAAAACTACTGCAAGCACTTTCACCACTACCTAAAACTCCAGTGCCGATTTTTTCAAGACGTAGGCAGTTAGTAGAGGTTTATTCATCTCCCAGTTTCATTGAAAAAAAATAAAAACTCCAATTCCTCAGAAGAAAAATAAAGGAAAAATCTACTAAAAGGAAGGTTGCGTTGACTGAAGATCCACATAATTGTGTTGAATGTTTGGAAAATTATTTTGAAACTAAAAACGAGAAGACTGGATGTACAAAATGGCTACAAAATAAATATAAACATTTCGCCGCTAAGGTCGATAAAAAGCTAAAGTAGAAGCTACTGTACGATTGATAATTGGATTGAATCTCGATGGATGTGTTCATGGAGTGTTATAATTATTAACTTTGATTCTTTTTTTTTTTTCTTGTTTTTTTATAGTTGGCCAGTTTATATTTCTATTTAAGATCTAGATAACTCCATTTTTTAATAAATTATAAGCTGTTCTTCTGAAAAGTTTCTGACTTTTGCTATTAAAAACTTATTCTTTGCTAAATTATTTTCTGGAGTACGTCTAAAATTCCACCTATATCTGTAGTTTTGCATACCCCTAATGTCAATTAATCAATTTTAACAAATTTCGATTTCCATTTTGAAAAAAAAATCAACACCTATTCACTGAATTCCGTTTTACTTTTATTTTTACTAAGCCCAATAACCGTTTTGTGTTCAATTTTTATTGATAGTTATAAATAAACGCAGTTTGGTGAAAAAAAAATCATCTTTTTATTAAGATCTACAAAAAACCAAATTTGCGAAGACAAATCGCATTGGGTGGAACTGCACTTTATAGGAACTGCTCGACACTGTACCGCAAAATATTTATTCGTATGAAATTTTTTAAGCTATAAGGCTAAGCACACATATGCAACTTTCAGTTTTGCAACAGCTTGGTTGCTAAAGTAAATACCATGGACTTATATGAGAGTGCGCGCACATGCATAAACTATTCAGTCCGCGATTCGAGCAACTTAAAAGCTTGTGTTCGAATCAAACGATCGCCCCAAATAAGTTCTTCAGTTTGTATCACACCGAACTATAATGTAACTGCGCTCACATTAAACATCAAAATATTGTGTGTGTGTTGATTTATCACGTTGATTGATTTTAAGTTGCTTATGTTCGCGATCATCGTTCAACTAGTGATTAAACTATTTCGTTTCGGAAAAATTGCATGTGCGCGCCTAGCCTAAGCGCACTAAGCGGCAACTGAGCTTCACAAAATGTGCTTTTTCTTCACTGTTTAAAGCACGTTGACCTTGGACGGTATTCGCTTCCCTACATGGACATGGACTCTGTGCGTACATTTTTGTGATACCATTTTTTTTCTGGACATGTGCATGGAAATGGCAAACTAAATGTTAACTATTTGTTCCTTACTCCGCGTATGTTTAGTGCAGTCTGATGAGTGAATATTGAATAGAAAGCAAAACCTACCCAGAAAATAAATTTGTAAATTGACTTGAAAAATAAAACTCTAGCTATCGATCTACTCAGAAAATAAATAAAAGCATGAAATATAAGGTTTGTGAACAATTTAAACTATGTACGTTGTAGCGTGCGTTCAAAACCAAGAAACATTAAAAAGAAACAAGCAAATCTCCGGCAATATTGTTTCCTCGTGTGAAAGGTATAGACGATTTTTAAAGCAATACCAAAATTGCCCTGTATAAAAAGTGACTTGACCATAGCCTATGAACAAAACCATTCACTTATCATTTCCTTTCTATTGATACAAAAAGAATGTACGAATTTAAAATTGCAAATGCAGAAAAAATGAAAACAAGAAATAGGTTTGTAACCTAAAAAAATATTGGTACGTTTTTCTACTTTCTATTTTATATAAATAAAAGCCAATTATTGTTCATAATTTTGATATTTTCTTAATTTTACTTTGCAAAAGACTCTTTCATTAATTGTGAATGCTGTGCAGGCGTACCATTTTTACAAAAATAAAGGTCCATGCTACGGTCGATGCGTTTTCTTGGGAATTACTTACGGTACAATGGATAGGCTGCCAATAAAACACAGCTGCTGCGAGGTTGAATCCCGTTCACTATTAAAAAAATTGTGGAATAAAAAACAACCGAAAGTTTTTTTAAAATCATAGATGAAGGTACGCGATAGTTTTTTTACGATCGATACTATAGATAGACTATCGATATAAGCAACCCTACTCCTCTATCGCTCGGGGAATCCCCTTGCTTAATTTCGTTCGTCAATTCTTGTCACTTTAGAATTATTTTGCTTGCAATATGAGTTACAAAGTCGTTACTGTACCGTTTACCGTACTTATCTTTCAATTTTATTGAATATTACGTTCTTATAGTATTTAAAGTATTGCGTGAGCTGGAAATGTTAAATTATAGTATTCGAAGTATTGAGTTATCTGAAAAGGTGTAAAAAAAAGTGTGTGATAATTAAAAAATTATTATTTCTTACTGTTCGAATCCACTTAACATAAAATATTTTAAAACTCAAATTGTATTTATTTAACATTTCTTGTCAAACATGACAAATACCTAAACCAAACAACCAGACCTACTTTCGCATCACATACTTTTCACGAAGGACAAAGGGCCTGGCAAAGACCTGTAGCCCGGAGCGTCACAATGGGTAAGGCCGTTGCTGCTTTTAATGGTGATAAACTGTTATAATTCGTCGTGCACTTTTATTAAACCAACAAATTTTCTTCAATATTCTTATATGTGAGATAGCAATTTGGCAGCCCTTTCTCACAGAAAACAAGCTACAAAGTGAATTTTATTCCTCACTTTCGGTGATCGTTAATTAAATATCAGATGCGACACGCGGTCTTCTTGCGAGTCGAGTACCTTACTTGAGCAAAATGGCTATCCGTTGTTTTAGTGGTGATTATGGTTATTATACTAATGAATTCAAAGTGATGTTGCTGCCTCTGGTTTTCGTGGTTTTTTAGTTAATTTATGAACGTTTTTATGGGTTTAATGTTAAGCGACGTTTTCATTATTATGGGGTATTGATTTTTTTTATTTCAATGGAATTGGTGTAGATATTTAAATTTATTTGTAATTGATGGAGAATGAAACATCATTTGGATTAAGATGTTTTTTTATGTTTAAATTATAAGTCATAAGTTTATTGATTGTTGGATTAAGCAGGTTGTTGAGATTCTTAGAGCTAATAGCATAGATTTGGAACAGAATCATTCCATCTATCCCGATTCATGGCGTCGTTTTTAAAATGATGTTTGAAGATTAAGGTACTGAGCTCCGAAATTCAGAATTTGACTTCCATATTGTAATTGGTTTTCCTACTGACCTTACACTGGCTGAGCCAGAATAACAGGGTGAAAGAAATCGTTTAACTCTTTTGACTCTTTGATGTAAAAATGACGTCAAAATCTACCCTATAGCTTTGCCACTTCTTGTAATTGTTAATGAAAAATGTTGTCAATAAATAGAAATTCGATACCACACATTATGACACAAAGTTTTCGATAAGCGCATTGATGTTGTGAAGTGAATAGAAATTTTGTTGTGACGTCAGATACGAAGGCCCACTTCACTATGTGTAGTTTGCGGATTCCGAGAAATTTATGGTGCCATTTTGTAGCCTGATAACTGCAGTGATAATTCCTATTATTTAAAATTCTTGAATATGTATCGAAAGCATCGCTTGATAAAAAGCATGGTTATAGTGATGATATCGGTGGAACATTCCCAGCTTTCATCATGTGTAAATACGGATTTTACGGCATTATTATGCTGAAATTCAGAATGCACTATGGTTCACACCCGGATAAGGCAAACTAACGGAGTCGTACTTATTAAAAGATGCAGGAATTTCGTGTTTAGTTGGATAATTTTACATCCTCGTAAGATTTTCTTCCTGATTATTCAGGAGTAGCATCTTTTTTCACTTAATACTTTTTTTTAAAAGTTACAGTGCTCTTTTTTGTAGAGAAAAGTAGGGTTCCAGTTCTTATAATTTTAATATCTTTTTTGGTCGCTAAGAAAATTAAAATGCATGACACATTGTGAAATACCCATAGTTGCCAGCCGCAATTCTTCTTGACAGCATAGTGTTAATGCTTTCAGTTTCCAGTTTCCATCTATCCAGGTGTCCACCTTACCCACATTCTTACATCCTAAGTCGCTGAAGTTGTTTTCCTGAAACTTGATACTAAAGCGTCTTAGGTGATTGTCTAGATCATTTTTTTTAAACTGGTTTGCCGCAAAAATAGCGGTAACCCCACAACTTTGTGTAGCAAAAAAAGTAAATTATAATTAACATATCTCGAAAACTGCTCTAACGATTTTGATTAAAAAAAACATATTGGTTCAAGCATTTTTGACGTGTTCTGTTATTTACGGTATTTGCTTTGGAGATGTGTTTTTGATTTTAGACTTTCTTATTAGCGGTTCAACGAACTTTGATCAAGTTTATTGTACAGGGTGGCCTTAAAGTTCTATAAAAATACTGGAATCCAAAATTTTCCAAATATATTTTTTTTGGATTTTTGAATTCATTCACGAAAATTCAATATTTCGTGAATGCTTTTCTTGGAAAAATGTTCTGAAATTGCCAGGCCAAATTTTTTTTCAGAAAAAAAAATTAAAATATTTTAGTTTATAAGAAATTAAGTAAAAAATGACTTTAAAAAAAATACTTCTAAAATAATTTTAATCGATTCATAGGCTTTTTGGCTTAGAAACATATTTTCTCAAGTGTTTTAGAAAATGTATAAAAATTCTAAATGTCAGTTTTCAAAGAAATCAATTCAGTTGTTTTCGAAATATTCAGTTTTCAAAAAAAAAATATATATTTTTAATTAAAAACGTAAAAAAAAATTGGCTTACAATTATAATGTGTAAGCTCTTAAGAAGCTGGTCCATAATATATTTTTAAAAAATTCAACCGAACCGATTTCTTAAAAACTGTAAACAAATTAAAAAAAATATGCATGACTGGAGATTACTCGCTATTATGTTCGATCAATTCGTATACTAAAGATTCTTAGTAGAAACGGATTAATATATTTTAAAATCCTTTTTTACTTTAGAACATTTCTTAAAGTTTTTTCCTAAGAAAAATGTGCAGAGATTTTCTTAAACAAAATCGTTAGAGGCGTTTTCGATATAGTTCATATGGTAGAAAAAATTTTATGGCAGAACGTTATTTTTGGGGAAAAGTGAAATAACACCATTAAAATTAAAATATGGACAAGAAATCTAACAGTATTTTTAATAAGGTCTGCAAACCTAAATTCCAAACACATTCCTAAAATCGGTTCTCAAAGTGAGATCAATTGATTTGAAACTTCTTTAAGAATTTCCCTATAACGACAGCCACATTGCTTGGTCATTTCGATGATGTTTGCGGCTTAACAAATATATGTGACAAAATTAGGCGCTTCGAATTGGTATCGCCGGCCGTATGTACAATTATGCAAATCGTAATCTGGCCAAATTATAATGACAGTACAATTTAACATATGTTGAAACATCACTAGAATTGAAAGACCCTGAACAGTGAAACTCATCTATTTTATTTCTTGTTCCTACGTTTCAAATGCTGTCATTATTTTCCTTAGAGGATAAACGATGTCAAAATGATCCAACCAGCCCAAGTAACATCTTTCCTCTCATAACATTCTCCAGTAACCTAATGAGACTAATTTCAGGGAGCCAAAATAATCTTGAAGAATTCTTCTATATTATTTTAATACTGCGAAAAACGTTAAATGGCCTACTCGTAGTTATAAGAGCCTCTCTATACTTCCTACCAGAGTTGTATTCTTCTTATGGGATGACAGATATAGAATATTGAAAAAAGGCCTCTTATATGACTTTAATCAAGCTGGGCTAAATCTTGTTGTGAGAAAGTGTATCTTGCGATGGGAGTTGCTAAAAGAGAATAGAGAAAATGAGAAGAGAAAAAGAATAAACCTTAGCAAAATTATATCTTTCTCATTAAATTTTTTTTTGAAAGAAGCAAACTCTTTTAAAGTTTTTGCGTGTGTATGCCATGGCTAAAAACTGATGGGCTTGATATGTATTTGTGATAGTATTTATTTTGTAAGTCAATTATTCATTATTTTATAATGGCGATACATTATTTTATTTTATTGTTTGCTTGTATATGGGAGCTAAAAATTAATGCGGTTGAAATTGTATCTACTAATTTATAGATTTTACATCGAAAAAAAATAAAGCGCCTTCAAAATAATACATATTTAAATTATTTAATTTATACTTTTTATCAAAGATAGGGTTACCTTGGATACTTTTGGGAATCAATTAATTTTTGAAATTATAGTGGATGATATGCCATCCTAAATGCATGAAAATTAACTTATGAGTCAAATTAAATCTGAATAGCAATCCATATGACACACTAAGAGCCTTAATGCTGCATTTACACAAATGACAAAATGTAATTGTTGGTAGATATTTTAATGTCACAAAAGGTTTCAATAAAGAAACGTCGAAAAGTTAAAGTAATTCGATTGTTAAATATTTTGTATCGAAATTAGAAAGAATCTTTTACATGCTATTGTTTTGCCGTTTATGTTTGTGAAATTTATAATGCACATAAATTTATTTAAAAAAAATGTTTTTTAAAATAAATAATTTTTAGAATTAATTTCAACATATCCACATTTTGTAAGTGTGGTAACCCTCAAAATACTCAGAGAATATTTTCTGCGTACTTAAATATGGCTGATGTTGAGATGAAAGAATCCTTTGATAATTACAATAAGACCATTATAAGAGTTTGGTTTCCTCTAATTTTACTCACTCTCATTTACTAAGCTTATATTAAGTCTTCTTATGGGAATATTCATTATATTATAGGATTTAAGAAAAAACCGAGCGAGATAACAAGTCACATAATTATTGAACTATTATTCACGGACGTAGTAAGGGAAGGAGGCCTCAGCTACAAAAGTAAAACATGAATTTGTCTTAATCATAGCAAGGTACTAGATGAATGCCAATTTATTACAGTTGCTTGCCATTGAAAGTGTGAAATATTCAATTATTATTCAAAATATTGAGCCCAATAGAGATACCAAACATACATTTTTTTGTAAATTTGATTTACAAAATTATAAAAATGTTTCTTTTTTGATGAAACGTTTTAGTCGACGGCGACGCTCAATCTTCTAATAAGATCCACAGCCCTTTACAACAAATGTTGAATGCTTCGCCATTTGATATGTGTTAATTTTTGGTCGCGAAAAACTTGTTAAAGTTGGATTATTGTGGAAGCTTGAAATAAAACGACCGATCTGACTTGGCGTGTGACGAGTAACTTTAAGATTCTATGTGGCAACTGGAAAACTGCAAATCCTATTAGAATCCTGTAATAAAATGTTGTATGCCTTAAATTCTATAAGGTTCGTTATAGAATTTTAAAATAGCTTAGATCCGATAAGTCAGTTGTTATGGGATTGAAGGTATATAGGCGTTTAAATTTCTTAACAAGATTTTTATAAAATTCTAAGTTCTTGGAATCTTGTTAAATGACGCAAATTTGTTTTAAGTATAGGATTTAAATTATTTGAAAATTGTAGAGAGCTAAGTTCTTATGACAAGATCGTTATGAGAATAATTTAAGTTTCCTAACAAGAAATTAACTCTAAGGATAGTAATGGGACATAAAAGGCTTTAAAGATTGTTTTTCAGATTTTGGGAGCTTAACTCCGGAGAGTATGTTAGTTGGGAGAGAAACCATAACTTGTTTAATATTAGGACTGTAGATAATTCCGTTTGAGAAATCATACTGCGTTTATTTCTTATGCAAATCATTTTATTTTGAAAAAATTGCACTTAGGTCCGCTTTCCTGCTGAAATTCCAGATGTGTATTGAGTAGCCCTATGCATTTTCTATTGATCCCAGGAATAAGTTTTAGTTGCGGTACCAAACATTTGGCAATCATTGGACATTACACGTCAAGACGATTAGAAATGATACCATGCATTTTCTATTCTTAAACTATCGATCATTTTATCCAAGCTTACAAGTCCAAATATTTATGGATGCTTGGTATATCTATGTGGACTCAACTAAATAGTTGTTCTGAATCGAAATGGAATCATACCGAAAATTTGTAAGAAAAAGGTAATGTCAATTAAAGTAAAAATGGCGCAAATGCCAATTGACCACTTTACTTGCAGTATATAGGGAACTTCTTTCAACATTTAAAAAGACAAGCATGCCCTAGTTAATTGAATACCTGCCTCAAGGAGACTATATATATCTACATTTAACAGAATAACCCGCTTTATTGCCAGCATTCACTCTTATCCTTGCTTTTATTTTTTCCTTATGTAATCTCCGATCCGCCGCACTTTTAGGAGTTCAGTTGTACATATTTATTTAATACCCTTTATGTTTATTTTTCATCCAGCTACTGCCACAATACTCTTCCATTTGCATCAGCAGTGCACCGGAAAAACACCTCTCACCGCATAAGCATTCAAGATCACATTCGTCTCTCCATTACAACCGACCGCCAAACCAAAACCAAACTTGATTTTCACACTGCTTTGCCGACACATAATCCTTATCGCAATGCGGAAGGTCATGCCAATTTGCAGATATTTCTTGAACATTTATCGAAAGATACACATAATGAAATCGAGGGTTTTATCACTTTCCATTGGAATTCGCATTGGAATTTTCTTGGCTCAAGCCAAGTAATGCGTGACCCTACACTTAAAAACGTTCTTTTTGCATAACAAATGAAAAAACCAAAAAAAACCCACAGTGTCACATTCCATAAGTGTGCTGCATTTCAAATTTAGGGTAGGAATTGATCCGATTTGAAGTAAGTACTATATCGATAACTTGCTATAAAAGCATCGTGACAGTCGAATTAAAATCAGTACGAACTAACAGTTCAATCAACACTATCAATCAGCTTAATAAAATCAAAAAATCCAATCTAATATGGCATTCAAGGTACGTCCACGAACTTGCCACATTTTATTCGAGCTGCATAAATTAATTTAATTTATTTTGTTTCACTTTGCAGTTTATTGCTTTCTTCGCTTGCATCGCTGCTGCCAGCGCCGGACTTCTTCCAGTTGCTGCCCCACTAGCTGCTGTCGCCCAGCCACTCTTAGCCAGGGCTGAACCCTACGATCCATACCCACAGTACAGTTATGGATACGATGTGCAAGATGCCCTCTCTGGCGACAGCAAGAACCAGGTCGAGAGCCGTGAAGGAGATCTTGTCCGTGGTCAATACTCGTTGAACGATGCTGATGGTTACAGACGTATTGTAGACTACTCTGCTGATTCAATTAATGGATTCAATGCTGTTGTCCGTCGTGAGCCTCTCGGTGTTGCTGTGAAGGCCTTTGCTGCTGCTCCAGCCTTGATTAGGGCTGCTCCAGCTCCTCTTGCTTATGCTGCCGCTCCTGCTTTGTTGAAGGCCGCTCCCGCACCACTTGCTTATGCTGCCGCACCAGCTCCACTTGCTTACGCTCATGCCCCAGCTGTATACAGCTCAGGACCAGCGATAGTGAAGACAAGCTTTGCATCACCAATCATTTCGTATGCTTATTAAACGTGCCAAATATGAAGTCTGAATATTGATAATGGAAAATAAATTAATTAATCTTACAAAAAAAAAAGCATTTGATTATCTTTTTTAAGAGTGACAAATTAGGTGGTCGAGACCATAAAAAAGGAGTAACGGAAGCGGGTAATTCAAATCGTGTAGAAGTTATGACGTGTATGGCTTAAGTTTTGCTTAAAAAAATTTAATTAAATTCTCTTTGAACTGTCTAGGAACTAGCTTTCTAAGAGTAATTAGAAAAGGGAATAGGATCTACTCTTAAGTATATGCTTATTATGAGTTTAGGTTAAAAACTGAGCGCAGTAAGAAGAACAGGTAAGAAAAATAATTGTAGTATCTATTGTTGGCTGGAATCTGGAAATATATAGCTATTCTGATTGATATCCTCTAATGGGTTCATCAAAACCGAAGTTTTAAAGACATACTTTTCTAGCATGACTTGAAAATGAGATATTTAAAAAGAAATAGATAAACTCAGCTCTTTTTCACTGCATTATCATCTTAATCTATCTAACAGCATATAAGCTGATGTAGGTACATTCTTCTGAAAAGACTCTTAAAAAGCTTTTAAGAAATTAACTTTTGGAATAAACATATACCAACTTCATTTAAGTTTCCAATGATTGGTCATTAAAGTGCCACTAAGGTACTCCGACTGTGAAACTTAGCCTTAGATGTTTTTCTTGTAAACGTAGTATTTTAAAAAGTATTTAACTCACTTATTTAGCTCCCGATCTATAAAAGGGTATCTGCTTAACACACGGAAGATCTATATATTCCTCGGCTTCTTAATTTGTCTCGGACTTACTTTGGTATCAGTCATGGCTTTTTTATTTTTTTACCCCGGAGGCGAGGTTCTGTAATCAAACGTTGGTATTCCACTAAGCTCTTGTTTAGCATTCTTTAAAAAGGAAATTCAAATTGATAAAATTTACCCTCTACTTAAGAATAGATTTTGCCTATCTACTAATTTTTGTATATATAATCTGAAATTTCGAAATTTCTTTTACATTATAGAAGACCTTAACGATCAAAGTAAGCCACTAACCGAAAAATCGACATTTCTGGAAACCCATGGATACGGCTTTGAATAATACTTAGATAAACTTGGGGTGTAAAATACCATTCCATTTCCAAAGATACTGAGGTATAATAAAATTATGGGAGTGTCATTTAGCGGATTTTACTTAATCTAATTTTTATGAGCCATCTAATTTTCATTCAGATCGTTAGAGCCGTTTCCAAAAAAACAAGAAATTATAAAAATGTGGGCGTAGATGTGGGCTGAATTTACTAAAATAAGGTTATATATTTTTTGTTAATAAAATAAACTCTGAAAAACCCTTTGAAATCGTTTTTTAAATATAAACTCTAAGAAACACTTTGAAATCGTTTCTTAAAAATTAACAAATTAGACCAGTGGGTGTGGCAGCGCGCGGGTATCACTAAAAATATTGTCCGACTTTTGATCTTGCTCATAAAAACAAACTCTGAAATTTTAATCCACATAGTTAGAATCTATTCCGAGCTACGTAGAAATGAGAAAAGTAAGTGTGGTCACAGCCAAAACGACTGAAGCGATTTTCTTCAAACTTGGTATTTAAGCGTTTTAGGAGTTTGTCTCAAATATATTTTTGAATCGTTTTTTTTTATCCATAAAAATAACGGTACTTGCCATACAATTTTTCTGCCACATAAATTATATCGAAAACTGCTCAACCGATTTTGATAAAAAAAATTGTGTCCACTAATTTGGTTAAAGTCTACATTTTAGTCGCACATTTTTTGTTTACATATTTTCTTATTATAACGGTACCTGCCATGCAACCATTTTTTTTATTTTCGACTTTCTCATAAATTGCTTGACGGATTTCGATCAACATTTTTTCCCCAATACGTTCGTATGGCTCCAACTAAAATAATCTTTTTGTTAAACTCCTTAAGCTCCACAATCATTGATGAAAGGATCTGCAATATAACATCAAATTTAATTTGAATTAATTCATAGTCAATTTTAAGTGGACCCAATGTAAAACCCAAATGTTTAAAATTTAAAGTAAGTTCAAAGGGATGCATAGTTGATCTTAAGTGGATTCCATGTATAATTATGAAAACAGCAAACAAAAATTACCAAAATCGTAGCGTCGGGTCGGCGGCCGGCGCGCAGTCATCGACCGTGAAGCTTTGGCTTCATATTTTCAGTCGTGTGTTGTCTTTCGGGGCTTAAACAGTTTAATGTACCAACTTAAGACGATGAACTTTTATTAAAATAATAATGGAATTTGAAATGAAATACTTTTTCCCTACGTTGAAAAGTAAGTTTGTTTTAGTGAAATCATAAGAAAATTAATCTTGGTATAATGGCAATTTGTTTATTTTTTTATACATAAGATTATTTGGAGCAAGTCTTAAGCCAAAACACTATTTTCTGGTGGCTTACCCGGAATTCCGATGCAATTTAGAAACGTGGGCCGTAACATATTCTTGGCATATGCGTATTAAAGCAAATCACAAGTGTATCCCTACATTAATATCCAGTAAATTCAACTTTGTATTAAAAAATAAAAATACAATTTTTATATTTCAAAATGATGGTTCTTTCTATTAAAAAAATTTTAATTTCAGCCTTTTAGCATCCATTCCTTCGAAGATCGAACAGATAGATTGTATGTTTAGTTATTTAAGAACCGAAGCAACATTGCCAATTTCCTAAGAATTGGTATTATTTGAATAAAGAACGATAAAATTTTTGTAGGGCGGTAGGGCTTACTTACTTACTTACTTAGGTGGCGATACAGTTCGGGCGAACCTAGGCCTCAACCAATATGCCTATCCAGCTAGCTCGGTCTTTGGCTAGTTGCCTCCAGTTACGCACTCCAAGTTGGTTGAGGTCATCTTCCGTTTGGGCGCGCCACCTCAGGCGAGTTCTTCCTGGATTGCGTCTTCCCTCTCTGTGTTGGAATCGAAGGGCTTAAAGTACACAAAGAAAGAAAAAATATATAATTTGAGGTTATTTTTGGAGGTGTGCTATCCACCCACTTTCTGAGGAAAGGTTTAATTTATATGGATCACTTCCACTTTCAGTATCTTTCGAGATCTTGACATGCCAAACTATTAAAATTTGTGCAAAAAGTAGTGATATCAGACCAAACATATAAATTAAGAGATACGTGTTATTATTTAATGATTACTGGCAAAGTTTGTAGGGTTTGTTTGGCAAGTTTTTTTTTTTTATTATGCCCAATCCGAAAGGTTTTAAAAATATGACCAGTGAACCCACCAACATTTAGTCAGTTTTCATTAAATAATAAAATGTATTGTAGTAGTTTCAATATTATTATAGAAGAACTTGGCTCTATTTTTATTAACATTTATGTTTTAGGTCTGATATCACCTTCTCGTATCTACATATAAACAATCTTTCATCTGCTTTGAGCCTATGGACATCGTAACCGTTGAATGTCTATCAATCAGGGACAGACTTTCAATCAAATCGACAACTATTCCCCCTCTTCAGAGACTTTAATATAAAGTGATCCTAATTATAATTATTTTATTATCTTAGGGGGTCCTACAAACTAACTAACAGCCCTTAACAGCTTGATTTTATTTACGGGGTCCTTCGATGTAAATTATTCAGCTCTATACATACATATTTACAGTGGGGCACATCAGAAATACACTTTTATTAACAAGTTTTTCTTATAAAGATTCAAGAAAATTACAGAAACAAAAGTATTTATTACCGCTGGAGAACGACAAAATGTCACATCAGACAATATACCGCCTGCCACTACTACCAAGGTAAAATTTAACAACTACCCCACGTAGAGAAGTATAACTTCATAGTTATACTGTCCAAAAAGTGTATCCGCCCTCCGAAATACTGTAAAATCAAGTACGATCCATAAATTAACTATATGTACGGAAATTCCATGGCGAACACATTCCATGCATTCCACAATTTTCGCCAACTCAAAAGCACGTAGCAGTACTTAAAACCTAACACCTCTAAATATATTTTAAATTTAATCAAAATTACCAAAGCAATTATTTCCCCACAGAGCCTAGGTAATTGTCTAAGCCAGTATTGACATTAACGTTATTTAACTATTCGAATTTGTAGACTACCGCGCGCTGCCAGCCAGTATGATACATAAATGTCAGCTTTATCAAATCCTCTTACAAGACACGGGTAATACCTAAATAACTTCACATCCGAAAAAAAGCTTATTTATAATATGACATTGACTTTTGCTCTGATTTCTTTAAGTTTAATTCTACTTTTTATGCAGAGAAGGAAAAAGTAATCAAAAAAATTAAAGATTTATATCGTGAAGCAGTAGTCAGTCGTGAGTACCTACCTATACAAATTGAATAGGGCGGAGAATCCATTATGCAATCTTTTGGTTGTTTCTTGTTTACCACATCATACACACTTAACCCACTCAGTATAGTAGCCGACTTATTTTGTGTGACATGCATACGAGATTATGGTTGTTTTTTTTAATACAAATCTATCATCGTGTAACCTAAATGAGTATGCATATAATTACTCGAAAATATTTGGGCTTGAACTTTAATGCTGGGCATACCGAATTTCATAACTCTATTTACGTACTTACATATATAAATTAAGGAGAGTTTTTTTTAAGAATGGCAGTGCGGAGAGAGTGGTGAGGACAGAACTATCATGAAGAGATTCTGCTCACTACGAGTTAGGCCATAATACCTTATCGTTGGCTATATTTATATTGGAGATGTGACGGATATCCGGTAGGTATTCGGTATCCGGCCTATCCGGCTCCTTTTTTAATATCCGCCCGGAGCCGAATAATCTTTTTGTATCCGGCCGAATACCGGATAGTCGTTTTTTTAGTAAGAAAAATAACAAAATATTAAGTCTTATGATCTGATTGATTTTATTTCATATAATAAAGAAAGACTATCAGCAATTTAATATTGTACGTTTTCTACACCCACATTATGCTCAATGAAAATTAGATTTTCATGTGTACTTTTATGTGCTTATATTTTTATTTTATGTACTTTCATCAATTAGAGTTTATAATAATACGCAAATTAGAATAATTAATAATACATTTAAAACAGAAAATAAAAAACGTAACATACAATAAATATTAATTATTAACATTAGCACATAACTAATAGTTTGTTAATTTAATTTATTAACTCGAACAAGTATTTTATGACTTGATGTTCAAAGGTTTTTTTCAGGCTATTATGGTCACTTTATTCTGTATGCAAATAAAATAACTTTACTTCACATTTTTACCCTACGTTTCGTTGGATTTTGCCAACTTCAGGGGTTGTTTATTTAATTATGAAATATTAAAAGTTTACATTGATTTTTTTTTTAATTATTTAAATTAAGCATTCATGGATTAATTGCAACGTTTATAAGTCGTTTTTCATTGTTATTCAAAACAAGTTGTTAATATTGTCTTGCAATCCAATATGTTTCATTGTAAAATTTATAATAATTAACTAAAAAATCAATGTAAACGTTACTTAATTAATAATAAAATAAAATAACAAAATACTAATAAAACACTTATTTAACGTTTTATATTTTTTTTTTTAATTTTTTTCGTTCATCTCACTGTCCGCCTGACACCCGCTCACTGATCGCACTGCTCGCACGAACTTGCCCTTGTAGGTAACAACTTTAATGTAGCTAACCATTGATGTTTAGTTAGTTAGGTGTAGTTATACTATGCAGGTTTAAAGCCTATGTAGGAAAGATTACCTTGATTCTTATTATAATGAATTGTCGAATAGATGGTTCAAGGAATAGTTACATAGGTACCTACCTACAAATGTATATTATTTATTTGTAGGTATAAATGTATTTAGTATTAAGTGACGTACGCAAAAATTCGTAAAAAGGGAATAATAATAAGGTAGAAATAAATGAATAATACACATAATTAAATGTTTTTATATTGATGAGTCTTTATAGTTTGGGGGAAAACAAAGATACAATTTGAATTCATGGACAAATACGAATATATCAAAAAAATTTCAAAAATCGTTCGAGCGCTTTTTTAATAAATTAATTTTCTATGTATAAAATTTTGAAAACATTTTTAGAAAAAAAAATAAGACGCCATTTCGAAGATATTATTAATATACATATAAAATTCAAATTTCAAAAGAATTCTGTGACTAGTTTTAGAAAAATAGATTTTTCAAAAAAAAAAATTATTTATTTTTTAAAAATCGAAAAACGTTTTTTTTTTTAATTTTCGTATGCAGTTTTATTAGCAATTTTAAGGAGAATTTAAAAAAAAAATATTTTAATCGGTTCATCCAATATTGAGAAAATCGAAAATCTGAAAAGTGGTTCCATGGGAAGTACCGTTAATAAGTACGCAAAAAAAATATTCTTATACTTGAAAGTGAACTGTACTAATTTAAGAACACAACATTTTTTATAAAAATTCTTCGAGCCGTTTTCGAGAAATAATTTTTTTTCTTAACGGTTTTTTAACATTTGTATGGGAGGTACCGTTGTTTTTTATTTAAAAAAAAATAGTTTTTTTAACTATTCAAGATAATGTCAAAAACCACCAAATACGTAGTTTTGAAAAAAATCTATTGACTCGTTTTCGAAACTGAGTTTTCAAAAAAAAAAAAATGTTTTGAAAAATTTTGGTATAAAATAGTGTTTAAACTTTTGAGGAGCTTCTGCGTAAAAAATTTCAAAAAAGTCAAAGTCAGTCCGAGAAAATCGAAAACCAAAAAAATGGTTGTAATAGAGGTACCAAAAATACCATTTTTTTTCCAAAAAAAAAAAAATAATCAAAAGGTACCCTTTCCCTTCATTAATGAAATGATTTTTTTTTATAAAAATCGTTGGAGCCGCTTTTGAGAAAAATAAGATTTTTGTTTTTGACCAAAAAAATTGTATGGGGCTGCTGTTATTTGTCGTCTTAAAAAAAAATTTAAAAAACTTGTGGGCATATTACCGAAAAAATAATATGTACCAAGTTTGAAGTAAATCCACCGAGCCGTTAAGGCTGCAGACTCGAGGACAGACAGATAGACAGACAGACAGACGGAATTGCGGGACCCACTTTTTTAGTGTTCTCTATGATCGTAATGTCATGTTTGATTGTTAGAAAAAAAAATTTTTTTTATGAATACATACTCGTAACTTGCCTTATAGTACCTATAATCGCAAGTAAAAAAGTGTCTCACTGTTCGTTTCCACTAAGTACTAATGGCAAGTTATGGATTCGTTAAAAAATCGAACCGAGATTTTGATCAAACTTGACATTACAATGATACCGAAGATGAAAAAAGTGGGTTCCGCAATTCAGTCTGTCTGTCCTCGAGTCTACAGCCTAAGCTTCAAACTTGGTACTTATTATTTTTTCGGTTTAATATGCCCACACATATGTACATTTTTTTTGGCCAAAAAGAAAACTCTCATTTTTCTCAAAAACGGCTCCAACAATTTGTATAAGAAAAAAAATCAGGTCATTACAGAAGGGAAAAGAAAAAAAAATTGTTATTTTTAGTACCTCTTGTAGAAACATTTTTTGATTTTCGATTTTCTGAAAAACGGTTATTTGATTTTTTTGAGTTTCTTTATACAGAAGCACCTAGAAAGTCTAAACACTATAATGTTTACCAAAATATAAAAAAAAAAATTGGAAATAAAACAAAACTTTTTTTTTGAAAACTCCAAATTTCGAAAGCTGACATTTGACATTATCTTGAACAGTTAAAAAACTATTTTCCTAAAATAAAAAAAACCGGTACCTCCCATACTAATGTTAAAAAAACCGTTAAGAAAAAATGCGTTTCTCCAATACACTTTCGAGTAAAAAATATTTTATTGTGCGCACTTATTAATGGTACTACACATATTTTCATATTTTTTGACTTTCGCACTATTTGATATACCGATTCGAATTATTTTTTTTTATTCAAGAAGTGTTAATAAGACCTCACAAGAACCTACTCAAATTTTCAAAAAAAAGTAAGAAAAAGTAAAAAAAAAAGTTTTCAAAAACCATCCACTGAATTTTTTTGTAATTAAATTTTTATATGTATGTTAATAATAAATTCAAAATGGCTCAGCGTTAAATTTTTTTTTTCGAAAAATGTTATTAAGATCTTATACATACAAAATAATTTTTTTTAAAAAACCGCTCCAACGATTTTTTATATATGTACTTAACTTATATTCATATTTGTCCAACAATTCAAATGACGTCTTTATTTTCCCTCAAACTTTAAAAACTCTAAAAACTGCGTATGCATGAAATGAAATGAGATTTTATGTAATTTTTAGTGTAAATTAAGCAAGTTACGTATTTATACACGACAATAGTTAAACAAAAATCGAAGACATTATGTTTACAAACATTTGTTCCAAATGTTCACCCTCTATGTACCTTTCAATCACCATTGCTCAGTATTAAACTAATAATGTTTAAAACAAGTATTGTTTAAATTCAAACACCTTATGAAAACTAAAAGTATAGGGGCAAAATTTTAGTCGATTTAGTAATATGTTAAATCATTCTTAGTATGATACAAGGCCAAAAAGAGGATTTTGCTAATTTTAAACCACTTTAGTGTCGTACTATTTTCTTAACATTTTACTAAAGTTAAAATCACAAAATGGCTACTTTATTTTTTTAATATCGTACTAAATCCATATGTCACTTTGACATTTACAAACGTCAAAAAGTTATGTTCGCTTACTTTTTTGCACTATTTTTGGAGTGTTTAGTTGTAGTTTATTAAGAAAATAGATTTAGTATTGTTCTAGTTAAAAAGTGTTTAAAATTAGGAAAATACTAGTAAAAGGCTTTAGTATTAGCAAACTGTGGAGTAGGATCATGCTAAGCCCTTAACATCAGGCTGTTTAAAATTTGGCTTGCTTGTATTTACTACCATTTGATAAATATTACAGATTTTATGTGTAAGTTTGCAATTCGTTTGTGACTATCACGATACGTTTGCAAGTTCATTTCATTCGTGGCCAGATCGTTGGCGAAAATATAGTAGGTATTTATTTACAAACTCCTGTTCTCTCCCATCCAAACAAATTTACAAATTTGTGAAGTCGTTTCTTATCCTTTTTTCGGTGCAAGCTGCAATACGTGATCTTTTTTTTGGCGACACGTTGATTGCCTTAATGCGATGGTTGAACATGGTGTACAAATGAACCCATAAATAAATTTATTCTTAGAAGAAGCTTTACTTTTATGTGAAACTTACGAATAACAGCTTTTTTTAAATAAAAATATATAAAAATAAAAACTATGATTCATTCCTTCTGATAAATTAAGACTCTGAAAAAAAACGTGTAACTTTACCATCATAAAATTGTTGCCTACCATAATTGCAGTATTTTTAGGCACGTATTAATTCTAAATATTTAATGTGTAAATATTAAACCTCTTGTGTGTAATTTCAAATAAAGTAAAAATAATCGTCACAAGCGAATAGCAAATGAACACATAAAATATGTAACTTAGATCAAATGGTAGTTAGTACAAACACTTAATGTGTAGTTTTGATAAGGAGTTTGGACTTAAACATTATTTGGGTAATGCATTATTAGTTTGATACTGAACAATGGTGATTGAAAGGTACACAGAGGTTGAAAATTTGCAGCAATTGTTTGTAATATCCAACATAATGTGTACATTTTTTTTTACTTATTGTCATGTGTATAAAATGCAACTTGCCTACTTTTACACTAAAAATTACATACATATAATGAAGGTAAATTTACACTCAGTTTTTAGAGCGTATCCTAAGAATCTATTTATTTGCGTTAATTCGTAAACATTTTAAAGCAACCTATGTATACATAGGCATGCAGGCTTGTTTATTTAATTTTACATATTAAGTAATGAATCTCTGCAAAATATATAAAATCCTTAAAAGCGAAACCACATAAATTAGGCCTAATTTTAAGCCTTTTCATACGTAAAACATTACGGTACGGACTTTACATATTGTTTATCGATTTTCGCTATAAATTAACAAATAAAAAGTTTAAATTTACACATTTTATGCTTGTATATAAAAAACGATTGCTAAATCCTGTTGAATTTTAAACATTAACAGCCGTATGTATAATTTTTTTTTAAAACGCCTCTTAGAGGTTATTTAATTAAGATTGCTTAAATATTTAAATTCGCTTTAAACAGCGTTACTTAAATTTGTATCTATAATCGATTTCTCATTCTTGCTTAACTAAACGATAATAATATAACGTAACGCAAGGAAAATCAAAATCAATCAATTTTGCGACAGCTTTAATTTGTAAATAAACAAACATTTCTGAGATTTTTGGCGATTTGAAAACAAAATATTGGAATTGGAAATGAATTTTGTAAATACAAAACAATTTGAAAAATGGTGAGTACCAAGCTTGACGTGTTTGAAAATAGATTCAAAGGACATACTAAACATTTTCGTAAGACTTTTTGTTAAACCATAAGGGGTAGGTATAAAATCCGTTTTTTTAGTGTAACAAGCAACATACTCGTATTATGTATGTCTTGCATTATGTTTTTATTTTTTTGAATTATTTTGTACTAGGAAAAATAAAAAAAATTTAACTTGTTAAAGTTCTGTTCGATCCTTCTTTTTCTGTGTCGTTTTCCAGATCAACATCATCGCTTTCGAGCTCATCTAAAATATAAATGCATAACATACATAAATTAAAGTATTTTATTATTTCGTTTTCGTCTGTAATATCCTAAGAATCTATGGCTAAGTTGTGCAGAATAACCAAAGTGATAACTGCTGTTTTTGTATGTTCAAGAGAATATCGTTAGCCTGTAAGTAGGATTCTGAAGCGGCTCCTCCATACTCCAAACCACCTTTCTATAGCATTGAGCGTAGCAATATGTGCGATGTTGTATTGTTCTTCAGCACGCGTTCCAGGATTTAGTAAAGGTGTAAATGAAATATTGGAGCATGCATAGCCCTCATCACCAAGTAAAATTCCTTTTAATTCCCCTCACCGAAACTTTCCTTTATTCTGCTCACTCTAAAAATTCTGGAATCGTATGTACTACCTATCTCCAGTGGCATACGATATCTCGAATTTTTAGTGAAGAGTCACAAACCACTTGGATATTGAGTGAATGGAAACCTTTACTGTTAATAAAATACTGACCCGATAAACCTCCAAATTTGGGTATTTTGATGGGGGGCAATCGATTGCACCCACAACACGTGGGAAACTACGTATTTCCCTAAATTTTTTCATATTGAAGCGAATGCCTTTGCAACTCTTGACATGTCACACAGAGCGTTGATTGACTTTTGAAAGGTAACTTCTTCTACCCGTTTACAATTAGTTGTCCGTATGAAAAAGTTTCAACATTTTCCTACTCCCTATAGGCTTAAATGATCGACATTGAATGCTTTCATATGTTCAAAACAAACTAACTAGAGACCTGGAGTAGAAGCAGAAAAGACTGTTACCACTTAAATTCTCGAGTTAAGTAATTAAGTGTTGAGTACATATTTTAATAAGCAAGAACGTCAGGTACTGAGCAAATCAAAAAGTTGTTTTCTGGACCACCCTAATCTTGGTGTAGATAAAATAAGATTTTTTTAGATAGATCTAAAAATCAAATCTTGGTGTACAATTGTGTTATATAAAGTTGTTGATTACCCTAAACATTCTGAATGAGAACAAAAATGAAACATGTTAATAAATTACCCTAAAAATGGGGGCACATATCTTTTGAAGTTCTGATTAAAAGATAATCAGCCCTTTTCCTATACTCTGTTCAATTTGTATTTTCAGTACAGGACTTATGGGAGAGCTTTTTCAAACACACTGGTGCCGGCTGGTGTTTGCATAGCACACAACTTAAGAAATTGCTACTGAAATATTCCATAAACCCATGTACATTCCACCATGACTTGTGTGCTCCACGGCTGAAAAGAGACTGATCGCCAATTTGACTCTCGCTTACAGTGTTTATTAAAGAAATAAACACATTAATTAGGAGTTACCATTGGTCCGTTGATGGTAATTCTAGTACCTTTTCTTTGGTTTTCGCTATGGAGCTTTCAGAATCGGAGCTTTCTTAGAGCTTTTGAGGGCATACATTTTAAATTTAGGGAAAAAGGTGTTGTGGCTGCGTTCTTTTCAGCTTACATCTTTTTTTTGGAAAACGGTTAAAATGCAGCTATATATTATTTGTTGGGTGTTTTTTTTTTAATTACTATTTGACAAAGTTTTTGACGTAGTTCGTTTCATTCATTAATTGCAACATTAAATTACCAAACAGTTTTTTTGATCATGAAAATAAAAATAAAATGGGGATCGTTTCGTGTATATAAATATAATATTATTATTTTTATGCTGTGTTTATTTACATGTAAAATGACTTCAAGTTCTTCGAAGACACAAGTTCCGTATTATACCTAATTAATACGCTTTTTTCTGTGATTTATTTTCACGTTAAAATAGATTAGGCCTTCCGGGGAACTCTTAAAAAAACGCGCCTACTATCGTACTTCTTGGTGGGATGAAGAAAGATGTTTTTATTAAGATTTAGTTTCATTTTTTTTAGATTTAGTTTACAATGTACATGCATCTGTTCATGAAATCTAAATTAACAATTGGTAACCCTACCGACATTTATGAGAGAAATATGCCAATTATATGCCTCACCCTTGCAACCATGGAAGATGGAAAAGCTTTATAGAAATAGAGATAGCTTATTGAAATCCATAATAGTAAGGGTGAAAGGCAAATATCTTATCTTCCCTGTACTGAAAATATAATTTGAACAGAGTATATCTCAAAGGGAAAATTTGGGTTTCACAGTCGTGTTGTTCAGCTAAAGAGCGTATATGGCCTGCAAGGAAAGACTGATATGCATCCCAAAAAAGTGCGGGTATTCTCTGCGAAAAGCGATCATACAAATAGGAATTAAATAACGGCAGACTTATATGAATTGGAATTGTTGCTTTGGGCTTGAGCTGAATAGCACTGACCACTTCTGAAAGTATAAAATGCATTTTATGAAAAGCTCTTAATGATTTTTTCTCGAGGGTCAAAAGGCAGACTTTCGAGCTTAGTTCCGTTTGACGTGAACATCAACCGTTCTGGCTTCTGATCAACTATTTCAGTGCTTAAATGGTCGAATCCTAGTATATCTAAATATTAAAAATAAAACACCAAAAAATAGGTATTCTTCTTTTATAAGTCTTAAATTAAAAAGTAACATCATACACAAAAAAAACGAACAGAAACAATTTTTAATATGTGTACGAGGAAAGTGGAGAGGTGAATGTAGTTTTAACAATTGCATTACCAGAAGGATTTGCTAACGCCGGAGTTTGTGTTTTTAGTAGCTCCGATGTCGATGCTGCTTGGTATGGAACTTGAGCTGTTCGGGCAACCTCTTTAACAGCAGCATCACCACCACCAATAGGCTCTTTCCGAACCACTGCATTAAAACCATTCTCTGAATCAGCTGTATAATCCACAATCCGCCTTAGTCCATCGGCATCAATTAACGAGTACTGACCACGGACTGAATCCCCATCACGGGTTTCAAATTGATTCTTTGAGTCACCTGAGGCTGCGTCTTGAATTTCATACCCGAACGAGTACTGTGGATGAGGATCATTATTTTCATCGGATTTCTGAAGCACAGGTTGACCTAAAGAGGGAACAATACCAGCTTGGCAAATACCAACACACACTAGGAGGACAAAAATCTTCAAAAGTAAATAAATTAACATTAATACGAGCCAGCTCAGTCAGATATACAGGAACTCACTTTAAAACCCATTTTAAAGATGTCTCGATTGTAAACAAGGGATTTGTGTTCTGATGAACATCTCAAATGACTCATGGCCTTTTATACCTACCATTAATGCTGGAACATTGCGAAAGAATAAGTCAATTGTATCCTTTGTGAGAATTGTGTGTGTGTGTTTGTCTCTGAAGACATTATCTTCCAAGGTCGACAACAATCCACCCATCGCCAGCGCCGGGATTACTGGATTTGCTATTATAAAGGAATTTTTTTGGGGAACCAGTTTTATATTTTTATTCCTCTCTGGTGTGCAGATTAAACGTTCACTTGAATGCACTTTGCAGAGGTCAGCTGATGTCTTACTTCAAACTTGAGTACATACCTACCTATACAAGTCTTATATTCCAACTATACAAGAAGCACAATCCCTTTTACTTTTTTGGCTTCTGGTAATTAATGATTTTTGGAGGAACATAATTGCAATAAAATCGATGGTCATAATGGCAATGGGGACTGCTACAAATATGTCTACATCGGGATATTAATGTCAAGAAAGAAACCGATAATTTGCCTTGATTTTCTTTCGTGCGCTTGACCTAAATACGAAATTTGAAAGGCAGCCAGTCTCATCTCCGCAAGTTTGTGATGTACAAAAAAGGGATCGTTAGCGTTATACAATTGTTGTTGAAATCTTAGTTCCAATTTAGTGAGATATTTTTGAGAAAATGTTAAATGTGCTCGCTTTCTTAAAATTTTCGAAAACTGAAACAATGTACATAAATATAATCTGTGTCAGTTGTTTGCTTAAATGCAATTTTTTGTTTAAATTTAATAAATTTCAATTTTAATTATTGGATTAAACATTTTATTGTATTGCTGTCTGGTTTAAGTCAAAAATCGTAATGTTTCAAAACTCTCCTTTTCTAAAAACCCATGTAATGAAAATGGGGCTTCGAAAATGTTAGAAACCGAGAAATTAAAATTTTTTTTTTAATTTCAAATGACGGTGGAAAACTTGTGAGATCTGATTTTTCTGGAATGGCTACAGGAACAAAGAGAGAGTGGACGGGAATCACATTTTTGGGATAACTTCTGAATTAAGGTTCTTGAAGAAATTCGAATATTTTTCGAGTATAAAGTCCCATAACTAAAGTTTAATTAAAAAATTGATTATAACGTAATCGAAATTTTCTCTTACATTCACTTCAAAAACTGGAAATCAATAGAAGACAATTATGTGTATTAAATAAAATGTACGACTGGATTGTACGAACTTGCTCTTATAGCTTACAACTTTAATGTAGCTAACCAAACCAAACGCTATTAGAATGTAGGTAGCATATTTATCCTATGAAGGTTTAAAGCCGATGTAGGTAAGATTGCCGTGATTCTTAGTATAATGAATTGTCGAATGAATGATTCAAGGAAGAGTTACATAGGTACCTACATGCAAATGTATATTTAAATGAATTTTAATTATGTAAATTAGAAGGGCAATATGTACCTACCTATATAGATGGAAATATCTATACGCATAATGAAAGTGAATGGTGTACATCTATTAGTATATTAAGCTTATAAAAACAGCCAAAACCATTAAATTAATCAGTTTTTCGAAAAAAAAACAACATCACAATCAGATACCACGGATTAATGAAAATTTTATAAAAAGTATCTCAGGAATTTTGAGGAAATCTTTGAAAACATTTTTTTTTTAAATTTTGGTATGCAAACTTAACGATTATTAATATACAGGTGATTATGAAATTTAAAATTATTCTTTTGGATTAGTTTTAAAAGTATTGATTTTTCAAAAAAAAAAAAACAGTTCAAAAATTAATTTTAATTAGAGAAAAAAGCCATTTAAAATTTTGATAATATACATAAATAGTTTGGCTATACCTAGATATTCTCAGATATAAAATTTGACAGAAATCCAATGTACCGTTAACGAAAAAGCCAAAAATTAAAAAAAACCGTTATATGAATGGTACCGTTAATAGATTTTTCCCATAAAATTAGTTCAGGTTAAATGATAGCTACTACTTTGTTTACGAATGCATTACTTGAATTATAGTATCTATAATAGCAAGTAAAAATGGATTATACCTATTCTAAAGTACATAAAGCGCTTAGCGCTTCTTGGGGAAGAATGAAATTTCATGATTTATTTTTGCCCACATAGCAAAGAAATATAAATTTTAAGTAGTAGTGTCTGCAATAATGGCCGAAATAAATATTTCTAATGGAGTCGCGTCCTTATAGTACTTATAATCGCAAGTAAAAATAAAATGCACGACTGTATCACACGAACTTGATGTTATGTTCGATCACATCGTATGCGAAAGGTTTCTATTAAGAATCTAAATATATTTTCAAATTCGTTTTTTACTTAATTTTTTATACATACACAATTTTTTTTAATTTGTTTTTAAATTGTATGACAATTTTAAATATTTAATAATATAAACTTAAAAACAAAATTAAGAAAAAAAAATCATTGACTCGTTTTTGAAATATTGATTTTCCAAAAAAAAATTTTTTTTCTCTTGCAAAAATCCAATAAAAAATTTTCGAAAATTTTGGTACGCCATTTTATTTATAATTCAAAGGACCATGGAAAAAAAAACAATCAAAATAACGAGGTTTTTCACTTTATTGATAACTAAATGCTGGAACAACCTTTCACTTGGATAGTTCGAACAATACAATTTTTTATCGAAATCCGTCTAGCTGTTTATGAGAAATTTCCACATCAAAAAAATGGTTGTAAAAATCTTTAGAGTCGTTTGCGAAATAATTGAGATGGTAGAAAAAATTGTATGGCATGTACTCTTAGTTTTGGACCTAAAAAAACGATTCAAAAATTTATTTTAGAAAATCAACTAAAACGCTTAAATACCAAGTTTGAAGAAAATCGATTCAGCAGTTTAGGTTGTAGAGAGTTGTACAGACAGACAGACGGAATTGCGGGATCCGCTGTTTTGGGGTTCTCTAGCATCGTAATTTCAACTTTGATTAAAATCTCGAGTTCGATTTTTTTTCCAAATGCAAAACTTGCCCTATAGTACCTATGTATATGTATATTGCAAGCAAAAAATTAGTTGTTCTATTTTGTGTCCACTTGTGCCGCCATATCCGCAATAATTATTAAATTCCAATCACCTCATTATAGAAATGCTGTATTAAAATCTATTTCCGAATTCCGTAAAGCAAATAAAAGGCAACTTTGTCCACGCGACGTAGGATTTCAATCCGATGTACCTATTTACCTGCGCGAAAGCTTACTAAAGCGAATCAAAAAATCTTACATGCGGCACTAAGTCTCAAAAAACAAAAACAATTTTCAATTCTGTTTACTACACGCGGGCGAGTATTTGTCAAAATGCACTCAGATGATAACAATGCAATCGAGTTGGACCCTATCGAAAGCTTATCAGCGTTGCCATATTAGACGAATATCATTATCACCAACTTTAAGAAGAAACTTGTTTTTTTTTTTTTTTTTTGTTGCTAGATCTACATTATGTACCTTTGTATAATCATATTTTTATTTATTTTGTATGCTTGAATAATTTTTTTTTAAATGATTCTCATAATTGTTATGGTAATATCATTTCTAATCAATTGTATTTCTTTTGAGTATGTAGCAATCTATACAGTAAACAGAATGTCCTTTTCCAATTTTTATTATTTTTTATTATCTGTTGTTCTAAATATGCATGTGTTTGTAATTTTAAAGAGAGATGCTGTTTTTTCTTTGAATGTTGGTTAATCAAAGATTAAATCAAAGCAATTCCATAACTCCGTCATGCGTTAACATAACTCGAGCTATGATCAATGTTTTTACGTCACGAAATGGAGGATTTCAAGTATGTCATGTTAATGCACAGAGTTTATTTAAAAAAATATATGAGTTTAGGGATCTATTTGAGGGTTCGAAGTATGATGCAATATGTGTAAGCGAGAAGTGGTTTCATGGTAATATATGTGAAATTCTAGTCCAACTTAAGGGTTATAAATTAATTCTAAATGATAGATCAGATCGTATCGATGGAGGTGTAGCAATTTATATAAGAGATTGTATACATTTTAAAATTAAATATGTATCTACTGCAGCCTGTCCCATAGAGTACATTTGCGTCGAAATTTCGAATATAAACGAACATTTACTGCTGGTAGTAGTCTACAGGCCGAACCGCTATATTGATTGGTCATCTCTTCGTATCCTACTTGAAGAAAATTTATTTTGCTTCACAGGTGCAATTATCTGCGGAGATTTCAACAATGATCTCCATACTGATCAGAGTCTTATAAACAGCTTTAGAACGTTCAATCTACACCCGGTAAACACAATATATCCCACACATTTCTCGAAACTCTGGTACTATTATCGATGTTTTTTTCGCTAGTGAAACCAGTAAAGTATTGCTTTTTGATCAGATCAAAGCTCACGGTTTCTCTAAACACGATCTAATTCACCTGTCCCTTGACTTTTGTATGAATAGGCCTTTGAGAACTTTCCAATTTCGAGACTTCAAAAACATAGGTAGGGAATCCCTTGAGCTTGGCATAAGGAGCATACGTTGGGATACAGTTTATTTTTTACAATCACCAGATGAACAAGTTGAGCTCTTGAAAAACAAAATATGTTATTTATTTGACGCACATGTTCCCTTTAAAACAATATCCTTTAAACATGGTGATTGTCCGTGGTTCACGCATGAAATAAAAACAAAAATAAGTCAAAGGAATAAGTCATTCGTAAAATGGAAGCGTTATAGAATTCAAGATGATCTCTTAGACTATCGTCGTTTCCGCAACATCACTGTTGGTCTTATATGTGCAGCTAAGGTAAGTTGGTACCAGAGTCGTTTAAATTCATCTTTAGGGGGTCGTAAGTTGTGGAAAAACCTTAAGAAATTAGTAAACAAAATCGATTCAACAAAGTTTAATTATTAACTAAATATATAAATCCACCTAATCCCTTATCCGGTGAAGAGTTTACTGCAGTGTATACTGACTTACCATTCAGTTTTTACGGAGTAAGTTCTAATGACGTATTTGAAACTGCTATATCTATAAAATCGAATGCTATTGGCTTTGACAACATCCATCCTGTATTCATAAAAGCTATCTTGCCTCTCATTTTACATAACATAACGCACATACGAGTATATAATTCAATCCTAACGAATAGCATTTTCCCATCGCAGTTTAAACAATCTAAAATAATACCGATACCTAAAAACGGTGCAAACACCGAGTTTCGTCCCTTCGCAATCCTACCATTTCTGTCAAAAGTGCTTGAAAAATTTATGCAAAAACAACTCACAGACTTCCTTAGTCAAAGTAATATCATGGCTTCTAAGCAATCAGGTTTCCGTAAAAATCCCAGTAGTACAACAGCTCTACTCGATGTTATTGAACGCACCAGAAATGCGATAGACGAGGATAAATTCACTTTTTTAGTGCTACTAGACTATTCCAAGGCATTTTATACTATCAACCACAGCATGTAATGTCAAAAGCTACTGCATATCTATAATTTCTCACCAGAGGCTGTGAATCTTATCTCATCATATCTCTCGGAAAGACGTCAAGCAGTTGTTGTTGGAGATCAGATTTTAGATTTCTTGCCCCTGTCATCCAAAGTTCCGCAAGGATCAATTTTGAGCCCATCATTCTTCTCCATACAAATAAATGAAGTTTCAAAAATTATTCGACACTGTGATGAGCATCTATTTGCTGACGATCTACAACTGATAAAAAGTTCTGCTTTATGTATGATTGAGGATTGTGCAGATAAGATAAATGAGGATTTGAGATCAATCAGAGATTTGTCAGTCAAATGTGGCCTCAATCTTAATCCCAAAAAATAAAAAGGCCTATTCATTTCCAAAAGGAATATCGATGTACCTTTTTTCCAGCAATAGAACTTAATACCATGCAAGTGGAATATGTTGATACTGCAAAGAATCTGGGAATATGTTTTAACCGAGGCATATGGAGCTCTTCAATTGCTTTGGCCAAGTAGAAACTTTACACCCTTAAAAACCAGGAAAATGCTTGCAAAAACTCTTGTAGTACCAATCTTAATGTATGGGTGCGAGATTTTTTGTAAACTGGACAGTATAAGTCACAGAAAAATCAATGTTGCATTTAATGGTATCGCCCGGTATGTTTTTGGTTTAGGTCGACGAGATCATATCTCATTATGTGCTTAGAGTATCTATGGCATCACCTTTGAAAACCTTGTGAAAATGAGAACCTTGGTAATACTTTTTAATATTGTTCAAACGCATCAGCCTTCATACCTCTATAATAGGTCACAATTTTCCCTATATAGACGATCAAATCAATTCATTACTCCCCGCTTTACATGTCTGTCTACAGAGTTATGGTTATGGAATTCGTTACCATGTCATGTACGGAACACAGATAATCTTATTGTCTTTAAGAAAAATGTCTTCAATTATTATTCATTGGCATAATAATATCTTCAAATATAATTTCTGTTTCCTATATTGATTTTGCTGCAAATCACTCTTTGAATAGGTAATATCTTTTTTTATATCATTCCCTTCGTTTATACAAAATAATCGAAACCAATATTAGTTCTGTTAACTTTTGCGTATTCATTGTAAAACAATTTTAATTATAATCTAATTGTATTTTGTACTTACTGTAAATTATTCTTCTTGTTTTTAATTTTATTTTTCTTTAAAAATCTTAAAATGTAATATATTAACGAAACTGAAAAATGTCCCACTTAAAACTTTGTAGTAAACAAGATGTAAATCTTAATATTAAGTTATTAAATTAATAAACCAAATCAAATCTAAATCAAATCAAATCTATCCTCAAACTCTGAATACGAGATTATTGTTCAGGAAAACAATTTTTTTAAGTATTTGAAGAAAACAACTAAGAGAAAATTTTAATATTTTTTTGCGGTTACCTTTGGTAACCTGAAGAGATTTCCAAAATCTATTTTGCTCGAAAGAATTTCATTGCACATCGACATCATAGTATTTCTGCGCAGTGTAATATATTAACATAAAACTAAAAAAGACTGCAACCTACAAAATGTTTTTTTTTCTAGATTACACAAAAATAAATTTTCCATCGTATAACATTGCTATAATTTTTTAAAACATTAATAAATATTAAATTTTCGAATTTTTCCAACGAACTTTTTAACATGATCATCTTGATTAGGTATTATATACTGACAACTATTAAAAATTATATCAAAACAACAAAGTTAATTATTATTTCACGATCCGCCAAAAGCCTCTCTCAGCACATTGTCAACGGAATCAAGGAACAATGCAATTCACACCGCGGAGGGTGTGTGATTGTTTTTTTTTTTAATCAGCTTATCGACATCCGAATCCGGTTCAGTGCCAACGCAGAGACATGAATCCATAAAAGGAAACATCACCAAGTAAAACAAACTGGTTCATTGTACCTTTTTATTGTATATCCACACATGAATGGCTTGAAATTCGATTTGGAGCATCGTGTAACCTTGATACATAAAAAAAAACTGAACTACATTACCACGAAATTCCGGTACGCAGCTAACATGTGTACGAGACATCGTACAAACGCGGATGAGAGTTCTTTTGATGTCGTCCAAGACCAAGGTATAAAAGGAGAATTGAAATCGAATTTAAATCAGTTCACTTCAGGTTCCATCACCAGAAAAACATTAACCCAATCACTAAAATGGCATTCAAAGTACGTTAAGCATTTAAATATCAAATTTAAAAAAATATAAAAATATATTTCTCTTGGTTTTAGTTTTTTGCATTCTTCGCTTGTCTTGCTGTTGCCAGCGCCGGATATATTGCTTCACCACTTGCTGCTGTTGCAACCCCAGTCTTGGCCAAGACTGAAGATCACGATCCTCATCCACAATACTCCTACGGATATGATGTCCAGGATGCCATTTCTGGGGACAGCAAAAATCAGCAGGAGACCCGCGATGGAGACATCGTTCATGGTCAATACTCTTTGAATGACGCCGATGGCTACAGACGCATCGTTGACTATACCGCCGATCCCATTAATGGATTCAACGCTGTTGTTCGTAGGGAACCATTGGGCGCCGCTGTTGCTGTAAAGACCGTCGCAGCTGCTCCAGCTTTGATCAAGTCTGCTCCTCTGGCCTATGCTGCAGCTCCAGCTCTCATCAAGTCTGCTCCTTTGGCCTATGCTGCTTCCCCAGCCGTTTACCAACAAGCACCAGCTTTGATCAGGTCAGCTCCAGCTTTGCTCAGAACATCCTACGCTGCTCCAACTTTAATCAAATCTGCTCCAGCCCTGAGCTATTCCGCTACTCCCGCATTGGTTAAGACTAGTTTCTCTTCGCCCTTAATTTCCTACGCTTATTAAGTGTCCGCCGAACCCCGATACGAACCTTTTCTTGTTGTTAATGTTATTGTTTTGTGAACCCGGAAATATAAATCTTAAACGAAATTTATTTAAATTTTTTATTTAAAAAAAAAAAAAACTTATTTTTATCAACTCAGACTAGGAAATATGTCCACGTAGTTAAGTAACGTATAATTATTGTATAAACCTGTAAGGCTGGAAGGAAGTCAAGTTGCTTGAGAAACTGGAATTATTCAATTTCTTTCGAATAACGTGAGACATAAACTTTTTACCACGGCCAAAATAAAATGAACGACTGGGTCGCACGCCCAATTAACATAATAAAATGGTTTCAACTCAAAAAATAGAATGCGTCTGGATTCTGGAACTAATATCAATTTATGGATCCGAAAGCTGGAGAAATTTATTTGTACACTTAATTTTGTTTATTCGAGATTTATTTAAAAATTTTCTAAAAGAAAATTGGTACGCAACATTTTAATGTTAAAAATAAATAAATTAAAAAAACAAAATTTCAAAATAATTCGTCTACACTCATTTTCGAAATATTGAATTTACCATAAAACATATTTGTCCGAAAATGTTGAAATGCTGCTGTAAAAAATTTTGTATTGAAATCGCTAGAGCCGTTATTGAGAAAACCGAAAAGCCAGAAAACGGTTATAACTACCGTATGAAAAAAAATGTATTGAATAACATGCAATTTTTTTCATCAACATCGTTTTTGACATAATTAAGCCCTTTCGCAATGTTTGTGTCAGGTTTCGGTATCTTTTGGAATAATAAAATTCGTCTGTTTGTATGTCTATATGTTTGAACTTTGATTTACAACCTAATAATCCGGCTCACGGAAATTACACCATGATTTTTTTGTGGCTCAAAATTGGAAAAAAGAGCAGAATTTTATTTGCAAAATAAGCCAGAAATATTGGAAATTATGCCAGATATGTGTCGAAAAAGAGCCTGAAAGCAAAATGGAAATTTAGCCAGAAAATTTGTTTATTCTCGCCTAATTTCCAAATAAAATTTTGGAAAAAAGTTGATTAAATGTTTTAAGGTATTTTCAAATAAGACGAAATGGGTTCATCGCGCGTCTGGTCGGGCGGGTCCACATGACACATTGTAAAATCTTTATTCAAAACATAAAATAGATTTCTAATTTAAGGGGGTGGCCGTGGCGCGATAGTTGTGTGCTCGCCTGTCAACCTCGTAGTTGCAGGTTCGATTCCTGCCGTTGTCTATGTCTTCTTATATTCCATTAAAAACCAATTCTAAAAATTGTTATAAAATAAGTTGCTGCTTTGCTCATTACATGCTGTTTAGTCTGCTCCTCTGGCCTATGCTGCAGCTTCACCTCTCATCAAGTCTGCTCCTTTGGGTTATGCTGCTCTTGGTTTTATCAAATCATACACTCCAACTCTTGTCAAATCCGCTCCAATCCCATACGCTGCAGCTCCAGCTTTAATTAAATCTGCCCCATCCTTCAGCTATGCAACTGGCATAGCATTGGTCAAGACAAGCTATTCATCGCCACTCATCTCGTCGCTTATTAAGTGAAGAGGTTACTCACTTACTCATTTCCCTTGTTGTTAAGTTATTGTTTTTCCAATCTTAAATAAAATTTAAAAAAATTAAATTTGGTGTGTTAGATAATTTAATATTTAAAAATTCTATTTCACATTGTAACATTATCTTATAACCTGAGTAATAAATTAAAAAAATAAAAATAAATAAAATAAAATAAAATAAAATAAAATAAAATAAAATAAAGTAAAATAAAATAAAATAAAACAAAATAAAATAAAATGAAATAAAATAAAATAAAATAAAATAAAATAAAATAAAATAAAATAAAATAAAATAAAATAGCTTAGTTATATAGTTGTGAAATTAAAAGAAACGCATTATTTATATTTCTATTAATAAGTTCTGCGGTATATCATTATATTCATACTTGCCAATTTAATTACATTTACATTGTATCCCATTATATAGCTTTTGTGTTTGAATAAACGTATAATATACATCTAAGCTTATTTTTGTAAAGGAATGTTTTAATAACTTGCTATTTATTCCATGCAGAATATTTTGGGAATATTTCTTAAATCATTGTTAGACAAATACTTCATATTGGAACATTTCTTTTTCTGTCTTCCGTCATAAATATAAAGAAAAACCACAAGCAGGAAGAAACATTTTGTTTTTAATTTCTTGCCTACTAGAAAAGTTTTTACATCTGGTTTTCAGTTTTTGACTAAGAGTAGAATAGAGCATTGAATAATACAAAAATAGTGGCACTTAAATATAAAACGAAAATAAAAATATAAAAATATAAAAAAATAATATTTTGAAAAAAAAACTCACATTAAAAAAAATAATTTCTCAAAAACTTACTTAAAGAACTTGGTTAAAAAATAGATGAAAGAAAACAAAGCTCTTTGAAAAGCTATATATCACAAAATAATTTTTTTTTTCAAAATCAAAAAACGTGTTTTTTTTCTGTAAGATTTTTGCTCACAAAAATGATGAAGATACCTTGGTACAATCAATATGGAAGTCGTTGAAACTGTCTTAAAGATAATTGCGCTGCCTTAATAACGATTGCATAGAAGGTACCGTTATATTCCGTAGGTACTAAGATAATGCTGCAGAAAAATACAGCTTCACTAGATATACCAAGTTTGAAGAAAATTACTTCACTGGCTTAGGCGGCTCCCGAAAATTACGCGGGATTTTTTTTTCTTGGACAAAAACACCTTTTTTCTCAGGAAAACAAGCCAAAGTTTTTTTATAACCTTTCCCAAATTTCTGGCCTTTTTTAAAAAAAAATTGCAATTGCCTGGCCCAATATAGGATTTGGGGTGGGTACAAGTTTGGGTAAAGCTCAAAAAAAAAAATTGCATTTACCCAAACTTGTATACCCACCCCAATCCTATATTGGCCAAGCAGATGGTTTGAAGTGGGACAGCATGTCCCCACTTATGCGCCGAACTTTTTAAACTTATTGCTTAAATTAGAAATCTATTTTATGTTTTGAATAAAGACTTCACAATGTGTCATGTGGACCCGCCCCGACCAGACGCGCAATGGACCCATTTCGTCTTGTTTGAAAATACCTCAAAACATTTAACAAACTTTTTTCCAAAATTTTATTTGGAAATCAGTCGAGAATAAACAAATTTTCTGGCTAAAAATCATGGTGTAATTTCCGTGAGCCGGATTATTAGGTTGTAAATCAAAGTTCAAACATATAGACATACAAACAGATGAATTTTATTATTCCAAAAGATACCGAAACCTGACACAAACATTGCGAAAGGGCTTAATTATGTCAAAAACGATGTTGATGAAAAAAATTGCATGTTATTCAATACATTTTTTTTCATACGGTAGTTATAACCGTTTTCTGGCTTTTCGGTTTTCTCAATAACGGCTCTAGCGATTTCAATACAAAATTTTTTATAGCAGCATTTCAACATTTTCGGACAAATATATTTTATGGTAAATTCAATATTTCGAAAATGGGTGTAGACGAATTATTTTGAAATTTTGTTTTTTTAATTTATTTATTTTTAACATTAAAATGTTGCGTACCAATTTTCTTTTAGAAAATTTTTAAATAAATCTCGAATAAACAAAATTAAGTGTACAAATAAATTTCTCCAGCTTTCGGATCCATAAATTGATATTAGTTCCAGAATCCAGACGCATTCTATTTTTTGAGTTGAAACCATTTTATTATGTTAATTGGGCGTGCGACCCAGTCGTTCATTTTATTTTGGCCGTGGTAAAAAGTTTATGTCTCACGTTATTCGAAAGAAATTGAATAATTCCAGTTTCTCAAGCAACTTGACTTCCTTCCAGCCTTACAGGTTTATACAATAATTATACGTTACTTAACTACGTGGACATATTTCCTAGTCTGAGTTGATAAAAATAAGTTTTTTTTTTTTTTAAATAAAAAATTTAAATAAATTTCGTTTAAGATTTATATTTCCGGGTTCACAAAACAATAACATTAACAACAAGAAAAGGTTCGTATCGGGGTTCGGCGGACACTTAATAAGCGTAGGAAATTAAGGGCGAAGAGAAACTAGTCTTAACCAATGCGGGAGTAGCGGAATAGCTCAGGGCTGGAGCAGATTTGATTAAAGTTGGAGCAGCGTAGGATGTTCTGAGCAAAGCTGGAGCTGACCTGATCAAAGCTGGTGCTTGTTGGTAAACGGCTGGGGAAGCAGCATAGGCCAAAGGAGCAGACTTGATGAGAGCTGGAGCTGCAGCATAGGCCAGAGGAGCAGACTTGATCAAAGCTGGAGCAGCTGCGACGGTCTTTACAGCAACAGCGGCGCCCAATGGTTCCCTGCGCACAACTGCGTTGAATCCATTCAGAGGATCGGAGGTGTAGTCAACGATGCGTCTATAGCCGTCGGCGTCATTCAGAGAGTATTGACCGTGAACGATGTCTCCATCGCGGGTCTCCTGCTGGTTCTTGTTGTCTCCAGAAATTGCATCCTGGACATCATATCCGAAGGAGTATTGTGGATGAGGATCGTGATCTTCGGTCTTGGCCAAGACTGGAGTTGCAACAGCAGCAAGTGGTGAAGCAATATATCCGGCGCTGGCAACTGCAAGGCAGGCAAAGAAAGCGATGAACTGAAGGAAAGAGAATAAAAACAGTCAATAAAAATGCGAAACCATTCAAATGAGAAAACCCACTTTGAATGCCATTTTGAAAATGAGGTGAGTGTTTGTTATCCTGTTGTCGAACTGGAGTACAATGTGACTTCCTTCTTCGAATGCGCTTGCTTTTATACCGAGGGAGCCCTTCGAAACAAAAAGAAGTAGGTAATCCAATTTCTTCAAGGTCAATGCATGACACCGTGGGCAATGTAGGTAATGCAAAATTGGAAAGGCACAACTCAATGTTATGGCACTATACTTGGGTTTCGAAGTTCAGTTCATAAACACGTTTGCAACTAAACTGCACTGCAGCGTGGACGCAAAATGCACAAGTGTGATATTCTTCTCCTGAATGCATTTGCTCTGCTCATTAACTCTGTTTGTGATGAAGGGGATGCTCATTGGTGTTACTTAATTGAAGGAAAAAAATACATAATTGTTGTAATATTATCAAACACTTGTTCTTTGGAGGTAAAAATTAAGTACCTGTATATATTTATGCAGGCGGTTTAGTGAACATTAGGATTAGGTATAAATTTAAGAATTTAAGGGTTAAGACTTTATATGCGTAATGAATGTATGTTCGTATAAAAACTTCTTCTAAAATATTTTATAGCTTTTAATAGATTAATGTAACACTTTTTCGACAAGTAAAAAAAAATAAAATAAAATAAATAAGTCTTGTCTATAAATAAATAAAATTAAAATTTAAATAAAAGCAAAATATTGTGAGCATGTGCAATTAAGGTCGCTACATATCTACATATAAATGTACAGGAACTGTTTTGTATTACAGGTACTTTTATCGTCCAAAGACAACCAGCAAAAAGAAGTCAAGGGCAAATGTCAGAATCACATTTGTGTACATTGTTGTAAGTAATTAAACTACCCACAAATGCAAAAATATCAGTTTTATCCTACACAGATGCAAAAATATCAGTTTCATAAAGGTAATAACTTGTAGGTAAACACAAATAGCTGCCGAAATTTCCCATGTTTATAATGCTCATCATCCAATTTCCAGTTGCCATTCCCGTGGAAAGCGGGAATTTGTAATGAAGGTCTTAACTTATGCATAAGATACAAAAGGTTTGGCACAGGTTTGTCTGCCAAGTAAATTTCTTATATAGGCACTTTTTTGTTCTAAGAATTTATTTTGGTGTGTAAGAATGACTTTCTTATAACAGTGTTATTCTTGTATGTGAGTTTCTTATAAACGATTCATTTCGAAAGAAATATAAAAAAAGACACGATGTTTCTCATTGCATTATTTATAAGCGACTTTTTCTTATATGAGTGTTTCTTTTATCCGTAAAATACTGTACTATGTTGCCCGTAAAAAAGACGAAGTGCTCAATGAACTTCGCAAACCAATCTATTTTTTCCAAAGTAAATTTCCATAATTTGAAAGCGTTGTTCCGGCCGCCGCGGCGTTAAGCGATTCATGATGAATTGCCAAACTTTACTGAAGAGAAATCTCAACAGATTTTGACATTGTCAACTGTCAAACCATAGACAACAACCATCGAAACTTCTCACGTAGCTAAAAAGAAAAACACCCATTATAAAGGCGACATATTTATTTCGATTGTCACCATAAATAAGCCATAATAAGATTGGAAACCTTCGTACGTGTTACCCCCCAAAACCCATTTGCTTACATTCTTGTATTTGTAGCTTTGAAACTCTATCCGTGAAAAGATTGGAAATCGAAAATCAAAACAAAAACAAATTACTAGGGATGTATTGTATATGTGTCTATATGAACCCAGTAGGAAATTTCAAAAAAATCATGCATGAATCACCTCATTTCATCAATGAGTGGAAGCTATACCTCATGAATTTGGTATGAAAACATTCATGAATTTAACATGGGGCTGTCATAGGCGTTCACCAAGTGATTTTCGGGGTGAATATGTAACAGTGAAATCACGAAGTAGGGATAACTAGTTTGTTCATAAGCAAATTATATGTGATGAAAAATGGAATGAACGGTAAGCTGTGAAATCACTAGTTGACTTCTTAGAGTTGATTATTCAGCAGGTGAAAAATGGCATGAATGCTCATCCATTAATTCACTCTGTTAATGTAACTCGTTAATTCGCATATGAATCTTATATGATGAAAACTGCCATGAATATTCAATTATGAAATCACTAGATAAAACCCGTATGATACCTATTTCTTTTTTCCTTATTTTGTATGCATTAAATAACATGAAAGTGTCAGTTTTCTGTGAAAGAAAGTTTTTTTTAAGGAAACAGAAACATTGTAAATGTATGTTATACCTCCAAACATCATTTTATTAATTTAATTCGACGATTATTCAATAATTTAAACATTCAATTAGGAAAAATAATACGTTTAGCTAATAATAATTAAAATATAGTCTTGATAAAATCTTGATGCGAAAGTAAACCTGATCAATAATTGATTCTTTTAAATTTGATCTGATGTCGGTCTTGGCAATTCATTTTATTAATTCTGCTGCGTAGGTTTTGCACTTTCAGTCGAAGGCATTACATGTTGAGTAGGTATAATGTGCTAAAAGAAATATTGGCATTTTTAAATTTTGTTTTGAATAAAGTCGAAGAAATACCCACCAGTCGCCAAATATCTTAACAACGCCAATTATCTGAACAAAAAAAAAAACATTTTGATAAAAAAATAAACATTTGTTGCTGTGTTAAATGATGACAATGATCGCGAATAAAACTGGAATGTCTGGTTTATATGTTTTTTTCACTTTCTCTAAAAAAAACTCATGTCATGACCAGCAAAGACTGACTACTGAGCGCACTTCTCGTTGTAGATAGAAAATAGGCAATGTTCGTCACTCTGCCCATGGCAGATAAAACCTCCTTTTTTAAGGATTTTTTGTTTGCATTTTTTTTGTTCTCTGGAAGGAAACAAAACAACCAACGCACCGCAGAGAACCAAACATCATTTGCGAACTCATGAACCTATACATTACTCTTCATCAGTGAAATCATCCTTTATGATTTTGTAACTGAAAATGTAGTGAATTGTAAGCATTCAATTCATTTGAATTTAGTTAACTGATGAAAAAATGCGTTTCTTATGATATCATAACATACTACTCATCGATGGAAACAGTCGATGAATCCATTGATGAATTCATCAAAAAAAATTCATTGATGTCAAAATTTCCTACTGGGAAGATGAACAGAAAAGATTCTTGTATGCGTGTTTCAGCTTGTAGGCAAACGTTAAATGAAAGCAGAGGTTCCGGCTCTTTAGATTATTAGTTTATGATTATCACGTGTAAACTGAGATAGTCTTTTTCTGGTTTACGTGAAGCAAATTTTATAATATTCTTTGTTTTTATGGAAATGTTAAATTGTTTATTTTGTACATGTCCCTTCAACAGCATTAAAAATAAGCCAACCGAAACTATGCCTTATGTTTTATCACAAACTGGGCATCATTAACGTAGATGGCGTTTATTTAAGGCAAAAAATGAAACCTAATTAGGCTTAGGCATAAAAATAAATGGATTAAACACAACACAAAATTGCTTAGATCGCTTAGATGTTATAGTTGAAGGAAAAAAAGTTGATGTTCTAATTCTTGGAATAAAAAGAATATATATATGTATGTATATACGAAAAAATCAATTTTTTACTTATAAAATTTTGATAAAAAGTAATTATTATAATATGCGTTTAAAATTTTTATATAAAAAAATTATTAACTCGGTTTTGAAAAATTTGATTTTTGAAATAAAATGATTTAGTTTTGAATAATACAATATTATTTACACCTTTAGGGAGCATTTGCATAAAACAAATTACATATCTTAATCGGTTCACACAAAAATGAAAAATCGAATGTATGGATAGTGGTTCTATGGGAAGTATAGCTAGTTGTGTAAGACCGCAAAATAAAATATTTTTTACTTAAAAGTAATTTCGCTAATTTAAGAACACACACACTTTTTATCAAAATCCTTGGAGACGAGTTAAAAATGTTTTTAGCATTTGTATGGGAGGTTCGGTTATTTTTTTTTGTTTTAAGAATATAGTTTTGTTTTGGTATTCAATACAATGTCAAAAAACTAAATAAAAAAGGGTTATCCATTTTGCGGTTTCAAAAGTATATGGCTGGAATTCGACATCTTTCAAACTAAGTTGTTAAACCAATTTTTTTTCAGATCGCTTAACTATCGCACAACGCATAAAAATTGTTAAAACCTACTACAAAAATTGTGATTCTGCACAGCCACATATCGTGCTTTAAGAGGAGATTAAGGTTTACATAATCGCCCAACTACGCAAGCAATTGGCAAAATTGTGAAGAAATTTGAAGAGACTGGACTGGTTACAGATATTGTAAGCCCTGTGCATCATCGCTTCGCTCGTAGCACTTAAAATATCGCTGCTGTAAGTGAAAGTTTTGCCGAAGAGCCGAATGTGTGGATTCCTCGTCGATCTCAGGAATTATGACTGTCTTACGGCACTTTATGGCGTATGCATTTGGATATACACCTGCATCCATATAAAGTCCAGCTGACACAAAAACTGAAGCCAGCTGACCATTCACAACGTCGTAGATACATCGAATGGGTGTTTGAACAACAGGCGTTGGACGTCGATTTTGCGGACAAAATTTTCTTCAGCGACGAAGCAAATTTCTCACTGGGTGGGTATGTTAATAAGGAAACTTGTCGTATTTTGGATTCTGGGAATACTCAAGCCATTGAAGAGAGGCCATTATATCCACAAAAAGTCACTGCTTGGGGCGCTCTTTGGTCCGGAGGTGTGATTAGACCTTACTTCTTCGAAAACGACGATGGAACGACTGTCACCGTCAATTCGGAGCTTTATGATCATGATAACCGACTTTTTCTTGCCTGCTATTGAAGAATACGACTTGGAGAATATGTGGTTTCAACAAGACGGTGCCACATGCCACACAACTCGAGCGAATTTGGCTTTATTGCAAGAGGCATTTCCTGGCCGCGTAATTTCTCGTCGTGGCGACATCAACTGGCCACCAAGATCATGCGATTTGACACCACTGGACTTTTTTTTGTGGGGCTACGCGAAAAACCGTGTTTATGGAGATAAACCTTTAACTCTTGAGTAATTGAAAACCAACATTCGTCAAGTTATGGCTGATATACCATCCAATATGTGTTAAAAATTGGTCGAACATTACCTCAAAAGAATCGATGCTTGCAACAATTCGCGTGGTGGTCATTTAAATAATGTAGTGTTTAGCACATAATGTCAAAGTTTAAACTTTATAATTAAAAAGAAATATCATGAAAAAAAATATTTAATATGTGCTTTATTTACGTATACTTTTGAAACCGCAAAATGGATAACCCATTACAAATTTTCTAAGATAGCGATTCAGACGTTCTCGAAATATTGACTTTTCAAACTATTTTTTTTTAATTTAAAAAAAAAATGCCGACTGAAGAGCGCGTATCTACTTATTCCAATGCTGGATCCTATGCAAAAGATTCTTAATAGAAAAAGCTAAATATATTTTTAAAGTCGTTTCGTGCTATAGGTAGGTACTTATACAAAATTTCATTACATTTTTTTTTTTCTTAATATTTTAAATATTTAATAATACAAATTTAAAAACAAACAAATAAAATCATACACCTGTTTTTTTTCCAAAAACCCAAAAAAGAAATTTTTCGAAAATGTTGGTGTGCAGTATTATTTATAGTTCGAAGGAACCCCTAAACTATGAGAAAGTCGAAAATAAAAAAATGGTTGTATATTAGGTACCTACCTACTGTTAAAATAAAATATCTAAAAGAAAAATATTTGACCAAAATATACATAAAGCAGTGCAAGTTATTTTTTCGTTGGAGCCGTTTTTGAGATAATCAAGATGGTACAAAAAAATTGTATGGCAAGAAGCGTTATTTTTGCCGCCAAAAAAGAAACGATTCAAAAATATTTTTGAGAGAATCACCTAAAGCGCTAAGTAGCAAGCTATAAAGTTTGAATAAAATCGCTTCAACCGCTTAGGCTGTAGAGCGTTTTACAGGCGACGGAATTGCGGGACTCACTTACTTTTTTGGTGTTCTCTAATCTCTTTCATCGTAATGCTAACTTTGATAAAAATAATGAGTTCAAACTTTTTCCAAATGCAAAATTTGCCGTATATTATCTAATGAATTCTGCAAGTAAGAACCAGTTAATTGACAATGGAAAAGGGAACTTTTAGTTAATTTTTTTTTTTTTGGGGAAAAATGCTTATTCTTGGTTTTCGATTTTGTGAAAAACGGTTTATTTGTTTTTTTTTTAATTTTTTTATTGAGAAGCTCCTAGAAAGTACAGTATTGCCCAAAATTTTACAATACAATTTTTGGTTGTGGTAATTAAGTACTAATAAAAGGCAAATTTTGCATTTGAAAAAAATCGAACTCGAGTTTTTAATCGAACTTGACACTACAATGATAGAGGACACCAAAAAAATGAGTTCCGCAATTTCATCAGTCTGCCTGTCTGTCAGTCTGTCAGCCTATCCTCGAGTCTACAGCCTAAACGCTTTGATAGATTTGCTTCACAATTGGTACATCTTGCTTTTTTCGCAGTATGCCCACACGTTTTTTTCATTTTTGTTTAAGACGACAGATAACAGTAGCTACCATAAATTTTTTTTTTAATTTTTGATTGTCTCGATTAGAACCATTTTTTTTTTATTTCGGCCTAACTCATTAACGGCTAACCGTTACAACGTTTTTTTTTTTCACTTTATATTTATAATTAACGGGTCCAACGAGTTGGATCATAATTCTAAATAAAGTTTAACATTAAAATATCCAACATTATAGATAAGTACCGATTTGTTTTTTGAATTTTTGAAAAAAAAAATATTTTTTACGAAACTTAAAAATTTGAAAAAGAAAATACCATGTATTCAATATGGCCCACCCTAATATCTCATAGCAGGAAAAGTATACACATTTCACTATGCTTTTATTCCATTCCTTTTCGAACCAGTTATCATTCATTCTAAACGTTGTAAGTCTGGTACAACAAATGCACGCAATGGAGCGCTTGGACAATTTTTAAGTGTTCTTTTATAATTTTAAGCTGAGTTTTGCTAAGTGGTTTTGTATAAAATTTCCTGAATTTTATTTAATATTTTTATAAAAATATGTAGTGTTCATATTGTAAAATAATTATATGCAATCAAATTATTTAAAAGTTTATTAAATGTGTGGAAATTAAGACAAATATTGGAAAATCCCGATGTTGGTAATATGGCCCACCCTAGATGTTCCTATATATTGAGGCATTTGGCTGCACAGACAAAAAATCCAACAGAAGATATGGTACTTATTAAATTGAGCAGAAACCCCACCTTTCTTCTAGAGCTCGAAAACTCTCTTGTATAGGCAACATAGATACATATTTTGTATGTGAATTTTTCTGTGAGTATAGATATGTGTAATAAGTTATGTTGATTATCGAACCACCCTGGACCATATTTAAAACAAGGTGGTCCATATTAGCAGTACTTTTTTAAAAAGTGTGAAAATGAGTTATTTTATTTTTTGTATTTATTTTTTTTTTAAGTTTAAATCCTGTGAATTAACGAAAAACTGTCTTTTTTTATTTACAAAAAAATTAAGAGGGGCACTTACTCTACGAATTATAAATTTTTTACTCGGTAGGTACCATATATACCTATCTAAAGCAAATAATGAATTCGTAAAAAAATCGAACTCTAGATTTTGATCAACCTTGACATAATTATGGTAGCGATATTTTTATTCAAAAAAATATATTTTAAGTACCTACCTATCTATATCCTCTGTAAACATTTTAATCGAAATCCGTTGATGAGAAAGTCAAAGATCGGAAAAGTGGTTCTATGTGACATAGGTATAGGTATTGTTTACAACAAAATACCTAGGTAGGTACCTTACCTACCTATACTGACTTTTAAAAAATCAAATTTTTTTGTTGTTCATGTTTTATTATTTTGATTTTGTACCTATTTAGGTAGTTAGCGTTTAAACAGATCTAATCTCTTCTATTTGAAACCTAAATTTAAATTCACGTTAAGTACCTATACCCACTCAGCAGCACTTACACTTTAAATAAACAATTTCTCAAATCTTCTTCTGTCTTACAAATAAAATCATTCCAATCAATTCTCTACCTATGTATCTACCTACCTACCTATGTAAGTACAAATATGGTAGGTACATTAGGTATACTAACTAACCTAGTGAAAAGTTTATTTCGCTTTTTCCATTACCACAATCTTTTTTTTTTTCAAATACAATAATTTTGTAGAAAGAATACAACAAAAATACCATCACCTCACCACCAGCAACGTGTCGTCATCTTCTTTTTAAAAGATTTCTCACAAAACTGAATTCGAAAGGTTAATCCAGTTCTCTATGGTCAACTTGCGTCGCGTCGTATTTCAATTCGATGCTCGCTACCTCTAGTTGTAAGATGCAGAACCTCTTGTACACAAGTAATGACGAAAAACAAATATGACGTTTTTAGTGCTCAAACTCAACTCAGACCGGAATTCAACCAATCACAACAGAGTATATCTAATATTCAACTTTGATTGGAAGCCATCATTAATTCTTTTCTCTTTGTTATTCTTCCCTCAATAATTATAGAGTGTATTCGTTTAGGGGCAGGGCGCATTTATTACTGAATGATTTTCCCTTTCTACCTGTCACTTTACATTTTGAATCTTGAAAACAATGGCGTTAGAAACAAAAATTCGTTATTGTGAATGGAATATTTGTATGTGGTGAATAAAAATTGTATTGACCATGGTGATGGTGAGGGATTTATATGAAATTTGAAAAAAAAAATCAAATATTGATCTCTATCTAAAAATCAAAACATTATTAGAAAGTAAACATACCTACAGAAATAGTTATATAAATGTAGTTAGGTACATGCATATATAATGCTGGTAGGTATGTGTTTTAATTTAAGAAGTTATACTTACATACTCGTATTTAGTTAAGTATGGTTTGAAATTATCCGCTTTAAATGATGAAGATAAGATAACATAAGAATTTTAAAAGTATAGCTAGGTAAGGTAGGTAAAAAAATGTGTACCTATAGTATATAGTAGAAAATAATAGATAATGTATGTAGGTAACTCAATATGTCGATATGTACATGCAAATCTTGTCCTATAAGCTATAATATATACTTACATATATACATACATTTGTACATACCTATATTCCAAGCAAAAATAAAAGTGGAAAAGATACTTCGTCAGCAGCGTTTCCACAATGAAAAGAATATTGAGGACATTTCTGAAAGCAATTTCAAAAATGTGAGGGCCAAATCGTCCGAAATTTTTTTTTCAACATAAACATTTATTAATATATAACTAACCTACCTACGGTGTTTGGTACAAAATCAACAAAATTATTTTCCAAAACAAAACAAAATTAAAACAAACAGAATAAAATGCAAAAAGTTTACATTTTTTTCCAATATTCAACCTTTTTTTACCAAGTCTTTTTTTGTTACTTGGTACCTAACAAATTTCTTTGATGATTATAATCGTTTCCTATTAAATACTTTTTAACATTCTGACAGCAAAAATTATAGTTTAATTTTACCTTTACATGGCTCTGAGAGTTTCAAAACTCAGTTGTCTTTCAGACTGTCGAGTTATGTTTGAACATCATTTAATACGGAGATAATAAATGTTTTTTTTTTTAATTTACAATTTTTCCCACACTTGAAAATGTACCGTCTTTTTATTGTTGTCAAGCCAATTGAACAGGACAATTGAACACACTATAATTGAACACTGAAAAATTATAGTAAAAATAAAATTCAAGAAAATGGTTGTATCCCTCTGCTTTTGGTTGACAAAAGATAACGAAGATTCTATTTCTTGACATGTAGGAAAAAGGAATGCTGCGAAGAATTACCCAACTAAAAACTGCATGTTTTTTTAAAAGATACATCCCAAGTATTCGTAAAACGTTATGTAAAATTAATGAATATTTGCCTTACATTACTTTGGGTCAATTAATTTTTGTTTGAATTATTCATTGATCAATTACTTTGCAAGCAAAATATTATCAATTATTGTTCTCCTAATGTAAATTTTAATTTAAGGCATTTAGACATGAAAATTTTTGGGACTCTGCAAATAATATGCTCATATGTATAATTAAGGCTTCATTAAATAAAATAAAATGGAAAAAGAAGGACCTTAGATGAAGAGTTGCTAAACAAATTATTTAAAATAAGAAAAATTGTCTTAAAGGATTATAAAGTTGTATTATTCTCTCAATAGCTGGTTTTAGAAATACCCAACTAGTTTTTCTGTAAGGAACTAGCTTGAAGTATTTAGTCTGAGACTTTTCGCAAATTTCCTTAAATTTTTCAACATGAACAGTGTATATCTCTACACGAATAGTTATTTAAATCGTGAGCAGCACAATTAACTCCAATGAAATCATTACCGGTAATGGCTTGAACGTTATCAAAAAGTCTTGTTCTTTCCTATCCTTACTGACCCGCCAAAATTACAGTTTATGTTGTAAGCACAATTTCCCAAAATTTTGCCAACGTTTTATCTGTGTATTTTGAGTGATGTCCGATGTTTCCCTTGAAAGATTTTCAACCTCCAAAGTCTTGACAACGATAGCAAGTTATCGTGGGAAATAACGAACCAAGAGCGGACAGTTTTGTACAGCCATGATTAGAACAATCAGAAAAAACTGTCAATGGTTTTTGACATTATCTTGAATATTTAAAAAAACTATTTTTCTAAAATAAAAAACAACGGTACCTCCTATACAAATGTTAAGAAACCGTTAAGAAAGAAATGTATTTCTCGAAAACGGCTCCATGAATTTTTATAAAAAAAAAATGTGTGTGTTTTCTTAAATTAGTACAGTTCACTTTTAAGTGTAAAAATATTTTTTTTTGCGTACTTCTTAACGGTACTTCCCATAGAACCACTTTTTATATTTTCGATTTTCTCAATATTAGATAAACCGATTAAAATAATTTTTTTTATACAAATGCACCCTAAAATTTGTTAATACTCAAGTTTTCAAAAAAAAAAAAGATTTTCTATTTTTAAAAAATAAATAATTTTTTAAGGTGTTTTTTTTTTTTATAATACAATTCTATATACTACTGAAATTACTCAGCCAATTAGAAGACTTAGCATTATATTTAATTGGACTTGTGGAATTATTGAATTAAAATAACTTTTAACGACCTTTAGTCCACAAAATTTGCGTTTCGTCCAGGCAATCTCACTTGGACTCAAAAAAACACCTTCTTATTAACTATGTCTGGCCAAGGACAAAATAATCTTCCAATTTTAATCTTGTTGGATATAGTTCACATTGGTCATTTGTCAAAAAATGCATGTTAGTTGAACTGAACTTAACAAAAATTGCGTATTGGTAAGGCGCTCACTAACCAACTGATGAGTCCAAGTGATATTGCGGGACGAAACGCAAATTTTGTGGACTAAAGGCCGTTAAAAGCTATTTTGAATAAATATTTTTTTTTTAAAAATCGATTTTTCAAAAACCAGTCACAAATTTTTTTTTTTAATTTAAATTTTATATGTATATTAATAATTTCTTCAAAATGGCGTTTCAAGTTTTGTTTCAAAGACTGTTTTCAAAATTTTATACATAAAAATTTAATTTATTAAAATACCGCTCCAACGATTTTTAAATTTTTTTTTGATATATTCTTATTTATCCATGAATTTAAATTGCATCTTTGTTTTCCCCCAAACTATAACGACTAAGCAATATAAGAACATTTAATTATGGGTATTATCCATTTATTTCTACCTTATTATTATTTCCTTCTTACGAATTTTTGCGTATGTCACTGAATACTAAATATTTACAATGTGGGCTATCATACATTTATATTTATATACATATTTGCTTTAAAAATCACATGAATCTTATGTATCCTTTTTGCACGTAAATTATGAAATTGTTTATATATAGCTACCTATCCACCTACATCCTTCATTTTCATTATTGTACATGTTTACATACTTAGGTTCCATCAATATGTATATATATGTAGATACATTTTACTCTCCTTACTTACATAATTAAAATCCATAACTTAGATTTTAATATACATTTATAGGTAGGTACCTAAGTACCTATTCCTTGAATCATACATTCAACAATTCTTTATACTAATACTCGAGGTAATCTTACCTACATAGGCTTTAAACCTGCATATGATAACTACACCTAACTAACTAAACCTCAATGGTTAGCTACATTTAAGTTGTTAGCTACAAGAGTTAGTTCGTGCGATCTACTTTATGTGCTGTTCAATGTCATATCTCCCATCACTGCTTATAGAAATCGTAGAAACGTATTTTAAATAGGCTACAGTATTGGCTTCTTTTTCATTGTTGTTTATGACGAAAAATTCCCCCTGAAGATCATCGTTCAATTCACATTTTCTATTTGAATGCATTTCACAAATTTCTAAATTTATTGTAAATAATTAAAAGAAACAAATTCCATTTGTTTGTACAATTAAACAATCACATTTCAAATTTATGTATTATGTTTTTTTTGTGAAGATACCGCTTGAAGTTTGTGAAGATACAGTTTGAAAAGAAATCTGACAGATCAACGAAGGTGACAAATTAATGCGGTTAGTGAACATGCTTTTATAGTAAATCCCTCTGAACTATTTGTTAAGGCGGATTCGCACTTTGACCTAAAAATATTAAACACATATTAAAATGATTGTAAATGAAATTGTAAAATTTATTTAACGTTATTTAAATAGTTATTAATATATGGTAATATGGGCGAAACCCGGGACAAAAAATAAAATACGGGACAGTTGTACGTTCCTGGTTTTCCTAAAATGTTCCCGGGACAGTCCCGTATTACGCTCGAAGATGGTCGCCGTATATACACCCCTATTACACGCCGCGGATCACTGTACCAATGCATTGTGTTGATAATACCATTAATCATGTAAAAAGGAGATGTACCGATACAGTACTTCGAGAAATGTTGTTCCGGTATAGTGTGCTGACACGGAGTGTAAAATGATTCGGATACGTTTACCGATACGTTTGAATGTTTTTTTGTAGTTGGCTATTGCTTTCTTGTTTTGAACTGAGGGAGTGAATGTATGATTGTTAAAAGCGATATATACTTATGTATGCTTCAATCTGAAGTAACAATAATTTTGTTAGAAATAATTAAGGATACAAAAATTTTCGACCAAATGGACAGAAAATCTTTCTTTCGACATCAAAATCTTTTTCAAAATAGTATCCATTGAACTGAAAGACAGAAACATTTTTAAATCATCGTCCATTTTCACTCCACTATTTTTTTGGGAAATTTTTGTGAATTGATTTTTGACAGCTCCACACCGGTATACTGGGTGTGTCAATTAGGGGCGTTCACTCATTTATTAGATATGTTATATCGGATACCAAAATTTTTGAGTATATTATTTGTGGAAGAATCAGATAGGTTAGCTGAAATCTGTCAAAAAACCAAAACAAAACGCATACCAAATGAAGTTTGCAGTTTGCGATTATATACATTTGTTCTAGGATAGCTAGTTATTATGAAAATTTTTGGGATAACTCACGATGCTTTATAAGAACAGCTTTTTTTTTCATCAATGTTTTTTCATTTGGCGGTAAGGTGTTTCGATACAACCGTGTAGTAGGGTCAGTCTGAATGATTGAATTCAATGCGCTTTCAATATGTAAACTTGTTTATGACGTAAGCACATTGATAATTTTTGTGATGAAATTTGAAAGCACTTTACAAAGTATAACAAAAAAATGAGATATGTAGACCATTCCTTGTCAGAATACAAAAACAGAGGCCAAATGGCCCGATCGGGCACATTATGGCAACGCTGTTCGTCAGTTACAACATAAATTAAAATTTAAAAAAAATTATGGTAACAAGTAAGCCATGAGCTAAGAGCTAATAGACTAATTTGCAAAATATATGAAAAAAATCATTTCATAAGATTTGAAGAAGTAGTCAAGCTATTAATGTAATTGTGGAGTAATTAAGTCTTATTTGATGTTTATCACACTGAAGGGTTTTCCAAACGTTATATAGTAGCTTGAAAAAAATTACGTAATTTCTGATTTGTGGAGATTTGAACTATTTTGACAATATAACAGTACAGAATTTCGTAAAACAGACATTTGGAATATCTGTAGAAATATCCAGTTTATAATACATTAGTATATGTCTTCGTTAACAATATATCGTAACATTCAGGAAAAATGACCATATATTTTTTTAAATGTTTTTAACCAAATCCACATGATAGTCTTGAACCAAGTTCCTACGGATAGGTTAGGTTAAGTTGAAGTGGCTCTCAGCGTTATAGCGGACACACTTAGAACAGAGTTGGTCCATTATGATACCACATGAATCCTCAGATAAGAGTCCTATTGGTTGAATCACTTGGAGCTCCTAATGAATCGTAAGAGACTATAGATGCCTATATTGTTTAAATCGCTGTGCAATCTGCTTAAGGATATCAAACACTTGGAGCGTTTCAGATCAAGTTTTGACCAGAACTGTTCTGTCGTCATATAGGTAGTTGTATTTATAAATCTTCGGTTTGTCCTTTCTACAGCATCTTGTTTCAGCATTAGCATACATGTAGCGATGGGTATATACCTATATTTGCCCTTTCAGGCAATAGAGGTAGCGTCGTTCCATTTTTGGCAAGTTTATCAGCTTTACAAATCCCTGGAATATCCCTGTGCCCTGGCAACCAACATAGGTGATATTGAACTGCTGCGCCATCTCTATGAGATATGAACGGCAGTTGAGAGCAATTATGGAATTTGTGGAGAACGCTTTCTGAAATTTAATAGCCACCTGACTATCCGAGAAAATACGGATATCAGTAGTTGATATCACGTTTTCTTTCAGCCAGGAGAGGACTTCTCTAATTGCCATAATTTGCCCCTGGAACACGCTACAATGATTAGGAAGACGGAAAGAGAGACTTAATTTTAGTGTGTTTCAGTACACACCTCCACCAAACACGTTATCTGTTTTACCCTACGGATAGCTTTGGAAAAATATTTTTTCTTTCGAAAATCCATGGCCATAATTATGGCAAGTTTCGCACATTACCCAAGTAACATTTTTCCTCTCATAACATTCTCCAATAACTTAATGAGACTAATTTAAGAGAGCCAATATAATCTTGAAGAATTCTTCTATATTATTATAATACTGCTGAAAGCGTTAAATGGCCTAGTTATGAGAGCCTTTCTATACTCCCTAACAGAGCTGTATTCTTCTTATGGGATGACAGTAGAATACTGAAAAAAGGCCTATTATCAGGGGTGGCAGAAATCATGATTTATGTTTTCATGTTTTTGATTCCAAAATCATGTTTTTGATTCCAAAATCATGTTTTTGAGTCCAAAATCATGTTTTTTTTCTGACACAAATTTTATCAAACCCAAGATGTACAAACCTACCTTACATTAACCCAAACACGAAACTTAAAGCAAAGAGCAGGATAAACACTTCATTTGTAAGTATACCTACTCTTTTTGGTTTATTTTCATATAGTGTCTTCGATTGTGAATATTTATGTAAAATGCTCCAAAAAAATAATGAAGAGAACACATATTGTTTTTCAATATAACACTTTATCTACGCACTCTTTCTCCCGCCTCGGGCCTTGCAATATTTTTGACAGCTTAGCTATCGCCTGGAGGAACACAATGATGATGATTAAAAGAGGTAGAAGATGAAACTGTTTTTTTTTTCGTTTTTCAATTATTAATAGCGTCAATTGTTCTCTCCCTTTTCAATCCTTTTTATTTTCCTAATACCATTTTGCTTTTGAACATTGAGTCCAGCTTCAGCAAATGCATAAATAAACTTGTGTTATTTGTGTTACTCATGATATGGTTTCCAAATTGGTATTCGAATTCTCTCTTTTGTTTTTCATTTAACGTGTTTCTACTACGCGATAGGTCCGTCATGTTTTTTTTATATCCCAAATCATGTTTTAAAACTATGTTTTTTTTTTAAATTTCTTATTGGCAACACTGCCTCTTATATGACTCTAATAAAGCTTGGCTAAATCTTGTTGTGAGAAAGCGTTTCTTGCAATGGAAGCTACTAAAAAAAAGAAAATAGAGAAAATGAGAAGAGAAAAGAGAATAAACGTTACAAAATTATAACTTTCCCATTAATGTTTTTTTTTGAAAGAAGCAAACTCTAGATATGTATTTGTGATAGTATTTATTTTGTAAGTCAACTAGTCATTATTTTATAATGGCGATACAATATTTTATTTTATTGTTTGTTCGTAGATAGGAGCTAAAAATTAATGCGGTTGAAATTGTGTCTACTAATTCTTAGATTTTACCTCGAAAAAAACAAAGCGCCTTCAAAAAAATGCATATTTAAATTATTTAATTTATACTTTTTATCAAAAATAGTGTTACCTTGGATACTTTTGGGAATCATTTAATTTTTGAAATTATAGTGGATGATATGCCATCCTAAATGCATAAAAATTAACTTGTGAGTCAAATTAAATCTGAAATTCAATCCATATGACACACTAAGAGCCTTAATGCTACATTTACACAAATAACAAAATTTAATTGTTGGTAGATATTTTTATGTTACAAAACAGAAATACCCAAGTAACATTTTTCATCTCACAAAAGGTTTCAATAGGGAAACATCGAAAAGTTAAAGTAATACACATTTTGATTGCTAAATATTTTGTATCAAGATCAGAAAGAAACTTTTACAGTTAATGCTGTTGTTTTGCCATTTATGTTTGTGAAATTTATAATGCACATAAATTGTTTTAAAAAAAGGGGTTTTTATAATAAATAATTTTTAGAATTAATTTCAACATATAAAGATTGTTATGTGTGGTAACCCTCAAAATACTCAGAGAATATTTTCTGCGTACTTAAATATGGCTGCTGTTGAGACGAGAGAATACTTTAATAATTACAATAAGACCATAACAAGAGTTTGGTTTCCTCTACTTTTACTCACTCTCATTTACTAAGTTTAAGTTAAGTCTTCTTATGGGAATATTCTTTGTATTATAGGATTATTTACGAAATGCGAGCGAGATCACAAGAAACATATATAGTGAACTTTTAATCACGGACGTAGTAAGCGAAGGGGGCCTCAGCTACAAAACCTGAATTTGTTCTTATCATAGCACGACACAAGAAGAATGCCAATTTATTACAGTTGTTTGCCATTGAAAGTGTGAAATATTAAATTATTATTCAAAATATCGAGCCCATTAGAGATGCTTCCCTATTTGATAGGTGTTAATTTTTGGTCCGGAAACACTTGCATTTTCGAATATTTGGAAAAACCTTTAGAACAATAAACACTTTTCGGAAAATTAAAACAGACAATTCACAATTCACATCTATTTAATAATCTCAACTAAGTCCCTGACTTGGCTAGTGACGAGTAACTTTGTGATTCCATGAGGCAACTGGAAAACTGCAAATCCTATTAGAATCCTGTAATAATATGTTGTATACCTTAAATCCTAAAATAGGCTTTTCACACCAAACCCAAAACCGGGTTTTCAGCTAAAGGTTTACGAAAACTCGAAAACCGTTCACACTGAACATTTACAAGTTTTCGTTTGACATTTCAATTATGTTGGCACCACAGGCAAGAACAAATACATTGTGAATTGAAATTACCCCAGACAGCTGTTTTTTTTTCGTTTTTCCTGGCAGCAACCTGTCAGATAATTATGTCACGATTAATTGAGCACTGAATGTTTCACAAGGTGTTTTTTTTTAGTTCATCTTGCAAATCCAACATGTTTTCGACAGGTTTTATTTAAAACTTGTAGTTTATCAAAACGAGTGGTTTATCAAAAATGTATGGCAAAACTTGTGTTTTCGCTTTATGTTTTCAGCCAAAACGGATAACCAATGTTTTGGGTTTGCTGTGAAAAGGCTATAAGGTTCTTTATAGAATTTTAAAATAGCTTAGAATCCGATAAGTCAGTTGTTATGGGATTGAAGGTATATAGGCGTTTAAATTTCATAACAAGATTTTTATAAAACTCTAAGTTCTTGAAGTCTTTTATAGGAGGCAAATTTGTTTTAAGTATAAGATTTAAAATATTTGAAAATTGTAGAGAGCTAAGTTCTAAATCTATATTGTCTTCTTTCAAAAGGCAACAATTCTTCTTCATCTTCGGTTCCGAAAGCAGACGGTATGGATTATTTTCTCTATAATAATTTCCACGGAACATTTTCTTTTTATTCTCTTATTCAATACGAAACAGAGAATAATTTTTGAGAGAAGATGCAACAAAATGTATTAGGAATTTGAATTTGACATAAAACTCTCAAGTTTGCTCTGTCAATTTCTACTATTTTCGGAAGGTGAGAAAACCAGAAGTTGATCAACTCGAGAGTTGAGACTCAAAAGTTGAAACTGTCAACTTTGAGTGAAGAAAAACAAAATCACAAGTTGAGAATAAGAATCCTCAAGTTGAATTTAACTTGTAGTGAAGAAAATGGCCCTAAATTGGCTGGCCGTAAAGCTAATGCTTAACGAGGACCTTGTGATTAACTACTCAAAGCCATTATTAATTTATAATAAAAATATGTTTGAATGAATAATGAATGAATAGTACTAAGGGGTTATTTTACTGTGACCATGAGATCTATTGTGAACCCGCGGCCCGCCTAGAGCTGGATGAGAATAGCTCATTTTACAGCTCTTCCTCCAAATTTATTTCCCTCATGAATTTGAGTATTTGGAGTATTTTTAGAGATGGTAAGTCACTCTCTTTCACCTGGTATTGTCCCAGGTATTTTTTCCTTTGGTGGACAAGTTATAACAATTGCCCAGAATATGGTCCTGCATTTCCTCTTTTGTAACACTGAACCTGCGTATGAAACAATTTTGCTTCTACTACATTATGTTTAGACGAGGACATACAATTTCTTGCCGAACCGAAATGGCTAAAGTGATGAGAAACAGTGATGCCATATGGCGAGCAATTCCATTATTCGTGGGGAATTCAAACTAAACATTTGGTGAATGGGGAATCCAGTGGCTTCTAGAACAAAATAGGGGTTGGTCGTGGCGCGATAGTTGTGTGCTCGCCTATCAACCTCGTGGTTGCAGGTTCGATTCCTGCCGTTGTCTATGTCTTCTTATTTTCCATTAAAAACCAATTCTCAAAATTGTCATAAAATAAGTTGCTGCTTTCCGCAGTACATGCTGTTTAGGCATAACACTAACAACATGTGATTGAGTAAACCAGCATACCCATAAATTATGACAACGAAATAAATAAAATAATGCGAATTATAAACATAAATAAATAAGACACGGTAATTCTCTCCGCATTAGTTCAGCCGCCATCCCTGGAGATAAATCTGAGACAACAACCAGCTCTAGTCTCAGAACATCGCGCCACACATCTTTCCCATCCTTCTTTCTCTTCTTCACCAGATGCCCGCGCTGTGTTAAGAAAAACATATACAGGGTATTCATAACCCCTTGAATGCGTGCAAAGTTATACAAAAAAAAAAAAAATAATGGAAAAAGTCAGAATCTTACTTACCAACTTTAAGTTGAGTTATAAAAAATGTAATTAGCAAACAAAATACGCATGATTTACAGATGAGACATGAGTCATGCGCAGTATGACCAATTTAGCATTTTTCCTGCTAAATTTAGCTTGACATTGTGAATTCAGCCATTAAAAAAGCAAAATTAAATCAATTAAAAAAATTTTTTTCTTTCCACAACTAATTTTAGATTAAAAAGCTACAATTAATTGCATCATTACATTTTGGAATGTTGCTTTATTAATGGATGAATTAACAATGTCAAATTAGCACTATACACCCTTAGTATTATCCAAAAACTAATTAAAACAAAATTTTTGGAATTTTTTGCTTTACACAACTAATTTACTACTAAAAAGCTACAATTAATTGCATATTCAAAGTACTTAATTTCAGAAAGTTTAATGCTAACTTGACACACGTTTATTTATTTTATTTGTACAAAATAAAAAGTTTAAAATTGATTTGTATACGTATATTTTTATTATTGTAATTAAAGAAGGGAATTTATGGGGAAAGCCGCTGATAGAAAAGGGGAAAAAGAGGCACACCTCTAAAGGGAAATTTCGCTTGAAGCGTCTGGCAACACTGATGAGAAATATTTTTTTTTTGGAGAGAAGACAGCTCTTGGATGATTTTGATTTGTCACTTTCTGCAAGAATACACGCGAAAAGATATTCCGTTTTTCTTTTAACTGGCATATTATGCTGGCATTCGAAAAAATGTCAGCACCGCCGAAAGACAAATTTGAAAAAGATATGCCAGCAGCGGCCATTTTGTTGCATTATTGATTTGAGTACTTTTTATATTTTAGGAGTTCCAACACTAAAGGCAAATCACAATGGCAGGTAAGAAGGCTTATATGGATAATGACGTGTGTTACTGTGTCTTGGCTCTGGAGAAGTTGCCAGCCGAACATGATTTCGGTACACAAAATCAGTATCAGTAGTTACCCCAACCATATGCATTTTTTTTTATTAAAAGGTACGAAAACAATCCATATAAGATGGGTAACATCTAACATAAGTAACAAACTGCACTTTCAGAAAGTCACTGTGCGGATTTCCGGAAAGTATAATCAATAGTCAGGTCTGTAACTGTACCAAGTTTTTCGAAAACCATGATGACATTGCCATAGCCATCAACGGTGATAACCAATTTTTTTTTGTCCGAATTGATGGTTGCCTCGCGCATAGAAGCGACGTTTACTGGTCACCGAGATTATTTGATCTGACACAAAGCAAACTTTTTCTTGTGGTGATTGGCTGACATGCCCTGGCTTTAGATGCTAGAGTCATCAAAAATTTGACTTCTCAAATGCGCAAACAACCAGCCAAGCTGCCTCGGCCATTTATACACTAATGCCTCACATCATGTCATTGATAGGATTTCAAAAAAAAAAAAAAATCGTTGATGTTTCATACAATTTGTTATATTAATAATCTTAACACAACTGAGCCATTTCTATTAGTTGATAAGATTTTAAAAAAAACCGCCTTTCAAGCCTAAATGTGTATCAACTTTTACCTAACTTAGTATAATGTATGTACCTACATGCATTTTTCATTCTCATGGCATTAAATTAAAAAAAAATTTGTTTGAGTAAATTGAATGATAATGATTGATGTCTGACCTTCATACAATGGACGGTAACAAATGTCCAACAATTCTCTGTCGCATTTTATAAATTTACTATGGCGCCTAACTTGTCCAGTAGACAGACGGTAAACATTTATATGTTACTAATTTATATTAATTTAGTCATGGTGTTTTAGCACTTGAAAAGTATTATTATTATGTAAGTTTTGTGACAGTAAGACTAATTCAGATTATTCCTTAAAACTGTCGGTGCATTGAAACATTTAGATAGAGCTCCTAATACAGCGTGCGAGACTGTAGATGTCTATTTTGTTAAAATTGCTGAGATCATCGTAAAAAATTATGTGCAATCTGTTTAAGGATATCAAACACTTTGAGTGTTTCAGATCAAGTTATGACCAGAACTGTTTTGTTGTCAGACACGTGGTTGTATTTTTCCATCTTAGGTTTGTCCTTTCTAAAGCATCTTGTTTCGAATTAGCTATCATGTAGCGATGGTTATACCTATATTTGCCTTATCAGGTAATAAAGGTGGTCTCGTTCCACTTTTCGCAAGTTCATCATCCTTATAATTACCTGGAATATCGCTGTGCCCTGGCACCCAACATAGGTGAATATTGAACTGCTGCGCCATATCCATTAGAGATAAACGGCAGTTGAGAGCAGTGATAGGTTTGGAGGGGACGATTTCCGAAATTCAATAGCCGCATGACTATCTGAGAAGATACGGATATCAGTAGGTGATGTCACATTTTCTTTGATTCAGGAAAGGACTTCTCTAATTGCCACAATTTCTGCCTGGAATACGCGCTACAATGATTAGGATTACGGAAAGAGAGACTTAATTTTAGTCTGTTTGAGTACCCTCACCAATCCTATCATCAGTTTTTGATCCATCAGTATAAAATGGATAGCATCATCTTTCAAGAAGCTTAAGTCCTCACAGACAGATCTTGGAGGAATGGTGACTTGTACGTTTTTGCGGAATTCTAGTTTGGGGATGGTGTAATCAATGTAACTTGGAATTGATCCGAACGAGTTCAGAAAAATAGAATGGCCAATATCATTACTTATCCATTGTAAAGAAGCTTTAAGGCGGGCGGCTGTAGTAGATGGAGTAGAACGTCTAGCGTAGCAGTGGGGGTTGTTCTTAATAATTTATACATAGAACTAAGAAAAGAACCGTTAATTTTACGACCCAGACAAAAGTGAAATGCTTTTGTTTGTTTATAAATACAAAACAAATAAGATTCATGAATATGTTCCCAACATCCAAATAAGATAAAGATATAGGTACTGTATGGAATTATGCTTGTTCGACAGCTCTTAAGATTTGAGCGAAAAAATCTGAACAGAGACTATGTAATGTATTCATTTCGTTCTTCCCTTAAAGGAGGATAAAATGATCGATTCTCATGGATTGGAAAATAGTAAAAATGTGTTTTGTTGCAGAAATCTGCATGTTGGCTCCATTAACCATTGAATGCATGTTGCATGATCTGCTACGATTTGAGCTTATGAGTAAGCTGAAAGTTGTAGGTGTGAAGGATGATAGGTCATTTTGGCAAAATTCCCAGCGTGATATTTGAAGTTGTGGAAAATGATGTCAAATTGCTGTTTTCGGATTTTCGCATCGTGTCGTGTATCGACCAATTATTATTATTGACGCTTTAGATGAATTTTCTCGTCCTAAGATTCAGCGAATTTTGCGAGTGGTCTCAGCGTAACATTTACATTCAAAATGTTTGTAATTGGTTTCCAGACTGTTAACGCGTTCTTATCTTACGTAGCGCTTCAATTTTTATTTGCGGGACAACAGTGGCGGCGCAATACCTAAGCTTTATGTGGGCAAGGTAAATTTTGCGAGATCCTTTAATGATACAAGAAGAAGGTAATATAAAATAAAAAATCACTCGAAATTAACAGTTTTAAATTCATTAAGAAACAAACCTAAATTTTTACTTATATTTCTCCTTCTCTTCCCGAGCTATGCCTGGTTTCTGACCGGGACTCCCCGCGATAGCAGCATAACGCTATCTAATGTGGCCAGAATAAAAATGTATATATTGAATTATCAGAAACGACAGAGATGAGATTTTTTGTTAATTAATTGATTTTATAACATAAAATACAAGTATGTTTTGTCAGAAATATTGATTACTTCATTCACATTCATTTTGTGCGCCGAAGAGTAGAATATATTTATGTTGCGAATTATTCCAATTTAATGTATACTTAATCTAATGTATACTGAATAAAGGCATAACGGGACTATAAAGTCCCGTTAATAGCATGAATTATTAAAATTCTTAATTGAAGTAAGGTTTCAGAACTTCTAAGGATAATGCACTAAAAAAAAAACGTTTGTTGAACCAAGAACCTCGATTTTTCAAAAGTTTTCAAAAAGCAAAGATGAACAACGAAATTTGGTTCATTTGAATAAATGCAGTTGTGAAATTACTTGTAATACGTCAGTATTTCTTGAGAAAATTAGTGCCAAGTCATATTTCAGTAAAGTTACCGTCAAATAGACAAATTTTGAATAAAAACGAAAAGAGCAAATATGTTAAATACAGAAGAGAAGACAAAAATAGACGTTTGCTACGAGAATGTTATTCAACCGGCAAAATTGCCAAAAAAATTGAGCGTAGTGCAACTTGTGTTGGCAGTTATAGATAGAAAGATACTCTTTTGTATTGAAAACTATACACAGGAAAGACATCTACTGTGTTCTCACCATCTGAAAGACGTAAAATCATTCGATCTTCCTCCAATTTCAGCTATTCCACATCAAAAATCAAATGGGAAGCAGGGGTAAATGATATAGGCCAGAGTAAAATTAAAAATGATTATGGCGAATGGTTGTCTTCCCTGTTGACAAGAATATCAATTAAGATGGACCGCATGGCTTCAACTTATATTTGTATGATTTTACCAAAGCGAAACGTTTTTTAACACGATATCATAGCCGATAGAGTGGAGTTATGATCTGGGGTGCGTTCACTTATTATGAACGACTGGAACTTAATATTCAAAGCACCAAACTAACGGAATAACCTACAAGGAAGTGTTGGAATCAGTTTTTCCTAAGCTGAAGGAATTTCTTGGACCTTTGCCATGGATTTTGCAACAGGACAACACACCAATCCATACTGCTCGTATTGTAAATTCTTATATTGCAAGCCAACAAATGGAAGTGATGAATTGGCCGCCGTATTAACCTGCCTTTAACATTATCGAAAATGTCTGGGGTTGGCTTACACAGAAGGTATACCAAGGAGGGAGGCAGTATGAAAATAAAGAAGGACATATCCATGACATTAAGTCGGGCTGGGCCGAAATATCGCTGTATTATATAAAATCTTTGTATGGATCAGTTCCACATCGGATTTTTGAATAAATTTCAAAAAAACAGTGGTCATACCCACTACTAAATTATTTGTTTTTTTATTGCTTATAATAATTACCAAAAAAACAAAATAGAATCCATAAAATCAATATGTTAAACTTTTCCACAATTTTTCTTGTTGCCTTTATTCATGCGAGCAAATTTTACGGCTTACTTTTATGAATATTTTTACAATCTTTAAAAAAACTGTCCGTATAATTTTAAAAAAGAAAATAATTTTTGGAAGTGTATTTCATGGAGAATTTAATAGCCTGTGCTTACCGTCAACACAAAAGTTTGTTATGGCCATGAAAACGAGGCCGTGGGCGGTTGCCCACACCTCCCACGCCTCCCACGCCTTACGCCTCCTCTGCGAGAAAACCATAGGTAACAGGAGCTAAATTTCAGAAATGCCACTTGCATACGGAAAAAATGACATAACATTTAATTTAGTGGCGTCTGATTACGACACCCTATATTATTTACTTCCAAACTAATTTTTTAAAACCCATCTAAGAAAATTTAGAGTCGAGTGGGATTGAGGAAGCTTATCAAATGAATTTGTTTTAGAAAGGAGACTAAGAGAATTCATCTTCATTAAAAGAACAATTCGAGATTTGTAAGACGATTCATTATTAAGTTGATCCAAGTCTTAATCGATAGTTATAGATTTTACTGTTGCCAAATGTTTATAATACTTTTTCCTTAAAACTAGATTGCACAATTTCCAGAGATATGGTATAACCCTACCTTACTACTGATAACTAATAATATATATTTAAATAATATCACAGAATAAATATGAACATAATTATGTACATATCAATGTGGAGAGAGAAGTGGAGTGCAGATAACTTCACTAAGATGTTGTTGAGAGAAGTATTGTAAATAAATATAATTATAAATATATATATATCACAGATGTTTCAAATACATATAAATAAACAAATGATAAAATATATAAATATATGTGTGTATGTATAAATAAATAAATAATCAACAAAATAAATAAATAAATAACGTAGTAAATAAATGTATAAATAAATAAATAAATAATAATAAATATATCCAAACAAATTAAAAACAAATGTTTTGAACAAACAAAAAATAATAATAAATAAATAAATAACATTATTAGATTCGAAAATAAATTAACAACTGAAAAAAAACATTTTACAAGAAAACAAAGTAATCAAAGTGTGTATACGAGTATGTACATTCCTAGTCAAAACGTACATACATTATATATAGATTAAAATAATAACAACACCTTATGTAGATAAGTTAGGGATTAAATCATTGTCTGAAAATTTGCATGAGACAACATAACGTTCATACAGTTTTAAAATTTGCATTGGTACTTTTGCTATTTGTACGTATTATGAAGATCATTTGTGGAATAATGCCAAGGTAGATTTAACATAAGCTTTAGAATTTTATTTTGCATCATTTGTAGTTTACGTCTGTGGCGAACAGACAAATCCTGAGGGCTTAACTTGCTTGTAATTTGGACTTTGTACAGAAACAAGTTTAAGTCATCATGAAGTATCCGTTGTAATGACCGTCTGCTAACTCCAATTTGGCCCGGTAAGTTTCGAGTCGAAACACTTGGTTGCAACAGCCACTATTGTATCTTGGACCCGAACATTGGGATCTCGATGATACGGTCTTCGTTCGATGATTTCAGATTCGACATACCTGTTCACCAGCCTCAAAATGGTCCATCTACTGGGAGGAGTACCGCCAAACACCAGCCTAAATTCCCTCTGGACGGGATAGAATGGTATCGCCGCACTATCCAAATCCTTTTTTCAGTATCCCAAGCATTCATTTTGATAAATGTTAAAAGTAGCCTATAAAATAAAAAAAAAATAAGCTGATTACTCACACTGAAATAAAGTTATAACGTTTTATTTTTGTAACACGATTCGTGGGCCACCCTGTATGTTAATAAATGTGTAAAGAGTATGTATTGCAATATTTAACTTATTGTTGGTTTGTTCAAAGTGCAAGCTGAAAGTTAAGGCTTTGTCGAGGTGAGTTGCTTGGCAAGAAACAAGGTCATAATCGATACGCCCATCAGATCAGAGTTAATGCTATAAGCAACAAAATATGGACCTAAGGAGAAATAAGTGAGAAAGGTATATGATAGCTATGTAGGTATGGGATTGGGGATTACATTTTGTGATTGAAATCTGATAAAATTATAACAGTAAGTGAAAAATAAATAACATATTCGACAGGTGACGCACGCCGGCTGTCGAAACAACATGTTTACAACAGACTGTAATGCTGGCAACATCGCCCGCTCTATACTTATTTGAAAATCCTTTAAAAGACCTCACCGATACCTTTGATGTCAGACATGATTTAGACAAGATGGCGCTCTGTTATGTGATTTCTCCAACATCATCCTTGAAAGAAAACTGCAGAGTTCTCTCGCAAATACCATGAGGCACAATCTTTCAAAGGTCCTTACAATAATTACTAGGTATATAATCGTCACTGGCGGTTTTTTGAGTAGGTATTGACTGGAAGCGGTGAAAGATTGTTATATAGTCAATGAGTTAAAGACCAAGTAGGCACAGGCTTTAATCGACGTCATGGACGAAATTTAATTTTGATATATTAATGGAGTTTATCTGTCTGCGCTCTGCTATAAATTTAGATAACTATATATCAGCTCTGAGATCAGACGAAGGATAACTCTTGTCAATTGTTACTTCGATGTGCTAAGAAAACAATTAAGTTGCAAAACCCTTTTTCGAGCAATACAAGACAATCATGTATCATCCCACTTCTGACATAAGGTGAGCAAATGTACAAATGTACATATCCACCTTATTGTCACGAATTGATGAGAACGCATTAACTTAAAGAGACAAATGTTTTACGTGATTTATAGTCCCGTGCATATGCGAAATCTATATGTGTTGCACAAGTACAAGCAACTATTCAAAGAACTAACGATCTAAGCCGCGGAGGAGAAATGTAGCAGAAGAACAAAACCCACCCCAATGCAGGTGGCACACGCAATTAGCGCCACCTTATATTGGTATCTAAGCAAATTCATTGACTCCTATAATTTTTTTAAGGCTCTACAAGATTATAAAACTTAAGTAAACAGATAGTTCCCACAAAAATCCAAACCTATTCACATATATTTCGCTTTTCAATTCTACTACAGCGGATTAATGGCTTAAATCCACCTTAGCGAACTGTAAAAGAAAATTGTACGAATTAAAATTTTTCCATTTCGGCCCTTTTTTCACAACCCGAATGGACTATAAACATAAAGATAAAGTACCTACCTAAATATACCTAGTAAGTAAATCAACAGGGTACCACACATATACCTTCCTAGATCTACATATATGCATGTCATTTAGACGTCAGCTAAAGTGACAAAATGTTCAAGTCTATCTCCCTATGAGCAAATATCTCTAACAGCCATCAACCAAACAGATATTTTTATTTAAGTTGATAGGTAGCTATGCTGACTGCGCCAATTTTCTATCTACCTCGACATACCTATCTTTATTTGCAATAAATTCCTGCATCCATATCTATTTTTTTTGCTATAGATACATAATCTAACCTAACTACCTACATACCTACCCCTTAGATTGTGCTAAAGTGTCAAAGATTTAAAAAGAAAAACAAGGCAAGCAAAAATGTAACACCCAACTGTGTGACATATTCTCAATTTACTTTGAGATCTTTCTACCTGGTCACAATAAACAACAAAATGTCTCATACATTCTTTTACACACGCTCGACTCCACAGGGCTTAGTTTTTATTCAATTCACAATAAAAAAAAAATTAAACAAACATAGGTACAGTATCTACAAATCAAATCGACTAACCTACCTATACGTATACCTAACCAAAGCCCATAGCAAAATGAAAATGATAAACACAACTCTGAAAAAGGCGTTCCTAATAAACAGCTGCTGGTAGTTTTTTCACCTAAGCTTATCGCTGAGATACAATTCCAATAACAAAAACATACTAAATATTGACTTCACCCATAAGATATAATAAATTCCTTGGTAATAGTCAGCCATTGACTAAAAAGAGACAACCACATTCAAAATGCAAACATAAATGGTGGTGAATCGACATAAACACCACAATCCGAGGGCGTAACTAACTATTGTGAATGAGTCACATTCGGGTATTTCTGGCAGCAGCAACAACGAACCATTTAGAGACGGTAACTTTCTTCGTGCGCAGGCAATGTCTGAGGAGGCTCTGGCTTACTCTGGTGGTGTCCGGTCGAATATTTTCTTGAATTTTTAAACTCGTAGATTGTTTTGGTCAATCGACTTTGTTGACGTGAATTTTTGCGGGCGGTTTCGATTGGTATTATCGTTGAGTATACTTTCTTTATGTGAAAGAGTGTCTGTTTGATTTATTATTTAGATGTGGAAGCAATAAATTATTAAAAGGAATATTGTTTATACAAATATGTTGAATTCCGACTTTAGAAGATGTTCGTGCAGTTTTCTCGAATTTTTCGAGCAGTTCTTTAACATTGTGTTTTCTCTTTAACCTTAATAATTTAGAATTGTTGGAAATTCTGTGTGACAAGTGATAAGCCCCATATACACTTAATAACATACACATACCGTTATCATATTATTTAATAATTTATACAAGTGAAGTTTGTGTCAGAAATACACAAAAAAACCTATCACTGTGATTAGTGCATCGTGGCCTGTCGCCAATATGATGGACGTTGGAATGTACGGAAATCATTCGAATAGTTATCATGCCGTTGGTGGCGGTGCTGGTGAAATGGGATCCAATGGATACACGTATTCCTTTCCATCGGCTGCGGCCGCAAATAGCCATCCATATCATAGTCATCACCATGGCTATGGACAGGCCCTCGACTCCAGCAATATTTACCAACTAACTCCGCCACATGGCGGAAACAATCAGCAGCAGCATGCACAAGCTGCCGCAAATCCTGTCTACTCGCACCCGCACTTGTATAGCCCATCGGCGGCGGAATACGGTATTTCGACAACGCCGCAACACCCATCGAGTAATTCACCCACTGACTCCTACTACGAGAGCGACAGCGTGCATTCATTCTACGGAGCAGCATCAGCTGCACAACCTGGTAATCCGTCATCGAACAATGCCCAAGACGCGTCGATCATTAGCTCCGAAAACGGACTGAGCTACACAAATCTGGATTGCTTGTACAACCAGAGTCCGCATCACCATTCGCAGCATAATAACGGGGCTGCCGGGTATGGAATGCACACGGGGGACGAGGTGAAGCTAACTATGCACTCCCCGTACGGGTTGAGTGAGGACTCCATGATGCAACAGTCTGCGGCACAGCAGCAAAATACGCATGGAAGTATGATGGGCTCGAATGCGTGGCATCACCATACGCAACACTTGCAGCACCCGCCGGCACATCATACGGCCACAAGTGCGTCGGCAGCGGCGGCAATGGCAGCGGGCTATCCAACTGCCACTGTCATGGATGGAGCTATGGTATTGGAGTCTATAGCGGGTATGTCTTCTAGCCGGGTTGGGCAAATGGGCAGCAGCACAGGACTAGGAAGTTCCAGCAATAGTTCGCGAAGTCAGCATGTTGTTTCTCCGGGTGGAACAACACACACGCTTACGGCGCAACAGCAAACTTCACCAAATGGACTGCCGACCTACAAATGGATGCAGTTAAAACGGAATGTGCCAAAACCTCAAGGTAAAATTTAAACTAAACCATAAATCTTTCTAGTTGTAAATTGGGGCTAGATATATACACTCAATTTAAAGTATATTTGTCACATCAACGTTGGTACCATTTTCACTTGAGTAAGGTTTCGTTAAAGTTGTGTTTGATTTTTAAAGCCTTACCGAAACATGAATTTTCTGATATTTCCACTTACCTACTGCTAGCGAATCTGCCTGTTAAGAGCTTTCTGCTGCAGACTCTGCTTCAGCAGTTAGAAGCTTATTTCAATACAACAATCTTATTGTGATATTCTTACAGAAGTCTAAGAGAAGAAGCAGGAAGTTTAATGGAAACTTTATCGAACTTCCACAAAAGTAACACTATAGGGTAAATTCGGGGGATATGGCACCCATTTATAAATAATAATAATAAACAAATAAGAATAACTTTATTTGGAATCCTATTTATAAACAAACAATAGGAACAAAAAAAAATTTAAAAAGGATTGACAAAATGGAGGATGATAGGCCACCTGATCGAGTGTGATTAATCAGGCAACATTTTACGTCCTCAGTACATCACTGATTTCAGCGGCGGCGCGCGGCGCGGCGTTTGCATTCGTTTTAAACGAGACTAGGGAAATACCAGTTTATAACAGTTTTATAGCAGTTTTATAATAATTGTTGTTATTGGCCTTTAAAAGTATTTAATATTCCCCCACTCCTCACGCGGGTTGGTTGCTGCTTAATTAAACAACTAATTTCCGGAAGTCGAATGCCATTTTAATCCTCCGGTCCGCATAAATTCTACTTTTCTGTCACACTGTCACGCTGTTGGCATGGCCCGAATCACGTCCATTCATTTTAGTATACTCGTATTTTGTATTTTTAAGCACCTTTTTCACTTTATTTACGGGATTGTAAAAAGCGGGATTTTTCCCTTTTAGATCAGTTGACAATTATTGATAATTGATAAATATTGATTTTTTATTGTATCAAAAATTATCATCCGATGCCCGATAGTCCGAAACGCGTCGCTCTAAAATAATTAATATTGTGATAATTTTTAAATTTTTTGTTTTTTAAATCAATGAAATTAAATTTTGTTTTTTTATGTTTTATTTTAGTATTTTTATTCTACATTGTGGTCTATTTTCAAATGCCAATTGCTATTGCACAGCTTCCGTTATCGGACGAATAAAAATGTACAACTGTCAATGGTGGAAATTTCATTTTTCTAACGATAGTCATGTATTTGTTGTATCATCTTCTTGCATTTATATAGGAAAAGCAAGAGTATTAAATAGGCTTCTTTTTTAAGTCATAAGACCCACCCCTGTGGTACTCCATACAAAAATGTATTTGGCTTTGTAAACATGTTGAAATTATTCAAGTTTTTTTTTATCTGCATTGCATTTACAGCTCAATATTTCTGCCAATCAAAAAGTTACACTTTTCTGTTTCCGAAGACCTTAGAATGATAATGACCTATGTATTGTAATCCAGGTCGCACTAGAAAAGCGCAATCTTTCAGCTTTTCGAATCGGAACGAATGAATTTTTTGAAAATCAATTTAAGTGCTATTGTGATCCTCTTCGGGAAGCACGGGTGGATCCAGGATTTCAGTTTGGGGGGGGGGGGGGGGGGGGTTCAACGCACCTAAACATGGAGAATTGTTTGGGTATAATTGTGCTTAACAGACGTCTAACATTTCTGATGGTAGAGACTCTGGTACACTACGTCTTTCTTCAATTTTCTTTTTCCATTTTTGCATCCATAGCTCAATTTTTTGGATAACGATAGAAACAGGTTGATAATTGAAAAGTTGGCTGTAAAGTCAGCTTCTGTGCATGTAATTTTTTTGAAAAATCCTCCTAGCTGAATTATTGCCGGTACATCTGAAGAAAGACGATCTTTCAAGTCTGCACCACAGAATCCATTTGGGAAATATAATCGGCCCGTCGAAAATATTTCTCAGTATAGAATTTCCTTTTCGAGGTGTATTTCTATGTCTATGATCAGGGAGTTATCGTGAATAAAATTTTTCCTGGAAATTTTGTTCCATTAGAATCTCGGGAACTTGAATTATGGGCAAATATACAATATCATTGCAGTATACAAACTTGGTATAAACTCCGTTCATCAAAGTATACAGTGAATATACCCATTGAAATTCATAGATATTTTTTTCGGATAGGTCTAACGTGTCTCGAAATGAGAGGAAAAAAAATATTTTTAATTTTTTTTTTTTTTTGCTTAAATTTATTAAATTTGCATCTTTTTTCAATGATAAAATACATTGCAAACCAACTTAAACCCTAGAAAGCTAACGTTCGTAAAAATGGCAAGCATCGATCAAATATTTCCCACTCCCTTGCCAATGTTTGACTTCCATGGGGTTAAGCAGATTCCGAAGTATACAGTTTTTCTAAGAACAATACACGAATATCCCGAAGACGTTCTTAGAAGTCATTTTCATATTACTTCGTCAAACTCTTCAAATTGATCAAATTTTTTTGATCAGGGTATGTCCTGAAATATTTTGATTATATTTATTTATCATTATTTAATAAAAAGTTGTTCTTAACAACAAAATATTGTTAAAGATGTAAAAAAAACATTTTTTTTTCATTTGTATTTATTATTAACTTATAATAATCTTAAAGCTAGACAAAATTGTTTAAAACTAGTCTAAAACATCAGCATTACTCACATGCTTGCTTTTATACTTTTGTGCATCAGAAAATTGAAAGATACCAGTTTGCGATAATTTTACTGTAGTATTGCAGTATAATTAAATTAATGAATACAAGTAGTGATACCAAATTTCTACAGAAATATTACTGGTGTTTCGCGTGCAGTGTGGCATGTGGCACCGTCCTGTTGGAACCACATGTCGACCAAGTTCAATTCTTGCATTTTCGGCAAAAAAAAATCTGTTATCATCGAACGGTACCTTTCTCCATTGACCGTAACCCTGCGGCCTTCATCGTCCTTGAAGAAGTACGGCCCAATGATGCCGCCTGCCCATAAACCGCACCAAACAGTGCATTTTTCGGGATGCATTGGTAGCTGCTGAATTGCCTCTGGCTGCTCTTCACTCCAAATACGGCAATTCTGCTTATTCACGTATCCATTTAGCCAAAAATGAGCCTCGTCGCTGAAACGGACGTAGCTTGCGAAACACATTTTTCACAGAGCACGAATTTTGATAATAAATTTCAATAATTTGCAAACGTTGTTCAGGCTTAAGTCTATTCATGATGAAATGGCAAACAATACTGAATCGAAATGTCAAATGTTCGTGGAATTTGTCATGTGTGATCTGTCAAAAATATAAACGTCAAAAACCAAGTAGCAAAAAAATCACCCTTTACATTAATGAATACCATATTGGTAGTGTTGCTGTATCTTTACAATTATTATGAACTCAGCTATGCTCCAAAGTTTCCCTCTGAATTTATTGATATCGGGAATAAGCTTTCCCAGGGAATTTTGTTGTCGTTTCATACGATTTTTTACTTGCGATAGGTAGGTACTATAGGGCAAGTTTTGCATTTGGAAAAAAAATCGAACTCCAGATTTTAATCAAAGTTAACATTGCGATGATAGAAAACACCAACAAATTGGGTCCAGCAATTCCGTCTATGTGTCTGTTTGTCTCTAGAACGATTTACAGCCTAAACGGCTGAACCGGTCTTGTTCAAACCTGGTGCTTAGGAGTTTTAGGTGATTGTCCAAAATAAATTTTTGAATTGTTGTTTTAGCCCCAAAAATAAGGGTACTATCCATACAAATTGTTCTATCATCTTAATTATCTCGAAAACGGCTCTAACGATCGTGTGAGTATGGTCTACATTTTGGAGGAAAAAAAATTAAAAATATTTTGTTATTAACGGTACCTGCCATACAACCATTTTATTGATTTTCGACTTTCTCATAAGCGGCTCAACAGATTTCGATCAAAATTTGTGTACAGAGTCTCCTTTGAATTCTAAATAATACTGCATTTCAAAATTTTCGAAAAATATTTTTTTGGATTCTTGAAACAAAAATATTTCTTTTTTTTGAAAACTCAATATTCCAAAAACGGGTGGACGATTTTTTCTGAAATTTTTTTTAAACTTATATTATTAAGTATTTAAAATTTGCATACCAATTTTGTTTTTAGAAAAAATTTAAGAATTTTTATATATACAAAATTAAGTGAAAGACGACTTTAAAAATACATTTAGCCGTTATCATTAAAAATCTTTTGCACATAATGTGATCGAACATAGGAGCAAGTACGTGCGATCCAGTCGTGCATTTTATTTTTTTTTCTAGGGAAATTTATTCCGTGAGAGATTCAAGTTTAAAGGAAAAATTCGAGGGAATAAAATATTCAGTAGGAAGCGAAATTCCTGGGCGGTGCCCGACAGGCTCAGTCCTACCAAATAAAATCTCAGTGGGCATACAATGTCAGATTCACAGCATGGGGTTCAATTCGGCAAGCGTTAGTTTTATCTGTGTACACTGAAATTCATGTACACATACATATTTGGGATACCGCAAGGGTTTTTTTTTTGATAGATAGGCAAATTTATTCACCCATATTTTGATCGTGAATATTTTTTTTTAACAAAAATTAATTCATGGATGCGGAATTCGGCTCCTTGATCCCTAAATGGGACTAGATTTCTCGCTGGATTGTAAAAAACAGATATTTTATAACTATAATTACATACATACATTATTTAAAATAATTTCTGGAAATAAAATTAAAATTTCGCTAAGATATTTAATTGCTAAAGCATGAAACTTATTCAATTGAATCAAAAAGAATAACAGTTTTTTTCGTATAGATGTAGATAAAAGAATCATGAATCATGATCATGAGCAATAATAAAACACGGCTAAATCCTCTGTAGCAGCTCAGAAGCACCGAATAACATTAGAAATATTTCAAAAATGTAAATCTAAAATTCTAAGACATCATTTAATTTATTTCTAACACAAGTCTATGGCACAGAGTTTAGGTTGCAGCTTATCGAACTTTATGCAAGTAACTTGCGAGTTCAAGTAAGTTAGGTACTCCTGACTTTTTTTAAAATGCGGTACATTTATATACATTCAGAATAAAGAAAATCATCTACGCTGTAACGATGAAATGCAAGCAAATCTCCTTTCTAAAGTTCTTAAAAATTAATTATTTATTTTTCTCGGTTAATCCGGGTCATCTAAAAAATTACAGTCTTTTTGTGTGATATTGCAAAAAAAGTAGCAATTTAGTAAAAAAGAAAGTTTTAATTTACGACCAAAAAATACCAAATTAATTGCACCACGCTTTTAAATTTACAAATCCAATAATATTTATTATTAATCGGTAATTTTCGATTAGTTTTTTTTATGCAATTTGCAATATAAAATTGGTAAATTTTCGATGAAATTGCGAATCGTTGATGGCAATGATGTTTTATTTCGTTCAAGTTATTGATATTAAAAGTGATGATTGAGGACTTTTAGGTATATCAATATTATCATTTAAGACTTTCTTGAAAATTCCGAACAAAAAGTCTTGAAAACGTAAATTCTGAGCTAGGGTAGGTAACTGGATTCGATGACCCGCATGGACTACGCCTCTCTATCCGCCAATGTGGGGAAGTATTGCAAAACATATTATGTAGTCAGTGAAGACATCAATTCAAAGTGATTTCTTTTAGATATATCCGTTTTTTACAATATTTCAGTGCAAATAAATTTGGTGAACATCTTAGCATGCAATATTATTTTGCATTTTAAGAACCTTCCGCACAAATATTTTAATCGGAATGAGTGGATCCATTAATGAAAAAGTCGAAAATAAAACAAGATCGGTTCTATGGCAGGTTCAATCAATATCGTTTTATGTTAATTTTTTAGAAACCAAAATGTATACTGCATCTATAATAGTGCACTGATTTTCATTATTAAAAACTTTAAGCTGTTTCCGAGAAAATTAAGATTTACCTTTTTTATTTGTTGGTGTTTCGAATGAGTCATGTTTGATGCCCAAATGCAGAAATATTTAAACCATGGTTCAACTTTGGATCAAGAAATTAACCCGTTGATATCGACGGATTAACTAAAGTTCAACGATGGCTTAAGAACCAATTACGTGCTTGGAACATGACTTAACCTGAGCTAATCCGCTGAAAGCGATGGGTTAAAATCTTCAACAAAGGCTAAGCCACAGTTTAAATACTTGCAAATAAAACCGGCTCCGAGTGTAGTCAAAATTGTTATGGCTACAGATAAAAAGTTTGTTGTGCAATTATTCTTAATTAAAAAAAAACACGCCTAGAAATCTGGTCATCTTAAAATCAGCCCGTAAAAGAAATATTTTTAAAAATTTTAATAGTTAATATTATTTAAACTCTTAAGATGCTTTAAACAAAGTCGAAAATATGAAAATTTGTTCTGTTGGAGGTACCGTTAATAAGAATGTGATGTACTTTGTTGTCGAAGGCTGAGGTTTCGCTCGTCGGCTTCCAGGGTTCTAACTAAAGTAAGTACAAAAAGCTTTAGTTTAAAGGTTCTTTATTCGTATAACCACTTTAGTATGATATTTATTTGTAAATTCCAATTATTAATAATATATATATATAACAAAAATACATTTCCTTTACAATATACGGAAGCGATGTTTTGAAGGTTCTGGTATCTTAGAGTTCTTCGCTTAGGCTGAAGTAATTCCCTGTTAATGCTGATCCAGGTATCGGCTTCGGTAATACGGTGGTAGGCTGAGTAGGTTCCTTTCGTATGGGTAAAGTTGTCCTTGTTGGATATCTACGGTTTTCACCGGCTATCAATGTCTTACGACGGCTCTCAACGGTTTTCACCGGCTATCTACGGTTTTTACCGGCTATCAACGTCTTACGACGGCTCTCAACGGTTTTCACCGGCTATCTACGGTTTTCACCGGCTATCAACGTCTTACGACGGCTCTCAACGGGTTTCACCGGCTATCTGCGGCTTTCACCGGCTATCAACGTCTTACGACGATTCTCAACGGTTTTCACCGGCTATCTACGGTTTTCACCGGCTATCCACGTCTTACGACGGCTCTCAACGGTTTTCACCGGCTATCTACGGCTTTCACCGGCTATCAACGTCTTACGACGGCTCTCAACGGTTTTCACCGGCTATCTACGGCTTTCACCGGCTATCAACGTCTTACGACGGCTCTCAACGGTTTTCACCGGCTATCTACGGCTTTCACCGGCTATCAACGTCTTACGACGGCTCTCAACGGTTTTCACCGGCTACCTACGGTTTTCACCGGCTATCCACGTCTTACGACGGCTCTCAACGGGTTTCACCGGCTATCTACGGCTTGCACCGGCTATCAACGTCTTACGACGGCTCTCAACGGTTTTTACCGGCTATCAACGTCTTACGACGGCTCTCAACGGTTTTCACCGGCTATCTACGGTTTTCACCGGCTATCAACGTCTTACGACGGCTCTCAACGGTTTTCACCGGCTCTCTACGGTTTGCACCGGCTATCTGCGGTTTTCTTATTTGTATTATATAAGGTTCCTTACCACTGGTGGGGGGAAACCTATTATTTTATTTATTTTATTTGTTTTTACCTTTTTTTACTGGCTGACATCGGATACTGGCGGCTTTACCCTGGCTTTGGCTATCGTCCAATGAGCACTGCCACTGGCACAGTTCCTCGATGATTTTTGAGGCTTGTATGGACTCTACTTATCCTACTTTCCTGTCGGACTAAGTGTGAGCTGTATGGTGGTAAAGTTTAATAAACCATACAATGTGCTGTCGGCGCCACGTCACCAATTATGATTTGTTTTACTATTTTACTAATTGTAAAATTTTGATGGTTTAGCGGGTGATGCGGCAAAGAAATTCTCCTTTAAATTCTCCTATTAACATTCCAAGGTTAATGTCTTATTTGCATCGTGGTGATGCGAAGGTGGCCGGGGTGTTCTATTTATTAATAACGTACTTAGAATTCACCATCGAGGTCCCTGGTTCGTCGTCACGATGCTATCATCAGTGGAGATTTCACCATTTAATAGCCATGCATATTCGTTATTCACCACGTTGTGTGTTTTGTGTGGTGGCTATAGATTGTTCGCTGATTAGCACTCTGTGCTTATCAGTCGTTGATGATGATGTAAGGAGTGGTCATGCTATAGGAGCATGTTGTCGATCGGGTAGGTATTTCTATTATTGCAGGAACGGAGGCGGAGAGGGGCATCTTGTATGGAAATGGTAGGTATGGTCGATATGTATGTCGGATGATGATTTTATTTTGTTTAGGCTGGTATACTACGGTGCGGGTAAGTAGCTATTGGAATATCAGATGCGTATGCGGGGGGGTGTCAGCAAGAGGGAAAAAGGGTTACAATAGTGTTTTCTGATAGGTTTCCGTAATTCGGTTGTTTCTTCATTATTGCAGCTCAGGGGATGGGGTGGGGGTTAGGTGGTGAAGTTTGTAATGCTTCATTACAAGAAATATTTTTAACATATTTTTTTTTTTTTACAGTGGATTACACTAACTTAGGAACTAATAATTTTTTTTAAATCGAAATTCATGGAGTCGTTTTTGAAAAGAATAACATTTTCTTCACTAGTTTTTAACGTTTGTATGGTAGGAACCCTTGTTTTTGTTTTACGAAAATGTTTTTTTTTAAACCTACTAAGTATTGAGTTTTCAAAAGACTTTTTTTATTTCAAAAAAAAAAAATTTTAAATAATTTTGGTTCAAAATAGCTACTATTAAGAGCATCTCCATAAAAAGATTCAAAAAAATAACAAATAGTTTTCCAGAATTTCCAAAACAAAATAAAATGCACGACTGGATCGCACGAACTTGCTCCTATGTTCAATCACATCGTATGCAAACGATTTTCAAAGTCGTTATTTACTTAATCTTGTATACTTATACAATTTTTTTTTTAATTTGGTATGACAAGTTTAAATATTTAATAATTAATTTAAACTTAAAAACACAATTTCAAAAAAAAAATCCTCCGCCCGTTTTCAAAATATTGAATTTTCAAAACAAAAAAAAAAAAAAAATATTTTGGTTTTTCAAAAATCCAAAAAAAATATTTTTCCAAAATTTTGGTATGCATTATTATTTATAATTTGATGGACCTTCTAAATCAAAACAATGGTTGTATGACAGGTACCGTTAATAAAAAAATATTTAAACAAAATGTTTGACCAAAATGTAGAGTATACCGAAAATAGTGCACACAATTTTCTTTATCTAAGTCGTTAAGGCCGTTTTGGAGATAATTGAGATAGTAAATAAAAAATTGTATGGGAGTTACAGTTAGTTTTGGCCCTAAAAAACGATTCCAAATCTATCTATATCTAAGACAATCACTTTAAACACTCAAATACCGAGTTTGAAGAAAATCGCTTCAGCCGTTTAGGTTGTAGAGCGCTGTAGGTACAGACAGACAGCCTGAATTGCAGGACCCACTTTTTGGTTCTGTGGCTGTTCTGTATCATCGTAATGTCAAGTCTTATTAAAGTCTCGAGTTCGATTTTTTTTAAATGCAAAACTTGCCCTAAAGTACCTACATATACATACATATCACAAGTAAAAATGGATCTACTAGAGATACCAAAAATAACCATTTACAAAAACTACGAAAAACTTCATTTTCCCTTCATTAATTAACTCATTTTTTTTACAAAAATGGCGTTATTTTTGGTCTCAAAAAAATAAAAAACAACCCTTTGGGTGTATTACAGAAAAAAACAATAGGTACCAATTTGGAAAAAATTCCATCCATCTGTTTAGGACACAGGCTGAATTGTGAGGCTCACTTTTTCTTTCTTCGCTTTCATTGCAATGTCCAGTTTGACCAAAATCTCGACTTCTATGGGTATATAATTATATGGGTGTCAGAATTTGGCAATTTCGGAAAATATATTAAAACCTTGAGTAGAAAATTTAAATCAAAAATTAAACTGATAGATACAACTTGATTTTAACTATTTTCTTAAGCTTAGAAAACACTTACAGCTATGGGATTCAATCGACTCACCTACGTGTTTCAGTAAGGCGATTTCTTTTCTTCCCATATACCCAAACATTTTTAAAAGATAATAAATATCCCCGTGGTAAATCGTAAATGAGTTGCCACCTTGAACCTACCTCAGATACATAATGATGTTAATTAATAAAATGTTATGCCTTCGAATTAAATATAAACGTTTATCTCAACGAAAACAAAGAGAGAAGAAAAAACTGTAAAAAAAACCCAAACATTCCTGTGAAGTGTCAATGTCAATCTAACTCCAAAAAAATGTTCGTCAGAGAAGAAAAAAAATTATGACACGAAGACCCCACAAGAAAAATAGTTACAACTGGATGCCTTTTAACTTAAAAAAAAAAAAACACACTAACACCGTTTTTCACTTCTCATACCCACCTTTCTACCCATGACTTGTACAGGTACGTTGTTTTTTTCTTGAATAGTTCTCTGGCCCTTTTAATGTTTAATTGTGATAGGGAAAAATTTGTCACGACATCAAGCAAGAAATCATAAAAAAAACAATGTGGCAGTGGTGGTCTGACTCTGCTGCCATTTAGAAGGAAATTATAATTAATTCATTGGAATATTCAAGTTCGTTACCGATATAATATTTTTTTGGTATTTTCGGTATCTTTGCGTTAAAATCCATCCAACAAGAACCTCGTGTTCGCGTGAGTGTCAGAAATATCAAAACATCACATCAAATAGACATTTTCGGACACAGTGTCAGAATGAGAAATAATTAAAATTAAAATAAAAATAAGCTAATTCTATTATATATGTATCTATATACACGTCACAGACTTAAATGCTGGTTGTGAGAAATTGGTCAATTGGTAAGCTTTGCGCAACTTTTTTCTACATACATACATACTTATATGTATATACTTAGTTTTGGTTATTGTGTTTGATGAATTTCATCATCATATTTCATATTTCACAGCGCAAGCTGAATGATAGATTTGAGGTTTTAAAAAACATGTTGCTAACAGATTTTAAACATATTAATGTAGGTATCTATACTTAATCTTAATCTTACAAAAAAGATACTTTCTCATTCCTCATCTGTCATGATGTAAGATCAACCTTCGGAACAAGTCATGTAAAATGAGAGAAATTTTGTTCTGTTGTGTTAGCTTATGATAATTTTTTAACTACATTGAACTTATATTCTAGACTCAAACTAAAACAAACTGTTAAATCAAAATGATAAATGGTTATTTAATATCCGAGCAGCTACATTACAATGGCGAAAAATTTTAAACGATTTAGTGATACAATCTCAAAAAGCAGTTTTTGTTAATTTTAAACCAGTTTAGTATCGTACTATTTTCTTAAAATTTTACTAAAGTTAAAATCACAAAATGGCTACTTTATTTTTCTAATATCGTACTAAATCCATATGCCACTTTGACATTTACAAACGTCAAAAAGTTATGTTCGCTTACTTTTTTGCACTATTTTAGGCGTGTTTAGTTGTAGTTTATTAAGAAAACAGATTTAGTATGGTGCTAGTTAAAAAGTGTTTAAAATTAGGAAAATATTAGTAAAGTGTCTTAGTATTAGGAAAATGTTAAGTATAATCATGCTAAGCCCTTAACATCAGGCTGTTTTAAATTTTGCGCTAATAATTTTAAATCACTTATGTGATATTTTCAACAAGTCGTATATTTTAAAGAGATTTGATACATATTTTAAAACATTATAATTTCGTTCTGAATGCAGTATGCAGATATCATGAGAAATTGAAATTGACAACTTTAATATTAACTTTGAAATAACGTCAAATAATAAAATAATTGTATACTTAACATTAAATATCGGATTGAAACACTATAGACAGTTGTAAAATTTACATTTCTGCAGCTTTTAATAGGCAGGCATTTTTTATTTGAGTAAAGTAAAGGGTTATCCATTTTGCGGTTTAAAAAGTATAGGGCTGGAATTCTACATCTGTCAAACTAAGTTGTTAAACCATTTTTTTTTTAATTCATTTCAAGCCTGACATTTACGACAATGGATCGCTTAACTATTGCACAACGCTGACAAATTGTTAAAACCTACTACAAAAATGGTGATTCTGCCACAGCCACATATCGTACTTTACGAGGAGATTATGGTTTACATAATCGTCCAACTGCGCAAGCAATTGGCAAAGTTGTGACGAAATTTGAAGAGCCTGGATTGGTTACAGATATTGTAAGGCCTGTGCACCACTGAAAATATCCCTGTTGTAAGTAAAAGTGTTGTCGAAGACCCGAATGTATCGATTCCTCGTCCTTCTCAGGAATTAGGACTGTCTTAAGGCACATTATGGCGTATTTTGCATTTGGATCTACACCTACATCCATATAAAGTCCAGCTCACACAACAGCTGAAGCCAGCTGACCATTCACAACGTCGTAGATACGTCGAATGTGTGCTTGAACAACAGACGGTGGACGGCGATTTTTTGAACAAAATTTTCAGCGACGAAGCATATTTCTCACTCGGTTGGTATGTTAATAAAGAAAATTGTCGTATTTTGGATTCTGAGAATCCTCAAGTAATTGAAGAGAGGCCATTACATCCACAAAAAGTCATTGTTTGGGTCGCTCTTTGTTATTACTTCGAGAACGACGATGGAACGACTGTCATAGTCAATTCGAAGCGTTATGGTCATATGATAACCTGAATTTTTAAATTATTGACCAATTTTAGTTGATACTTATGTTATTTTGGAAACTTTTCCTTCGTCTATTTTGGTCACAATAATTTTAGTAATGAAACAAAACTAGTTACATTAACTTTTTCCGACGTTTCGACAGGGATTGCTGTCTTCTTCAGGGGGAACTTTTTATTACATACAAAAAAGAAAATAAGTAATAAACAATTTTATAAGAAGTTTAGTCTAAAACTGAACGCAAATTAAAAAAGTAAACGGAAGAATTTGGTTTATGTGACGAGAGAGCAATATACCGCAGATATGCTTTGGGTGTCCTGCCTCTGATTCATGTTGTTTTTTTATTTAAAATATTAAGTGTTTCGAGAGTATAACGCTTCGAAGTGTGTTTTTCTGTTTGGAGAACTTGGACATTTTCAAAATCTGGGAAATGGCCAAACTCGATATCATGGTTAGCGAGTGCCGTCTTGGCCGGATTTTTTGTGTTGATGTCAGATTTGTGATTCTACATTCGTTGACGTAGAAATTGTTTCATCGTGTCAATGTAACATAAATTACAGGATTCATCAATTTCACCCTTACAGTTGATCTTATATATAACATCCGTGCATTTATCTTTGTCAGGTTTTACCTTTAATTTGGTGAAAAGGTGTGCAAGCGTCTTATTTGATTTAAGGATATTAATGATTTTTTGCTGATTATCCGAGTGAAATTTTTCATCACTCAACGTAAAATCTTGGTGTATTAGGTTGGAAGCCGTATTCATTAAAATATGTTTGGCCTGGTTGGAACGAAAATTAATAATTCGTTCTGAAGCCGTATTTTTTTTATACCAATTAAACGAAAGATGGTTGTGGTCTCTGTAGACTTTGACGTCAAGAATTTTTTTTTGTTATAATCATTCATTTTAACTTTACAAACAATGTAAAACTTTATTTGTTTACATATATTATTTCAAAGTGTGAGTCTTCAATTGATTTTTCTTTTTTGTATAAAATTGTTTATTGCTTATTTTCTTTTTTGTATGTAATAAGATAACCGACTTTTTTTTGCCTGCTATTGAAGAATACGACTTGGAGAATATGTGGTTCCAACAAGACGGTGCCACATGCCACACAACTCGAGCGAATATGGCTTTATTGAAAGAGACATTTCCTGGCAGCGTAATTTCTCGTCGTGGCGATATCAACTGGCCACTAAGATCATGTGATTTGACACCGCTAAACTTTTTTTTGTGGAGCTACGCGAAAGACCGTGCTTATGCAGATAAACCTTTAACTCTTGAGCACTTGAAAACCAACATTCGTCAAGTTATGGCTGAGATACCGCCCAATGTCTGTCAAAAAGTGGTCGAAAATTACCTCAAAAGAATCGATGCTTGCAACAATTCGTGTGGTGGTCATTTAAATGAGGTAGTGTTTCACACATAATGTCAACGTTCAAACTTTATAATAAAAAAGAAATATCATGAAATAAAATATTTTATATGTGTTCTAATTACGTTTACTTTTGAAACCGCAAAATGGATAACCGATTATTTTTGTGTATTTAAATTAGACATGTTGCCTTAATTTTTAGTATTCCTGAATCCGCATCCGCATATTCAACATCAAATTCAATCAATATTGGTTAAGGGATCGCTCTTCGAATTACAGTTTGGTGTTATTCCACATTCGTGTGGTACGGCTAACGTGACACCTCTATTGACAGTACGTCCGAATTTTGCTGTAAAATCTTCATCTTAGAATTTCGAATAGGTATTACGGATGATTTGCTAAAAAGGAGAAACACAATTGTGAATATTTTAATAGAAAACAGCGATACAATAATGAGAGATATAAGATATTGCGCCGTCGCCGCGCCGACGCGACGGTGTTAAAGCCATTAATATTACCGTTATTATATAATCATATACCATTTATCAGTGGCCACAAGCCATAACCACCTAAGTTGATTTTTTATCATACTTTTCAGGAGAGCAGCTTGAAGTTTTAAATCGTCTTTGAGATAAATGTAATATTGTAGTTTCAAAATATTTGACATACTAAATTGAAGTAAACGTACTCTTTTTCTATAAATTAAATGCAAATTATATGTATTTATGATAATATCAAGGAGCGGTGCCGAACTAGGTGCTTTTGGCGCCCTGGGTAAATTATAATTTTGCAGCCCCAAAATTAAAAAAAAAAAACTAAAATCTTACAAATTATAATTCAAGGATTTTGGAAAAAATAATTTTACAAAATATTGAAATTAAAATGCTGCTCTAATATATTCATATTATTAATAATGAATATATTAATTTCACTTTTACCATCATTTTGAACTTCGTCGTCAGTTCTTGCGTCTAAAATTGTTTCAAGTTTCTCGCAATCCTTAAACATAAACAGAGAAACCCGAGCTATTGACATTGATACTGTCTAAAACGCTCATCGAGTGAAGCTAGCGTCACATAAATTATGTGGTAGAAGAATATAACTTTAAATTTAAATTTCGGATCAATTGTTTGAAATTGTTCAGACTGATAACTAATTTTCATTAACTTCTTCACTTTCTACGATTTAGATTAAGGAATCATAAATTTCTGATAAAATTTCATTTAGTCAGTGCGTATAGCTCTGCTCTGCTACCAACGTGTATTCGATTAATTTTTCTTAACAATAGTTAGAAAATTTTTGCTAAATGGCTTATCTAAGTACAAAGAACGTAAGGCAATGGAAAAGAAAGAAAATCGGATCTGGATAGGTAAAAAAATTCTAAAATAATTGTTCGGCTGATGTCAGATTAAAAAAGTCAAAGCTTATGTATGTCTTTCTGTGTGTTGCGTTGGGACATAGCCTAAATGGTCAACTTTAATGATAATATTTATGCTATACATATACGCTGTGAAAGCAACGGTTAACGGTAACAAGCTTCCAATATGTTAAATACTATTACAGCGAGACAGACTGGTAGAAGAAATACATTTGTAAAAGAAGAATGAACAAAATACAGTGCAGTAATTGCAGATATTGTTTTATACGTAGATTCAAGAAGGCGCATTTGTGTTACTCTTTTTCAGTTTTAAACCTGTTGCATCTATTTTCCAGCCCTAGTTGAGTACCGCCATTGGCAATTACCTATTTTACCTTCAGGCAGGTTCGGGACCGTTAAGGAGTAATTGAAGAAAATAAAAAGGGATTTTTTTGGCATACAAATAAGAAAAATATAAAAAGTTTAATTTGGGTTAGGCTGTTAGGACGAATAAATTTTCTCTTGTTGACTTAGGTCATTAATTGGTATGGGATTCCTATGTTGAGTTAAGTTCTTTTTCTTACCAATAATAAACCGTAATTATTTAAATTAATTTTTCAATTTTTAATTTTTTTTAACGTGTAGCGAAGTACTTGTTCTTAAATTAATTAATTACTTAGTGTATGTATATCATCAAATTAACAAGTAAATGAAATTTTGACAAAAAAAAAATAAGAATATCATCACTTCATTAATTTATAATCTAATATTCAAGTTTTCTTTTATTAAATTAAGGTAAATTTTGTTTCAGTTTTTGAATACATTATAAAAAATGTACCGCTTAACATAAGGCTTGCATAGGGGCGTAGGGCGCCCACTTGGCCTGCCAGTTCAAACATCTTATGCATTTTCAGGCTCTGTAAAATTGGGATAGGTATTTGGCTTGTCCCTGTTTGTTAGGAGATTATCATACAAAGAGTGAAAATCAGAATCAGGGCTTATAAATTGCTTATAAGATCCTTGTTTTTCTTGAGAAATGCTCGGTTAGCCGACTACGTTTGAAATATCGTTGACATTTTGAGAAACTCCTATCATTCCTACTTTTAAAATTTTAAAAGACTCGTTTGTATCCGAAGAAGTTTTGTATGCCACTTCATTGCATCGTCTTGTATGTACCGCAACCACCGAACTTCCTTTCAATTAAACTTATTGCCATCTTCATCAGCTCGTTTCTCATTTGATAGGTAATCACTTCCTAAAAGATTTATTCTTGTCTCCCTCAAAACTGCACATCTCCCCAAAAAAATGAAAAGTGCCTTCTCGCTCCTTCATATTAGAGATGCTACATATGAGGGGGAGATCCTGTCTGTGTGATATAAAGTTGAGCCGTAGAAGTTCTCCTCTAAGGCGGAATATGGTGGAAATTTTGTCGATGTTCATGAGTCTCTGAAGTAATTGTTATGTATGTATACCCCCTACGTAAGGATCCTGATGCTTCCCCTAAGTATTTAATTGTATACCGACCATCCAACCGTCTTATGACTTCGCACATTCTAGGTTCCCAGCTTCCAATATCATGCACGTTCAGGTTAATCAGAAGAACACTTTCATGAGCCAGATACATCCATTCCCTTAACCGGCCTGTTTTGTTTTGAATTGTTCGCCATGCTATTTTCCTTGGTAAACGATGGTTTGGCATTTTAACACTTTGATTATATAATCGATATATATCTGTAATGTTTTAATAAAAAGTGGTGACAATCCAGTTTCTACCATTGTCATATAATTAGGTGCGTGCGGAGGTAGTCGAAAGGATTAGGTAAAACCTAAGAAGTTTTTCAACAGTCTGATATCTTCTTCCTCCTCATACCTGTGCTGCATAGAATAACACAGACTCTGAGAAAGCCTCAAATATCTTAAACTTACTTCTATGAGCTATATACTTGTTGCTGAAACAGTTTTTCCAAGCCACGTTGATTGCAGTTTTGGATTTCTGCAGTTTTTCTTGAAGATGAGTTTCCATATTCAGGTTCATGGTTATATAACTATATCTCTAAGTATTTATATTCTTTGACCACTTCTACGGTTTCTTGATTGTAATGCCATTTTCAATTTAAGCAGTGTCTGCCACCACCATTTTTAAGCACCATAAGTTTTGATTTATTTTGATTTGTGAACAGTATTCATACAGTTTGTTCATCATAAGCTGTAGCGATTGAGGTGAATACGCCATAATGACTATATCGTCCGCAAATAATAGAGCTTTAATTTTGACTCCTTCATTCTCTATTACACCTGGCAAATAATCCGTTAAGTCTTCTACAAACAGAGCAAAAAGGCTCGAACTAAAAGCGCATCGTTGTCTTACTCCTGTTCGAGTTTGGAACTATTCGGAAATTGCAAGCCCACAGGATTTCGATGTTCCCTTGAAAATTGAACAACAGCACTTATCGCTTTGGCTGTTCTGCACAACTTAGCCATAGATTTTCAGGATATTACCTCAGACGAAAACGAAATAATAAAACACTTTAGTTTATGTATATGTATGTATATTTTAGATGAGCTGAACAACGATTATGTTGATCTGGAAAACGATACAGAAAATAAAAAAATACATCGGCTAAATAATGACCGCAATTTGTCACGCCGAATATTTATGAATAGAACTTTAACTTTATTCATTTTTTTTAAATTTTTTCCTAGTATTATTATTATTACCAAAAAACAAACAAATAATATGTTGCTTCTAACTCAAATATGTAAATAAAAAAAAAACGGATTTTATACCTACCCCTTCTGGTTTAACAAAAAGTCTTACGAAAATGGTTTGTATGTCTTTTGAATCTATTTTCACTTACCGCAAGCTTGGCAATCACCATTTTTTAAATTGGTTTGTATTTACAAAATTCACTTCCAATGTTTTGTTTTCAAATCGACAACAATCTCAGAAATGTTTATGTTTATTTACAAATTAAAGCTGTCACAAAATTGCTGAATTGATTAATTTCTTTGCGTTACGTTACATTATGATCTTTTAGTTAAGTACGAATGAGAAATCGACTATAGATGCGAACTTAAGTAACGTTGTTTGAAGCCAATTTAAATATTTAAGCAATCTTTATTAAATAACCTCTTAGAGGCGTTTTAAAAAAATCTAATAATACGAGTAGTAGTGGTAGTATTGATTTTATTTCCTTTGTATCTTACAATTCGTATATACAATAATTAAACAATCAATTGAGCATGGCATTGCCATGCCGTCTGCCTGAGTGACAAATTAAAAAATGCTGATAAATTAAATAAATTAAGTCGCAGTTATTAACTAGAAAAACTCTTCTAATATTCTAATTCTAACTTATAACTGAGTGCTGTTTTGCAAAAATTGAAAACCTTTGGTACATCCATTTCATTAAGAAAGGTTATTATTTCTTCATCTGCTAGATAATCACGCCCTAATCAGTATCTTCTCGTTTCTTTTAGTACCGGGCACTTTCCAACAAAGTTAAAAATATCCTCTCGTTCTGCAGCATCACATTTGAGAAAGTATTGGTAGGTCTTCGCGGTGAGGTATAAAATTTAAGTTGAGAAGCTCCCCTCTTAATCGGAACATATTTGATATTTGGGCAATAGTAATAGTTTTCATTGATGTTATGATTTAGTCTGCTATAAACCAAGCGATGTAGAGAGCTTGAGGCCTCTTCCTTGTATATCTTTTTATATTTTTCATCCAAACGACTGATTAACTCGTACAGAATTGGCTTCCATGTACTCCATTCGTTGCTGTCAAGTTCAAGGCCAATTTCCTGCCCTAGTTCCATCCACTCTTTAAACCATCCTGTCTTGCTTTGAATAGCCTGAAGCGCTGCTTTTTTCAGGAGGCGGTCATTCGACATATTGAGAACTTTTAAAATGTAGTCCACTTGTAGTTTAAATATTTTGATAAATAATGGTGATATACCTGTTTCTAACATTATCATGTAATTCGGAGAGTTTGGAGGAAGCTTAAAAATACGTTTAATGTTGAACCTTAGCATTTTTTCTACATCCTCATACTTCTTTGCTCCATACACTTGCGCTGCATAAAATAGAATGGATTCAGATACTGCTTTAAGATCTTTATATTTACTGCTGTGTGCTATGTTGGGATTATTAAAGCATTCTCTACATGGCGGTTTTAGCCTTTAATAGCTTTTCGTTGAGATGTTTATCCATCCTTAGATTCTTTGTGAAAAGGACTCCTGGGTATTTATACTCACTTACAACTTCTATCCGTTCATTATTAAAACACCATTGCTCGTTTAAGCTCGACCTTCCTCCACCTTTTTTTAAATACCATCACCTTCGACTTATTCAAGTTAACTACCAGGTTCAATCTCGTGCAGTAGTCACATAACCTGTTTATCATCAGCTGCAGCGATGCCGGAGAATATGCAAACAGTGCAATGTCGTCTGCAAAAAACAGTGCTTTGATTACAACTCCTGCATAATCTAAACCTCCTGGTAATGCTCTAGTAATGTCCTCGATGAATAGAGCGAATAAACTTGGGCTTAGTGCACAACCCTGTTTAACTCCTGTCTTCGTCTGGAACCACTCCGATATATTTTTACCATCCAGACTGCTGCCCTGGTATCCATGTACAGGTTCTGCAATACTCTGCCAAACTTTAGCGAAAGTTTGCTTGGAAATCTAAAAAAATGTGTATAATTTTTATAAGGAACGAGTCTGCAATACTTCTAAGTACAAATGTGTGGTCTACGGTTGAGTACCCTGCTCTGAACCCAGCCTGAAACTCACTTAGATATTGGTTTACGTTTATCCATACATTCAACCGTTTCGATAGAATAGATGTAAATATTTTATAAGAAGCATTTTAAAATGAAATCCCTCGATAATTTGATGGTTCTTCTATACTACCTTTTTTGTGGATCGGAAAAACCAAGGTTTCCTTAAACTGCTCTGGTATGGTTCCATATTCTAAGATTTGATTAAACGTTCTTCCAAGATTTGTATATAGTTAATCTGCACCATATCTATAGAACTCTAATGGTATTCTATCCAAACCAGCAAAAGCGGCTGATCATCTGAAAATTCATTTGCTGAGAGAATAACTCCTTCTTGGGATATTGAAGAGCCCAAAATGTCGTCACGGAAGCCAGGTTGTGCAAACAAATCTAATAGATACGGCTGATATAGTCTACATTTTCGCCGATAAAATTTTTTTATTAAAATTTAACTAACGTTACCTACCATTTTACCGTTTTTGTACTGTCGACTATCTCATCAACGCCTCAAAGATATTTTTTAAAATTTTTTGAATCGAAAAGGAATGGACGATTTTTCTCTAAATTATGTTTTTAAGCTTAGTTGAATATTGCCATACCAATTTTTGTTTATAAAAAAAATTATAAGAAATTTTGGATATACAAAAATTAACTAAAGATTTTATAAATATATTTAGCCGTTTCCACTAAAAACCTTGTGCATTGGTCATACTATGTGGTCGAACTTAAAATATACGTACGAACCAGTAGTGCATTTTATTTAATGTATTTTTTCCACATCTTTCACTACAGAAGTATTTTAGTTTTGTTTGTTTTGGTGTCAAAAGAGCAGCTTTGAGCTTATTGTTGGTAAATTCGACGCATCATTATCGGATTCATCGTTTTGGTTATGTTAAATATCAGTTGCAAAGCTTAAGTTAAATTTGAATATTTTCTTTAAACGAGAGCATGGTATTTGAGTAAAATGAAAAAAAAAAGTTTAATTTCAAAAATTCTTTCATAATTTTTCGAACGACATAACATGTTGGAGTCTTGGAGTTCTCTAATCATTGTCCATTCGTCACACAGCTAAAAGAAACATACAAATCTAATTAGAAAATGGACCACAAATCCCCTTCGAAGACTACAAAAAAAAAACACTATTTTTGTCCCAATTACCGCCCATCACGCTAAATCAATTTAATTGTGGGTGTGCCGCTACTTTAATTTACCATTTAAATACTTAACTGCGATGCCGAGCGCACACGCTCAATTTTTAGAGGTAATACCTACCTCACATAAAGCATTCCTTTGTATATCTAGCTAGTTGTTTTTTTTCTCTTGAAATAAAAGGCCAGTAAAGAACAGAAGAAAACAATACAAAATACAACAACAACGAAAATTGACAGAGTTCTGAATCGAATTGATGGATTACCCGGCGCCAGTCTTATTTGAATTTATTGATAAAAAATTATGAAGACGAGAAGTGAAATAAAAAAAAATTGAAATGGAGCCGGGTTATGACAGGAAAAGACCGCTTACTCATGCGCATCGTTTAAACTGTCTCGATGCATTTTATGTTTCTTTTTGTATATACAGGGTGTTGTATAATGACTTTATTTTAAATATTTTAAATGGGACGATTGTTGATTAAGAAAACTAAGTGCATGCTATCTGAATATATTTAGAAACTGCTTCACAGTATCTGATTAAAGGGAACTGCATTTCAACCAAACAGGCCCTTAGCCTCCTTTCGATTTCCAAAAAAAATTCCCTGATTAATATTTTTACTTAAGGCCATGGTACACCCTATAAAATATGTATATTAGCTTCTGTGCCTTCCTACCTAGGTAGCTTTACACTTATTTACTTTAAAACCTTTTGATAGCGAGATTGCGATAAAGATGGAATGATGGTGTTATGAACGTAGGTATAGATACTTTTGGTCAGTCGCGACAATCACTTCAATTTGACAAACAGTTGTTGTCATTGTCAAAAAAAAATCGAGCCTAATTGTGAGCGAGGCGTCTTTAATGAAACTTAATCACGATTCATCTATCCACCTTCAAAAAAAAAGTCCTCATTTTTATCTTTTCGATTGAATCTAATACCTATAGGAATGCAAAAGGAATAAAATTCATTCTCTCCTTCCGAGGACGGTAGTATGTCTATGTTTACACACCTAAAAAGGTTCCGGACAGACTTAACAGCAAAATCGCATTAACTTCGCTAACAAAACCCAAAATAAAGACATCAACATCAGATCAGAATATAGTGTCCTTGCTCCTTACCAACTACTATATCGAACACACAAACAAAACATAAAGTCACTCAAAATATTGGGTAATATTACATTTAGAAATACCTACCTTCCTAAACGAGGAATTTCTTTCTTTATTTTGTCCGGGCAGAGGGGTTAGAACAGAGCATTAAGCGCGAGTCCAACAGAGATATCTTATCTATGCTCTTTCTTTACTTTTGCCATATCCATAATAATTTTTGAAACGTGCACGATATTCAATATTTGCGATGGAATATTAAATTTCAACCACCACCACCACTATTTTAACTGACATTGACACTCACACTTCCACTTCAGAATGCAGTAATGTCATGCGAAAAAAAAAGTTGGAAGAAGCTTGCAAGGCCCGAGGCGACCAAAATTTTTTTGTTAGAACAAGAAGATTTCCCTAACAAAACAGTTAGAAACTTGTGTAGTACAGCGTAGATATACGGACATAATACCACTGTGGACAAGTTAAGTTAATACAAAAAAAAGTGGCATTTATTACAGTCAGATAGAAAGGCAAATATCCAATCTTCCCTGTACTGAAAATATAAATTGAATAGAGAATGGTTTCTGGTGATGTGCGACTGTATACTGTATAGTAGTCTATCGAGCCCTGGCTTGTCAGTTCTGGGCACTATATAGCTAAGACTCTGGTAGATCAGCAGGTAGCGAACCGCTTTGTGGCTACTAACTAACTTGCAACGAAATGCCTAACCACTGGTGGGGGGAAGCTTCGAGCAATAAAGCTATAATGACCCGATCGAATTACCGTGTTATTAAGTGTGTTCCCGTACTTTGTGCACAAAAATGTGAAAACTGTCAGTTTCGCAAGAGTGGGGGTAAAAATCTCTCAGAGCGCAACAAAGTTTCACAAAAGTACGGGATCGCTTTGAACAACAATTTTTGCCATTTTTTAAACGTCAACGTAAAAGTGTATTTTTGAAAATATTCAGAAAAGGTTTACGTGAAATTATTTCTTAAAATAATTGATTTGATATCACAAATTTCAATTTATTAGCCCAACCAGACTATAAATTCCATTATTTTCAACTTTTGTAACGATACATTTGGCAACTGACAGCCTATGTATTGTCTCTTTTTCCTTTTTCATCCATTTGACAGTCTTCATAATTTTGTCCAAAAAAATTTCTTGGACTAAAATTCGCAGCCTTGGAAAATATTTTACTCTCTCATGAGCGCTCTCTTCTCTCTTAATTAAACTATATGCCTGTAAGACCTAATGTCTTTTAAATGCAACCTAAATTGCACGGCACTAGTTTGGCACTGTGGATTTGAGAACCAGGTATTGACTGTCTCATTTAAACCATCGGCGGCATCCAATTAAAATTGGAGGTATAGAAAAGAATGCGCCTAGCGTGGGGATCGGACCCACACGGCCTAGTTAGCAATCAACCACTTTATCCACTGCGCCATTGCCACCCAAAAGTTGGAGTACGGGAACAGGATTTGACTGATTTTCGAAGAAATTCGTAGATTTTCGCAGTTTTAGGGAGTACGGGAACGGACCTATTCATACTGATGAATAAAATTAGAATTAATATCACCAAAAGACTGACCCATGACCCATGATTTTCGTTTCAAAAGCAAACGTAAATAGAACACATATAAAATATTTTTTTTCATGATATTTCTTTTTTATTATAAAGTTTGAACGTTGACATTATGTGTGAAACACTACACCAATTAAATGACCACCACGCGAATTGTTGCAAGCATCGATTCTTTTGAGGTAATTTTCGACCACTTTTTGACACATATTGGGCGGCATCTCAGCCATAACTTGACGAATGTTGGTTTTCAAGTGCTTAAGAGTTAAACGTTTTTCTGCATAAACACGGTTCGCGTAGCCCCGGCTAAACTTTCTGTAGCAGCTCAGAAACGCCGAATAAAATTAGAAATGTAAATCTAAATTCTAAGACATCGTCTTATTTATTTTTGACACAAACATTTGGCACAGAGCTTAGTTTGCACATTCGATCGGTATGCAGTAGCTTGCGAGTTCAAGTAAGTTACTCTTCACCTTTTTTTTTAAATAAGATACATTTATATACATTCAGTTATTGCTACGCTATAACGACGAAATGCAAACAAATTCCCCTTTCTAAAGTTCTTAAAAATTGCAGTCACTTTGTGTGATATTGTCAAAAAAAGTAGCAATTTAGTTTACGACCAAAAAATACCAAATTAATTCCACCACGCATTCAAATTTACAAATCGAATATTATTTATTGCTAATCGGTAATTTTCGATTAGTTTTTACTTGCGATTATAGGTATGTACTAAGGCAAGTTATGTATTCATTCATTTTTTTTCTAACAATCAAACATGGCATTACGATCATAGAGAACACCAAAAAAGTGGGTCACCTAATTCCGTCTGTCTGTCTGTCTGTCCTCGAGTCTGCAGCCTAAACGGTTCGTTGGATTTGCTTCAAACTTGGTACATATTGTTTTTACGGTAATATGCCCTTACGTTTTTTTCATTTTTTTTAAGACGACAAATAACAGTAGCTACCATACATTTTTTTTTCTGCCAAAGTCAAAAATCTCATTTTTCTCAAAAACGGCTCCAACTATTTATATAAAAAAAAATCAATTGATTAATGAATGGAAAAGGTACATTTCGATAATTTTTTTTTGAAAAAAAATTGTTTTTTTAGGTACCTCTAGTAGAACCACGGTTTATTTGATTTTTTAGAAATTTTTTTAAGCAGAAGCTACTAGAAAGCTTAAACAATATTGTATACAAACATTTTTCAAAACTTTTTTTTGGAAATTAATTTTTTTTTGAAAATTCAACATTTCGAAAACGACTCAATAGATTTTTACGAAACTTCGTATTTGGTTTTTTTTGACATTATCTTGAATAGTTAAAAAACAATTCTTCATAAATAAAAAACAACGGTACCTCCCACATAAGTGTTAAGCAACCGTTAAGAAAAAAATTTATATATATATATTTATATTTTTATAAAAAAATTAATACAGTTCACTTTTGAGTATAAAAATATTTCTTTTTGCGTATTTATTAACGGTACTTCCCATAGAACCACTGTTCATATTTTCGACTTTCTCAATATTGGATGAACCGATTACAATAAATTTTTTTATACAAATGCTACCTGAAATTGTTAATAAGACTGCGTACTCACATTTTCAAAAAAGAAGTTTTTCGATTTTTAAAAAATAAATAAAAATTTTTTATTTGAAAAATCGATTTTTCAAAAACCAGTCACAGATTTTTTTTTTATATTTGAAATTTATATGTATATAAATAATATCTTCAAAATCGCGTTTCAAATTTTTATTCTAAAAATGTTTTCAAAATTTTATACATACAAAATTAATTTATTAAAAAATCACTCCAACGATTTTTTATTTTTTTTTTATATATTCTTATTTATCAAAGAATTCAAATTGCATCTTTGTTTTCCCTCAAACTGTAACGACTAAGTAATATAAGAACATTTAATTATGTGCTTTCTCCATTTATTTCTAACTTATTATTATTCAGTTTTTACAAATTTTTGTGTACGTCACTGAATATTAAATACAACATAGGCCCTCATACACTTATATATACATATTTGTCTTTAAAAATCACATGAATCGTATGTAATGCATATTGAACCTAAATTATGAAGTTGTATGCTACCTACCCACATACATCCTTCATTTTCATTATTATATGTACATGTTAAATGTATATATATGTATATGTAGATACATTTTACCATACTAGGTAACATAATTAAGATCCATAACTTAAAGTTAAGCATACATTTGAAGGAAGCTACCTACATATGTAACTATTCCTTGAATCATCCTTTAAACCTGCATATGATAACTACACCTAACTAACTTAACCTATACGTTAAAGTTGTTAGTTCCAAGAGCAAGTTCGTACGATACAGTCGTGCATTTTATTTTTATTTCTAACACAATTTCGTTGGGGTGCCTATACATTTATCAACAAAAAATTGCTATAATTAAGTTAAACGTGCATTATATAGGTATATGTGTACGTATGAAATATTAATTATTGCATTCGCATATAAAATACTATGTACTTTTTAACAAAAGACCTAACGTTTCTAACATAATTATGAAGTAAATCAAAAAAACGTAAGTTTCAGCTCACAGGCTTAACGTTTTTGTGTACCGAACATTTTTTTCTAAGTCCTATCTCTGTTTAATATCAAACTTTATCCTTAGAATTTATGTCAACCTGTGAAAAATTTTCCGAAACCTTTCTTTCTGTTCCTACTTTTTATGAATATAAATAAGGATTTCTTATCAAATAATTAGATAGCATATAACGCTTCGTTAAAAGTTTAAGAAATAGGTATTACGTTCATTAGTTTAATTTTCTTTTCCAATTTTTAAAAACAACTAGTTATAACAAATAGACACAAATTTCGAAAAAATAATTAGTGTAGCAAAAATTGACACCATTTTCCGTTGAGATTTGCCGCCTCTAATTTTCAAGTAAACAAACAATAAATGTGTACAGATTATTATGAATTCGTAGGAATTTACATTTAGGTATTTTGAGATCAAAGAGCTAATGTGAATGTGAAATTTCGCAGAGCTAAAACAGTAAAAACATATCTAAAATACACGACTGGATCGCACGTGCTCGCTCTAATGTTGATAACGTGCATCGTTAGAAGCATATGATTCTAGCAGAAGCGGTTAAATATATTTCTTAAAGTCATTTTTTAATTCACTTTTTATATAGGTACAAAATTTGTTTATTTTTTTTTTCTAAAAAAAATTGGTACGGAATTTTAAGAATTTTATATTATACTTAAAAACATCATTTCAAAAAAATCTTATAACCGGTTTCAAATAAATTGATATTGGATTAAAAAAAATGTTTTTTTTCAAAAAAATTTTTTTTTTTAAATATCCAAAATTTGGTTATGCAGTATTATTTACAATTTGAAGGACCTTGTGTATAAACGTTTTGATCGAAATCCGTTCAGCCTCTCACGAGATGGTCGAAAATGAAAAAAAAACGGTTATATGGTAGATACCGTTAATAACATGTCAATTAAAAATATTTTATTAATCGAAATGTATTAATTTGATATTGGAGATTTTTTAACGTGTTTTTTATTATAAAGTAAAGATTTTATTTTAACAACTTAATACACAAATTATTTATTTTTGCTTAAATGTACATTTCGGAAGCTATACTTCCATCGTCAGTAAGCTCTATTTAAATAAAAAAAATTTATATTTAAGCAAAAATAAATAATTTGTGTTTTAAGTTGTTAAAATAAAATCTTTAATTTAATCGAAATGTACACTATACCTACATAATGGTGCGCTGATTTTTTTGTTATCAAAACTGTTTTAGAAGTTATCGTGAAAATTGAGATTGACAATTTTTGCCCCAAAATTTAGCGGGTACCATTGTACTTGAAGCCAGCTAAAATAAAGATTTAATAAAATGCACGACTGGATCGTACGAACTTGCTCTTGAAGCTAACAAATTTAATGTAGCTAACCATTGAGGTTTAGTTAGTTAGGAGTAGTTATCATATGCAGGCTTAAAGCCTATGTAAGTAAGATTATATTGATTCTTAGTATAATGAATTGTCGAATGGATGATTCAAGGAATAGGTGGTGTTCTCTATGATCGTAATGTCATGTTTTATTGTCAGAATTTTTTTTTTTGCAAGAATCCATAACTTGCCTTATAGTACTTATAATTGAAAGTTAGTTAAAAAGAATTGAGAATCGAAATAGACATACAGACAAACAGACAGATGCACATAAGGGTATTTGAATGATCTAAGCGGCCAAAAGTTAATTTTTAAAAATAGTAAATACTTCTGCAAAAATTACTGCCTGAAATACATGACCCCTCCAAGAATAAAACTCACTAATACAAGCAGTCCCCCCGCGCTTCTCATACTTTTACCGTTACATGAAATCCGATCGTGTCACCATGTGTTCGTTTTCTGTTCACGCGCTCTTACAATAAGTATACATTGAAAGTGAAATTTTATGTTTTTAAGTTGATTAGTGGTAAAAAAAATCATGAATTCTGAAACAACATGTTACTAGTTTGTAAAATATATACAAAATTATATAATTTTTTCGTTGAGGAGTTACTTTTAAAGCTCTATTGGTGTACCCATTTTTGTTTCTATTTTCTTTCAAAAAAAATTGTTTTTAGCTATTTTTTTTATATTATCGGAATAGATCCGGAAAATATGTTTGTTGCAGTGTATAGTTTATTGTTTTACCTATTAAAAAAATTAATGTTTGGTCGCGGATACGCCCGGATAAGCAACCTTGTAGTGCTTTAAAAAATTTTCCTTCAATTATTTAAAAATATGTTTTTCTCTTTTTTTCTCTTAAACGAAATGTTTATTTGTTGAAGGGTCAACGGATATATCAGGAATGGGGATTGTGACAAGAAAACATTTGTTTGAACGAATGAAAAGTGAAAATTTACCAAATTTGGAAGCAAAACTGATTTGCTTAAAAAAACACCTTTTGTCTAGTGAAGGCTATACTAAAAACCAAATTGAAATATTAAAATGCAATTTTTGCGCATTTTAAATCGGAAATAAAAAATAGATGGTCAAAAGCTCACAATAAAGAAGATGTATTTCTTGAATACAATCATTCTTGGCTGGAAGGAACCTTTGCGATTCCCATTGCCAACCGTCCGGATAATCGACCAGGCCGACCGCGTAAATCTTTTGAAGAGCTGAGCTAGAGAAGTAAAAGAAGAAAGACTGAGGTTCTTCGCTCTAACTTTGACGAGCACATCATAGTACATGCTGCACAAGTAGAACTAAGCAAAACAGGAAAGCGAGACACTTCAAATGTGCTCAAAGAAATAATCAGGTCGCCAGCTCGTGCAACAAAATATAAAAAGGCATATCAAGCAATGTCTTCAGAAAATAAAAGTAGCCCTTTAACCGTCCAGGAAGCAAGTCAAATGTTCATCGATGCAGACCTAACACGAGCGCAATATGAAATTATAAGGAGCACCAATAAGAAATTCTTTCCGTGTTACAGTCTTTTGCAAAAAGAAAAAAACAAGTGTTATCCGCCGCCAGAAGCGTGCATGGTAACAAGCACTAGTGCGGAAGCTCAATTGCAGCCTTTGATTGATCTTACCGTTAGGCGATTATCGGAGTATTTGGAAGAGGTACTGATATCATTAAAGGATCACGGACTTGAAAACCTAAAATTAATCTGCAAATGGGGCTGTGATGGGTCCCAACAATCCCAGTACAAACAAAAATTAGACAATGATGCGGACAGTGATATGAACATATTTCAAAGCTGCTTCGTGCCGGTAAAGTTAGTATGTGGGCAACAAAATGAAAAAAACTATATGGGAAAACCCGACACCCTCTTCTCCTAGATTTTGTAGACCTTTAAGGTTTAGATTCGTTAGAGAGACTACTGATGTCACATAAGATGAAATCAATCACGTCAATACCTCAATAAACTCTCTGATAGCAACTGAATTTGATTTAGGCGGGAAAAAAATTAGAGTCGAGCATACATTCATAATGAAAATGGTTGACGGCAAAGTACGTAATATCGCTACAGGAACAACATCAACTAGTCGATGCTATATTTGTGGTGAAAAATATGACAGCTATGCTAAAGAAACTGCTCGTATATATGTTGATCTATACCCTTGGCATCCAATGACACCCACGATGCACAAAATACTCGTTCATGGTGCTGTTATTATAAAAAACGCATTGTTGCCAATTGGATAACTGACTGAAGAAGCTGCAGAAGCACGCAACAAGCACTTTCGGTCTTATCGACAATATTTCGCACGTAAATTTTCACGAGAGCTGTAATAGGGACATTTTTAATCGCCTTCTTTTGAGTTTAGACCCTTTCATGAGCTCTGAGAGATATAAAAAAAAAAGAAGAAATTCTTTCCTACCAGAAACACTAGAAATGCTGTTGTGTGTCGATCCGAACCCAGGGTATTCTTCCGGAAGTGAAGACGAAAACTTGGATTTTAGTGTTTAGTTAATATTATTATTTGATAATAAATAAGTAAATTATAATGATTAAATTAATATAATTTTATTTTTTTTTCAAAAATTTAATAAATTTCCTCCCTATTGTATACATAAAAGTCATTTTTTAAAGATTTTTTTTTTATATTTTTTTTTACGAAAAACATACTTTTTTTGTAAGAAAAAACATTTTTTTTTTGATAAAAAAAACATTTTTTTTTTGATAAAAAAACATTTTTTTTTTGATAAAAATAAATTTTTTTTAATAAAAACAACTAGTTCTACTTAGTAACATTTTTTTAAATCGAACGAAATACAAAACTAATTTTGGCCGCTTAGATCGTTGAAATACCCCTATGTGAGATGGTATTGCGGGATCCACTTCCGTTTTGTGTTCTTCATCATCGTAATGTCAAGTTAGATTTAAATCTCGAGTTCGATTTTTTCCCAAATGCAAAACAAAGTTTTGAATAAAAAATAAAATAGGTATTTATAGCTATGTACTTATTTGTATTTTGAATCTGTTCTGCCGATAATGCCGTTAAATGTTTGTCTAAGAAATAGTGTATTTTCGCTTGATTTGGGAGTATAGTAGATATTTCTCGTCTTGTAGCGTGATGAACTTTGACTTTAGGTATATTGAAAAACACACAATCTCACTTTAAGTGTAAAATTTAAATTAATGATGGAAGATAGAATGATTAGTCATAAGCCACCATCTTATTTAGCTTTAGCCCTTGTTTATATTCTGATATCATAAAATGTTCTACGAGCGCTGCGCTGTTGCCCGGCAGACCTACAAAAACTGGACTATCAAGGTCCCGTAGAGGTATAACTTCCCAAAGGAATTTACATATAGGCAAACATAAATGAGTTTGTTTCAAATATTTTCCATATAATTTTTTTTTATCAAAACTTCATCTGCCCCCATCCCATCGGGGGCATTACAGGTACATTTTTCTGAAAATTTCTCTTCTTGTCAGTTTATTTACATCTCAGCATGTTTGTGCTGCCGCGCCGCGCCAGCCGCCACGCATGACTTTGAATAGAAAGGCTTTATCTAAATCCTCAAAAGTGCAGTCTGCGTTGCGTATCGGTGGATCTCCTTAACGTTAACCGGTAGAAGACAGCATTACACCGATTGACAGTTATTAATAACCGATGCGTTGTATATTGAAAAGTCTTTGAGCTATGCTCAACTCTTTTGCCTCAACTACTATACTGCCATAGGCAGGTATAATAGAATAATTGACATCAATAGATACCTACTTCCAATAGATACTTTATAGGCTCATTTTTGTCCATGTTCCACTTCCACTTGCTGTGCGAACACTTTTTAAATCATTCTCCATTAATTTATCATACAAATTGAAATTATTTATAAATGAATATAATTCCAAACGCCGGCCGCGCCGGCCGGTCGGTCGGTCATGGGCATTTACAGCCATAGAGAAGCAGCATTTCAAACAAACGGATGAACGGACGGACAGAAAGATACACAAGTGATCTGGAAGTCAAGTCACTTGTCACAGATTCATTGGTCATCAAGAACAGCAGCAACAGCAGCTTTTCTGGTGTTAGCAACATCATCCTCCTTTGGTTTAGTTCCTTCTTATATTTCTCCTGCTTGTATATCTCTATGGTATCGGCCGCAGGGAATATGCTGGCTGACTGAATGTGATCACGTCGGCGAATGCTCTTAACAATTTTATTAAGTTTTATCGACAATCATAAATAATAATTTTCAATTTACGATCCCCTCGCGTTTCCCATTTATGGGCCAGTCGCAGCCACAGCCCCCGACACATCGTCATCTGCATCACCATCATCGCACACAATCGCTGAAGCAAATATAAAAAGACAAAAAATTAATTGACAGAAGCAACGGACAGACCTGTTTCTGTGATGTTTTATCAAATTTAAACATCTCAATAATAATTATAATAATACCTGCACACAGTTTGTGAGTAGGTATATAATATCCAGGCAGCAGCATGATATGGGACGCGGAATATAGAAGGCGGGACAACGGAGATAGGACATGCAAAAGGAATAAATGCAAACTCCAGAGGATTTCTGAGCGCGCGGATGCATTTGGAGAGAGAGACATTTTAGACATTTGTCGATATCTCCTTCCCGTCTGGAATTGGGGATGTGTCGCTAACACTGACGCTGACGACTGTCATTTGGTGTGGTGCATGAGCATGCAGGCAGAGTTCTTTCTGAGTGACATTTGTTCGAGCGCTGCGTTGCAAAAATTTGAAATGACACATCCTCGTTCATGGGACTCAATTTTTTTTTTGTATTTTACAACTCATTCATGCGGATATTGGGAATCTCTTAAAATGTATTTAATTTATGCAGGAAACACAATATGCTTAGGTTGTAGAGTCTCAGAAAAAAAAAAACTTTGGAATCGGAACATTCTTAAAAAATAACAAACGACATGTATGTTCAATCGATGAATCTTAAATTAAGATTTTTGATAAAGAAAAATTCTGTGCCCTTTCTTGGGCATAGTCTACATTTTGCTCTAATGTTTTTTTAAATATAGAACCATTTTATTTTATTTTCGACTTTCTCATTAACGATTTAACGGATTTCGATCAAAGTGTTTAAACAAGCGGTGCTTCAAATTCTAAATAATAATTTATTACCAACATTTTAGAAAAATTATTTTAGGATTTTTGAAATAAAAGAAAGTAAATAGTTTCAAGTCTGACGCAATCTTTTTTCTAACAGAAGTTAAAGCTTTAATTACACTACTTGAACTAAATTTTAGGTCTCATAGGAAATATTCTACAAAAAAAAATTGTCCACTGTTAAGATATTTGAATTATGCTTTGTTCTTTCCCTTGTTCAGAACCGTTCAATCTTGATGATCATATTAGTGATGAGATATCAAATCGGACCAAAAACATAAATGTTAAAAAAAGAGAAAAGTTTGTCTATACAAAAACCTCTATGTAAACAAGTCAGCTGTGAAAAGTTGTGAGTTTTAAAATACTTTTAATGTTCTAACTTAATGATGTTTTAATAAAAAAATAATATTTAATGAATGCTGACTAAATTTGGTATGTCTACTTGGAAATTTTTCTATTTCCAACTCGAAAGGTTTTAAAAACTTGACCAGTGAATTCAACAAAATTGAGTCAGTATTCATCAATTTTGCAGATTTTAATAGTTTGACATGTGTTAAAATCTTTAAAGATACTAAACTGCCACGCCTCCTAAATGTTATATTTTCCTCTTTTTACGGACCTACTTTAAGGTAGGTATACCACCTTACACGAGTGTAGGTATTGCCAGAACTTCATGCCAAGTTTTTAGAGATTTGTCACAAAGACGAAATATCAAATTCTTAATTCAAATACCTTACTTTAAAAGCAATCTATGAGATTGGGGGGAGTGTTTTGCTATTAGGAAAGGAAGACCTTCCTGTTTAATTGTATACTATCTCACACGTACATGGTACAGTAGGAATATGACATTCTAGGTGTACAGATACCGAAATTGGAAATTTTTGGGTATAAAACTTTTTTTTTGTAATGAAGCGCAAACTAAAGGGGCTTTGACTACCCTTAAAATGATCAAGCACGAGCGTTAGTAAACAAGTGAAGGATTTAAAAGCTTAATGCCAAACTCTCTTAAATGTCTTTGCAATAATATTACTTTCTCCAAAACAATGTAAATATTAGTCGCTCCAGGCTACAAGGCGTGCTAATCGCGTTTCTCGCCTTACTACAGTCTCCTTTCTGACGGAAAATAGCGTTACTTGAATGCATTTTTGCATAAAAGTTCGACTGGAATTAGCTTCAATGGAAACTATATTTTCTTACCTGTGGAGACTAGACCCAAGAGACCCTGGGTCTTGCCGGTTTTCTCAGTCAGCTTCGATCTGATAATGCGCCCTTTTGAATGAAATCAAATCAATCGATTCTTACATTAACTCGAGACATCTCGATACTTCATCTGAAATCATTCGAATGATTTACATTCATCGACTGAATGAAGTCATTTCTCTCATATACATTACTTTTAAATTTCTACTTCACTATACTTTAAGTGCACCTAATATAAATGCCATTCATTCGAATGAACTAGTAATACTAATCGTAATCACTCGGTTCTCATATACAGTTTGTTACATTTCGGTTGATCGCTAGACGATAGAGATATATGTAGGTAGTGTATCTGAGATTCTTGTTTTATCGTATCGTACGTTAAAGAGGAAAAGGTGATTTAAGAAATTAAATTTCAGATTCGAAATACTCAAGTAACGAACGGAACAGTTGGAAATCCAATTCAGTGAAAATTCTTAGAAGAAGTTATTTTGGTGTATTTTTGACGAAAAATTATTAAAATAAAAAGTTCATTTTCTCGAACATAATCAAATACAAGGTACCACCGAAGTTGTCATTCTATCAGAATATGCTATATTTTTTGGCGGCAAAGTGACATTTGTAATATAAACAGATACAAAAAATAAGTCAACAAAACAATATGAATCGCCAAACTCCTGAAGAACACTGAATAATTGTGTTAAAAGTGTTGAAAATTTTATAAGCGCCGTAATGCAACTTGGCATACAAGTGTTTCTGTTGAAGTGCCAGATGTAAACCCAGAGGACTGGCTTTTGTTGGGAAGTTGTCTTAAATAAGTTTATTCCTAAATGCATTTTCAATACTTAGCATTTTACGACAATATAGGCGTTTTTCTTTTTTCGTTCAGAGCAGATTTCTAAATAGAGTTCGAGCTTATAGAGTATGCTCTAAATTTGTTCCGAAAAGAAGGAGCTCTGAACACTCTGATTTATTTTCTAAACACACTTGAACCACACAAATCACAATAAATTTTCATTTTAACCATAAAAAGCAATACAACACAGAACAACCCTTATTTTGTACACAGATACAGAAAATCAACAAGCGAACAACTTCTTCCGCCATTTTAATTGTATCCGAAAATTTTTACTTGCGATATAGGTAGATACTAGAGGGCAAGTTTTGCATTAGGAAAAAAATTTAACACGATATTTTTAATCAGACTTGACAGCACGATGATGAAGAACACTAACAAGAAGGTCCCACAATTCCGTCCACCTACTGTCTGCCTGTCCCTCTGTAGAACGTTCTACATTCTAAACCACTGAAGAGATTTTCTTCAAACTTGGTACTTAAGCGTTTTAAGTGATTGCCTCAAATAGATTTCTAATCGTTTTTTTTTTTACCCAAAAAATAACGGTATTTGAAGTATAATTATTTCTACCATCTTAATTATCTCAAAAACGTCTTTAACCATTTTGATAAAAAAATCTGTGTGCCTATTATAGTATATTCTACATTTTGGTATACAAATTTTGTTTACAGTAATACCCGGATAAGTGCCTAACCTGCATAAGTACCTACTTTTATTTTTTTAGAACCAAAATTCTGAGGATTTTTTTTATATAATTCCGCTTACCTACCTTTCCCGCTTAATTGCCTTTTATTGAATATACTTTTATTAAAATTTACCTGACAAAATTTCTTTTAAGTACAGATTTGAAATCAGCTGATAAAATACAGAAGTTTGTTTTCCTTTAGCGCTTCCTTTTGTTTTATGCTTTAAAATTCATAAATAATAAAGTAATAATCTTAATCTACTACAATGATTCCTGGACATGGACCAAATGCCATTAAAATCTATTTTGAATCAATAATTCAACAAGTCCGAATAAATATAATACAAAACTCCTAATAGACTATGTCTGGGCCAGGACAAAATCTTCCAATTTTAGTGATTAAAATTTTAATCTTGTTGGATATAGTTCAAATTGGTTTTTTGTCAAATATCCAAGTAAGATGAACTGAACTTAACAAAGAGTGCGTATTGGCCATCACTAGCCAAGTGGTGAGTCCATGTGAAATCGCCGTTACAAAACGCAAATTTTGCGGACTAAAGGCCGTTAAAGGCTTTTTTGAATTAAATGTTTTTTTTTATGAAAAACTTTTGCTTTCATTTTTGTATATGGAAATATAGAGATAAGTTTTTATAACTGCCGAACCCGCATAAGTGCCAATTAAAGCGGGGTTTCTTATTTGAGGAACTTATCCGGGTTTTACTCTATATATTTTGTTTTTAACGGTACCTGCCAAACAACCATTTTTTTGATATTCAACTTTTCCATAAGCGGCGGGGCGGATTTCGATCAAATTATTTTAAAGAGGAAGGAGATCTTTCAAATTCTAAATTTTTGAAAAAAAAACATTTTTTTTTTAAATTCATAGTTTGAAAACGGATTACTATTTTTTTCGAAATTATATTATAAATCTTAAATTATTAAATACCTAAATTGCCATACCAATTTTTTTTAGAAAAAATTAAAGAAATTTTGTATACAAAAATTTTGTAATTTGTAAAAAAAAACGACTTACAAATATTTTTAACCGTTTTGTATTGTATGTACATACATAATACATGTAATCTATTATATGTAATCTTCATACATAATAGCTCAGAATAAAGCCAGTCTACTTTTGTAACTCAACGAGTGTGTTTCATTGTGGTGGTACATAGTATACTACATGGTGCCAGCGGTGGGATCCGAACTCACGCCTCCGAAGAGACTAAGATTATGTACTTACGATATGATCGTACATAATAGCAAGTACGTCCGATCCAGTCCAATCGTCAATTTTATTTTATTCACGTTTCACACATGACATTTTGTTGGCTCAGTAATTTACTTAAAATACACGGATGATTATGTATGAGCACATCGATCGCGCTCTAAACATGTTCAGAACGAAAAGGATATACACATTCGGAGCTCTGAATGCTCTGAGTGAAAAAGAAACAAACAATTTTTTGACAACCAGAACTAAAAAAAGAAAACACCTAATGCCTCTTTGTTGACAAGCATTCACAGTAGGCACATTTTTGGAGGACAAACGTTTTATGTCACCGTGTCGCTGTCCTCCTTAGAATGGCTTCACTGTGTATTCCTTCTATAAACTCAAGCAAATGGATTACTGAAACTATTTAGATGTCTGCCTTTTTTGACGCTTTTAACTTTGATTCAATCATGAGTAGTATTGCAAATAAAATTTTACAAATATATACTTTAAGACTTCTCTATATAAATAACTTTTTCGAAACATATCTTATAAGCTAAAAATACCCCCGTCAGATTTTTTCAGCCGAAATTCGTCAGTTTAGGCAGACGAATAAAAATAAACACTAAACTAAAGCCAAAAAAATATAATATTTTTAATCGAACATTCACATATCAAAACAACTTCCCAACTGTGTCTAATCAATTTCGACGTGATCACTGAGTTTTGGACTTTTCAAAAAAAGTGATATCATTCCATTTAGATGCCCGCATCCCGCGATGTCCAAAATGAAAAAAAAAATAAAATAAAACCTCTCGAAATTATTAAGATTTCGATCGAAAACATAAAAAAAAATAAACAAAGGTGCAACATATAAAAGTGTCCAATGACCCAAATTTTATATGAGTGGTGCGCTTGCGTGTCTTGTGTGTGTTGTTTCTCACCAGAAAAAGCGTGCTAGATATTACCTTTCACAAAATGGATAGATCATATCCCCAGAAAAGGCCACAACAATAAGTAAAAAAAAGTTCAAAAAAACAAAAAAAAACAAAGAGACATCATGATCATTATAGCGCCAATCGGGCCAAAATACAAACCCGCTACACGAATATGTCATCTTCCTCCTCCAGTCTGTCTGTCTGTCTATCTGTCCAAATGATTTTCAATATTCGGCAACAAGAGACTCAAGTAATATATAATATTATATTCACATCATAAGTTAAAGTGGCGTGGAGCAGAAAACGAAGAATCACAGAGATGCCATCAGGGAAGGTCTGATTGACGTTTCAGATATCTTGCCAAGCAGAGCATCATCATCGTCATCGTCGTCGTCATCCCAGACCGTCCAAGATCCAACAATCCAAGAGGCATTCCTTGGTATGTCACCTAAAAATAAAACTTCTCTGCGCCTTACCTCGCCACGCATCGTCTCTTGTCTTGTTGGTCCTGCTTCAGCTATATTCTCATGTCTGAGAAGACGGCTGCTTCGGATTCCACCAACTGCAATCCGACCAGGAATAAAAAGGTATTTGAAGATAATTTTGTCAATTTTTGTGCAGTCAGTTGTCATGCAACACAAGTTCACACTATCCATAGAATGGAATTAGCTTGTGTCGCACGGTGGAGCATTCCAAAGCGGAACTTTCTTAAGTGCGATAAGTATCTTGAGAGGTAGGTAGGCAGGCTTAGGGTATTAAGCATATTATTATGGTATGGCATAGGTATCCACATTATAGGCTTACTACAGATTTAGCTTATTAGAAGAAACTGTGCGATGTCAGGTGAAAACTGAAAAGTTGTCCCAAAAGAGAAACGAAAAGAAGACGAAGTTAGATCTGATTTTACTTACTTTGGGTTTCAAAGATAATTGCTAGATATTCTGTTCAAATTTTTGTTTGAAAAATATGTGAGTTCCAATAATATGCAACTGTGTTGCCAGTTTAAGTTTATGAAACATTAAACAACAATTCAAAAACAGTTTTTGCAATTAATTCGAATTTCATATCGTCACATCGAATCAAACTTGACTCATTTGTTAAATTAAAAACGTGTGATTTGCGTTCATGTGATTTTTGGGGATCCTTTATAAATTGTAGAACAAATTGTCGGAGGTGATGTTTACGGTTTATCTCGCTTCACATAAATCTGAACTAAAAATATACTTATACAATTTTCCTAGATTCTGCTAAGCAGTCTTATAATAAAATATAAATACAAAAATACAAATACAAGTCGTGAAGGTAAGTAAGTATGTATTTTTATTTTAACTTGCGATAGTACATTATGCAAAATTAGCTCAAAATATTGATCAAACTTGACATTCCGCTGATAGCGAAGACGAAAAAATTTGGTATCACAAAACTGTAAATATGTCTGTCTGCGAACGTATAGCCTAAGCGGCTGCATGTATTCTTTTAAACTTGGTATACTTTGTCTTTTTTTGGCAAATATTCCAACACGTTTTTTTTTTACTTTTTTAAGCACAAAAATAAAGGAACTAAATATTTTTATATCCAAATAGGTATATCTTATTTTTCTCAAAAAGGGCACGATCGATTTTTATAATAAATAAAATGCACTGGATGGCACGTACTTGCTCCTTTGTTCGATCACAATATATGCAAAAGATTCTTAATAAGACTGCTAAATATATTTTTAATGTTTTCACTTAATCTTTTATATATAAAAATTGTTAAACCTTTTCTAAAAAAAAATTGTTACGAACGATTTAAATATTTAATAATATAAATACAAAAACAAAATTTCAGAAATATTGTTCATCCGTTTTCTAAATATTGAATTTTCAAAAAAAAAATATTTTTTTTTTCAAAAATCAAAAAAAATATTTTTAGAAAATTTTGAAATGCATTACTATTTAGAATTTGAAGGAGCTCCTGTATAATTTTTTCTTATCGAAATCCGTTGAGCCGTTTATGAGAAAGTCGAAAATCAATAAACTGGTTGTATGGCAGGTACCGTTAAAAACAAAATATTTTAAAAACGTTTTGGCCGAAATGTTGACCCTACGCAGGGTAGTGCACACACCTATTTTTATCAAAATCGTTGGAGCCGTTTTTGAGATAATTAAGATGGGAGAAATATTTTTTTTGCTTACTTATTAACGGTACTTCCCATAGAACTACTTTTCATATTTTCGGCTCTCTCAACATTGGATAAATCGATTAAAATAATTTTTTTTGTATAAATAGCGCCTTGAATTGTTTATAAAACTGCATGCGAAAACTTTCAAAAAAAAAGTTTTTCAATTTTTAAAAAATAAATACATTTTTTTTTGAAAAATTGATTTTTCAAAATCCAGTCACTGAATTTTTTTAGATTTTAATTTTATATGTATATTAATAATATCTTCAAAATGGCGTTTAAATTTTTGTTTCTAAAATTGTCTTAAAAAATTTATACATAAAACATTCATATTTTAAGAAAGCGCTCCCACGATTTTTGATTTTTTTTATATATTCTTAGTAATCAACGAATTCAAACTGCATCTTTGTTTTCCCTCAAACTATAACGACTAAGCAATATAAAAACATTTAAGTATGTCTATTATCCATTCATTTCTACCTTTATTATTATTCCCTTTTTACGAATTTTTGCATACATCACTGATTACTAAATACAATGTAGGGCCTCATACATTTATGTATACATACATATATGTTTCTGAGAATCACATGAATCTTATGTATGCATAGTGCACCTAAATTATAAGGTTATATGCATATAACTACCTACCCACCTACATCCTCCATTTTCATTATTATATGTACATGTTTACATACTTAGGTTCCATCAATATGTCTTTATATGTAGATATATTTTACTCTCCTAACTTTCATAATCAAAATCAATAACTTAGATTTAAATATAAATTTGTAGGTAGGTACCCATGTAACTATTCATTTAGTCATCATTTGATTAATATTATACACAATATTTTATTTCATTCTTAAAATAGTATTTGGTTTCTACCGCTCAGTTTACACAGAGAATTGATATTTAAAATATATCTTTCTAATGAATACGTTATTTTTACAACATTTTAATTACAATTCGAAAAGAAAGTAGTTTTATTTTGAAGGACAATATGACAAAAACATTCATTTAAGTACAAAAATTATTTCGATTAAAAAATAGATTAAATTAAAACAAACAAAACAGGTAAAGTAATATAAAAAAGTACATTTAGATGAAATAATAATCAAAAAATAAATATAAAACAAGAAGTAAATAATTAATAATTAACAACCAAATTAATAAGCAACTAAATAAATAAATAATAAAATAAATAAACAAACAAATAAATAATAAAATAAATAAACAAATAAATAAATAAATAAATAAAATATAATAAATAATAAATCATAAATAATAAATAAATAAATGAATACATTATGGGTTTAACATATATATAACTGAATACAAACGAAAAATTATATAGGTAAATAAATGAATCCTTATATTTTTGTAATTGAAATACCAAAGGATTATCAGAAATATTACATTTAATTAAAAAGCTATCAGTTAATTTTCGAATTCTTCTGCAAATCAATTCAACACCTGCTTGACTATGAAGATCATTAGTTGAATGATGCCAGAGTGGATTAAACATCATTTTCTAAATTTTATTTTGGTAACTTGGAGTCTTTTAATATGGCAAATTGCACAATTCCCTCCCACCTGACATCCATATAACAAAATTGCTTGAAACACAACCTTGTATATAATAATCTAGTTTTCCAAACTTAAATGCGATTTTCTATTTATTAGCGGATATATCATATTAATCGAAATATTGACTTTTTTAACTGTTTTATTAATATGCTGATTAAAGATAAGCCGCTTGTCAAGATTTATTCCTAGATATTGCAGATTAGACTCCCATTTTATAGAAGTTCCATGACTTCCAACTCGTTATCGTGTAGAATCAATCGCTTTATTTTTCTGGTGAAAAAGATTGATCTTATCTTTCCAGCATTTAGCTTAATTTTCCATTTTTGATAATAGGCGTGTTTTTTTTTCTAAGCCCCGGAGAAATTGGACGAAAAAACCATGAGTAGGATTAACAATATGCATGTTAAATCCAACAGCAACTAATCCCCGGGGGTGCTTAGCTTAAACCCAGAGAATTCTCGGGGCTTAACTATTGGAGAGGATAAAAACTCTGCTACCGAAAACTTTTTCACAAAGTTTTCGATAAAATGTATAGACATGTCAGATAATTATCAATTTTGTTTGGTTTGGTTGAGCATTGTGAAAAGCGCTGGAAATTAGTTCCAACATTGGTTCTTTATATATAAACGCCTTTCGGGAGTAATTTTTGTATCTATTATCATTAATAAAAAACATTTTATCCAATAAGCACGAGGATTGAATGACGATTCCAGAAAGGTATACAACATTCCTCAAGGCCAAGCAGTTTCGAAAGAAAGAAGGCATAATACTTATGGATTTTGCCGATTTTCAGAAAACAGCTCATGTTGCAATCATTATCTCAGGAGCTGTTCTGAAACTGGTCCACATAAAGAGGTGTTTTGTACCTTTCTGGAATCGTCATTCAATCCTCTCACTTAGGGCTTTGTGGCATGTTCCGCGACAAAATTTGAAAATCTAAAAGTAATAGTTTTTACTACAAACATGTTCTCAGTTACTAGTTTTTATTGAACTTACCTTGCAATCATTTCTCGCAAATTGAATTCCATATGTCCAGCATACATTTTTTTGGAACAAAAGTAACACGTTTCGATTTTCAGAGAATTTTTTTTAAAATAAATAAAATTCGACCGACAAATTATACTCATGCAACAAATCCATTTTGAACACAACTGTTTTCATGTCATCTTGCACACAGTGCTGCCAAGATTTTCACTAAGCGCCTTGGTCGTTTTTTTTTTTAACAAATTCCCCCGGGTATTGCAAAAAAACGCACATAATAAATATATCATTAAAATTTCAAGCGCATTTTGAAGATTGGAGAGTATGCAGGTGTCATCTGCATAAATCCCTGTTTCACAAAATGGTATTTGTGGAAACTCAGACTTTAGACATTATATAAAACATAACCGAGAACTGAACCTTGAGGGACACCATATAGTGTATGTTAACTAAGACGGATTTACTTTTATTACAATCACTTGAAAACATCGACCAGATAAGAAACTTTGGACTATTTTTATGATAAAATTTGGAAGAGCATTGTGCCAAACAGAGTCGAAAGCTTTTTCAATATCTAATAGGGCCATACCTGTCTACCTTCAGTACGATTAGTTTTGATTATATTACAAATCCTAAGAACTTGATGGGAAGTAGTGTGGTGACTCATAAATCCAAACTGCTGGTCAGGAAAAATATGTATGTTTTTCTGCAATTAATAAGTTATGTTTTTTCTTTAGTATTTTTTTGTACACCTTACTCAAACTACTTAGAAGACTTATCGGCCTATAGCTACAAGGGTTTTTCCTATCTTTACAGCTTTTAATATTGGTATGACCTTCGCCATTTTCCAGATCTCTGGAAAGTATTGGTTTTTTATTACACATACATATTTCATCCAAATCACTTAGTTATTACATACAACCGGAACCAGTATGAAATGATCCGGAATAATTATTTTTTTCTTCTATTATAAAAATAATTCAATTTATTAATTTTTTTTCGGATATCTTGCAGATCAGCATAGCAAGAAATAAATTCGATTTTCCTCCAACCTTCTATTTTAGTCTTGGACTTTATTCATGAAGTACTGAAGTTTGATAACGGCTTTTCTGGGTATAGCTCATATAGATTTTTAATTCTTTGATAAGACTTTGACAGTAAGACATTTGGCACTATTCAAAGAATAACTTCTCAGCAATCTGGAAGCAGCACAGCTATTGTCAAGAAGGTTATCTTCAGTTATCTCGGACATTTAAGAATAACTAGCTTTTCGACGACAAATGTATAGAACTGCTGACTGCAAACTTCATTTGATATAAGTTTTGTTCTGATTCGGATAGTTTGATGTCTGAGATAAATTATTTAATAAATTTATGAATGTTTTCATTTAGCATAATACATAAATCTTACATATTGATTTTGTCGATTTCTAGGAAGCTTTCGACCTTTAGAATATTAGTGAACAGAATTGATCTAATGTACAAACTCGTCAAATGTTAAAATTTCTACAAAATAGTTAAATGTGCTAAAGACTACATAATAAATGTATACTGGTATACATAAGCAGCGGGTTGTGATGAAAGTATATTTTCGCACATGTTTTCGACACCACCGTTGAGAAACAGGGATGCCTTCTAAGTGCTATTTTGCTTGCGTTGTTCAATGACGGTAAAAACCAATTCTAAAAATTGTCATAAAATGAGTTGCTGGTTTACTCATTACATGCTGCTAAGGCATAACACTAACAACATGTTATTGAGTAAACTACTCATAAATATGACAACGAAATAAAATAAAATAATGCGAATTATAAGAGACATGAATAAATAAGACACGGTAATTTTCTCAGCATTAGTTCAGCCGCCATCCGTGGAGATAAAATCTGAGACAACAACCACCAACTCAATACGTCGCGCCACACATCTTTCTATCCTTCTTTCTCTTCTTTCGCCGGATGCCGCTCTGTGTTTAAATCATATAAAGGGTATGCATAATCCTTTAAGCGCGTGCAAAATTATTTAAAAAAAAAAGTAAATATCCTCCCGGTGATATTTGGATCACTAATAGTATGGCCAACGTTCTTCTGTATGCAGAAGATCTCTTGATTCTTACGGATCCGTCAGAAAATGTATAACTCATAATTAAACGTTTGTCAACATATTCTGCAGCACATGTTGATTTACAATAAATGCTGAAAAATCCGAAATAATGATTTTTACAAAACCTGCTATCAGTTTACTTGGTTCTTCAATAGTCACATCCTTGAACTCGCTATAAAGATACAACTACACATCTAGGAGTCAAAATAAACCCAAAGATGAATTTTAAAAATCATTTAATTGAAAAGACAAAGGCAAAACATTTTAAACGATTTAGTAATATGTTAAATCTCTGCTGGTGTCAATTTTTTTTTATTTTTGTAAATGAACCCTTATGTCATATTTTTAAAAAATTTTAAGCTAGAAGCACTTAATGTTAAAGTTTTTTATAAGCTACCCATATGCAAGGATGATTATTTTAGAGGAGAAATATTTATTTTTAATTTTAAGAATCTATTATCTTGTCTACCTACTGTGTTCAAATAATATGAATTTCAAAAATGAATTTAAATAAAATAAAATGATGAACAAACAATTTTTTTTAAGGTAGGTGAAATTATTTCTACTCTTAATTCCACGATTTCTTTTGTGGAAATCGCCCGATTTACAAAAATATTTTATGGCAACACTGTGTCCGAGGAACATTAGTAAACATAGACAAATAAGTCTGCCAATCTTTCAATTTAAAAATTTCGGATTATGTCTTTGCGCTTATCGGAGGTTAAATTCAAAATAAGGTTAGGTTAGGAGAAGCGTGCACAGCTCAAATGTTGTTTCGGTCACAGAGAGAGTGTAGACAGAGATGTCCTACACTGATGATGGCTGAATAGAGATTGCTTGATTTGAGTAGGAGGTTCCTCCTCCTTCTACTTTTCTCGAGATTGGTTCTTGATTTTGCGAAAGCACGTGTGTATAATAAGGTTTACTTTCTCAAGCTTCGACAGTTTAATTGGGTTTCATATTTACTTTAGTGGGAGTATAATAAGATCCTTGCTTCTGATATTTTCTCGTTTTTTCGCCCCACTTTTTAAGAGAATATTTCCGACAGTATTCTTGCATCATTTAAAACTTGAAAATGCTTACATTTTCAAATCGAATGAGTGAACGGGATACTTTACAGACGAGTTTCCATATTATGAAATTTTTTCATTCCTTAAGTTTTGCCATAAAATAAGAGAAGAGATTTTTAATTATGTTGCTGGAAAATTTGACATAAAAATTACAAATACATAATCTAAAGTTTTACCAAAAAACGTTTCGCTTGGTAAAACAAAAAAAAACCTTAAACAGTATTTTAATAAATTCTCTTGGCAACTGTCACTCCAGAAATGTGTTTATTTTTTTATTTGTGTTCTCCGCACCCTATATATATTTTTTGTTGCGCAGAACGTGCCCAAAAAAGTGTTTATCCCATTTCTAAATAAGAAAAGAAGCAGCAAAAAAAAAAATAAACTAAACAAAATAGCACTTCCACCATGTGCAATATTATATTTCCAGTTTTATTTTTTCGATTCGGGGTTGTGTTAAAATTATTTGCAGGCAATAAGATGTTACACAAAGAAAGAATGAAAGAAAGAAAAAAAACATCCCCTTATCAAAATCTGACATTTTCTCCATCCCCTATACGCTTTTCAGATGTAATTTTTTTGTTGTTGGAAGTTTTATCGTGTTTTTATACAATGTCAAAAGGAATTGAGCTGTCAATTCGACAGGGATAAAGGGAATAAAAATGGCAGCATAGCGCTATATGTACGAGTACATATACATGTGTATATAAAGAAGGGTCCATTGCATCAATAGCAGAAGAAACCCTCGGTTTTTTGTTCAAGTAGAACTTCTTGTGTTCACTTCAATATAATAATCCCAGCACTAAAATTGAACAGCCATTGAAAATAAAATGGAGGTAAGCTTCTTGACAAGGGAATTTCTTACGCCATTGATATTGAAAATGACAAAAGGGTGTTCGCACATCACCCACTTTGCTGAAGTAAGGAATATAGCTAGAGGAGGAATTTTGTAGATGTAATATAATATTATTGGTTTCGAAAATACCAATTTAAGAAAATAGCATATATATAACATATATTTAGGAGTAGAATTAAGGTCAAAGGTCAAATAATGCATATGTATTTGTTCTTATTGCGATTCAAATTATAGCTCTTAATTTAGTGTTCAAAATTCAAGTTTAAAGATGACATCGCTTTGGGATCAACTGCTGCTGATTATAGCGAGTGTAGTGGAATCACACTAATTTTCTTTAGTGTATCTATCAGTGTTACCACAGAGGTTTAATTTTGAATGAGTCCCAGAGGCTGAAAAAATGAGCCATTTTCAAAATAAATGAGTGCCAATAATAAATATCTTTTAAGATTATAATAATATCTTTTTATAATAACTAAAATAAATACTTTGACGGCATACAAAAAATATCAAATTCATAATAGTCCAATAAAATTAGATAAAAAATGATGCTACTTCGAAAAAATTCCGACAAAGCTGAATCTTGGTGGGGAGATTGATTTAGTACGTCCTAAGCATTTTCTAAAAATACACTTAATTTGGAGAGGACCAAAAAAAAATTACTAGGGAGAAATGGAGTAATTCAGTTTTTTTTTTTCAAATTACTCGAAAACTATATGGCTTAATTTTGAATACGCGTGTAGTAAAGGATATGATTATTTGCGTTTATTCTTTCTTTTTTCTCTCTGCGTCTTGATTAATAAAGCACATATAGAAGCCGTAAAAAGAGTTTTTAAAGAATTAAGGTCTTCTTCATCGAAGCTTATGGGTGGAGTAACCATGTTTTTTTTTGTGGAGATTTTCGTCAAACGATGCCAATTATTCCCAAGGGGAATCGGGCTAATATCATAAAAGCTTGCCCTAAATAATCTTTTATTTGGAAGAGTGTCCAAAAACTTCAACTTCAAACCAATATGAGAGTTGAGCTTACTAAAAGCACTGACAGTGCTGAGTTCGCATCTCTTCTGCTAAAAATTGATGATGGAAAATATACTATCTCAGGCTCAGATAATATAATTCAATTAAGCGAACGTTTAGGAAAAATCATTCACAACACACAACAACTTATTCAGTGTGTGTATGTAGATTTGAACTCTTTGCAATCGATACCGTTTTCTTGGTTTTGCGAAAGATCTATTATGTCACCAAAAAAATAGATCAGTGGATGAAATAAATAACCATGTGCTCCTAAGTTTAAAAACAGAGTCATATCAATACAAAGCAATTGACAGTGCTATTGATGACAATGACATAGTAAACTACCGTCAAGAATTTCTCAATTCTCTCAACCCTGCAGATCTTCCATCCTACCAATTAAATTTAAGAGTTGGCACACTGATTATGCTGAGAACAAATCTCAGTCCCCCAAACCTATGCAATGGCACACGCCTCCAATTCAAAAAGCTTTGCAAAAATGTAATACAAGCTCAAATTCTTACCGGACCTGCAGTAGGAACTCATGCACTTATTTCCAGGATACCAATGATACCAACAGATCTCCTCTTTCGATTCAGGCGTCTACAGTTTCCAGTAAAACCATGCTTTTCCATGACAGTCAACACAACTCAGAGTCAAATATTTCAATTCATTGGGGTAGATCTCAGAGAAAATGTTTTTCACATGGTCAACTATATGTTGCACTTTCAGGAGCAGGCTCAAAAAATAAACAGTTTTGACTTCTTCATGAAAATGCTAAAACGGCTAACACTGTATACCCAGAAGCCTTGAATTTATGGGACAACATCAACTCTTTTATTAGGCTACGGTAAGATTAACCATATTATTAACTTTTAACTAAAAATATGACACAATTCACAGAAAAGGCCTTGGTTGATAAAACATTTATAGTTAAACTAAATATTCTTAGCTTTTGCGAAGTAACGCGTGCACGGGTCTGCTAGTATATAATATACGCGTATATTTCATACATTTTATTTTATTTTATTAATAATTAACATATAATAAATTTCATATTAACATAAATTATAAAGTTCTAGCCACCAAATTATAAATTATAAATAAATTAAATTAAATTTTCTTGTTGAAGAGAAGTTAATAGGTTATACGAGTATATAAGTTTAATATTTGACTCTGTGGGGGATTTTAGTATATAACATAATTTAGTGTTATTGAAAAAGGCTGTTGAGGTTGGTTTAATCTTTGGGCAGTCATATATTATGTGTTGAATTGTAAGCTGTGAGTTGTTATGGCAAAAATGACAGTTCGGTGGGCTTTCTTTGCTGATGAGATAACTGTTTGTAGCGATAATGTGCCCAAGCCTGAGTCGAAGAAAGCATTTCACCATTCACCATCCAGGATTTATGTTTGAATAATGATGGGTATATGCCATTTATTTATTATTTGATCCTACTTTTGATCTCATCTTTGTTGTTGACTTAGAAAGTAAGCAGAGGGTCGCTTAACGCAGTTCTGGCTGCTTTGTCTGCGAGTTCATTACCAAGTATTCTTGCATGACCAGGAACCCAAACTAACTTGAGGGTTCTATTATTTGCTATTAGCTTGTCCCGTATAGTTGTTATTATTGGGTTTTTATTGTCTGTGTTTTAAATGGCTTTGACTGTGGAAATGCTATCCGTGCAGATGAGAGTTTGTTTTTTCTTTTGATGTTGATTTGTAGCTTGTAAGATTGCTACGGCTTCTGCAGTGTATACCGATGCAAACTCAGGCAACAGCCCTTTAGTTTAGATTTCCCCATTTTCATTAACGACGACAGATGATGTTCCTGTTTCAGGATTCTCTTAAAGATTTGTCATAAACAGTTGGATTTGTCGTGCTTTTCGGAAGTTTTGCAAGCTCAGTGTTTATTGATTTCTTTGGAAACAACCATGGAGGAAAACTTGGTGAACGTGATCCTTGACTGTTGATTGAAAATGAGATTTCTATTTTTTTAGATGAGGTGATAGCATTTAATAATGTGGAAGGTAGCTTGCTAGTTTTTTTTTCGGGATAAAATGTTGTTTATATCTGATATGATGGGTGAATTTTTCATTCAGAAAAGCCCAAACAATTGAAAGACATAAACCTAGAAATAAGTGAACATTAAGTTAATTTTTGGTCTTGGTCTTGAAAATAAATATAATAAATCATTAATTTATTGTCGATGTGAGGAAATTTTGAGCGAGATTGTTTCTAGAGTTCCAAAAAACATTTACAACATATTATGAAATTAATAAATGAGTTTGCGAAAAGTCTAATAGATCTACTTTCAATTTCTATGTACTATAAGATATAATTATATCATAGTATATGATATATTGATATTTAATATTTTCAAGGACATATCGTACGTAATATAAAAAAAAATATTCTCGTTGCATAAATTTAATACTTATGTTCGTATTTAAGCAAACAAATCCCTAATCTGCTTAAATCCTAAAGAAGCCTCGAATTTGTACAGTATTAAAGTATTTCAAGAGTTCTTTCGTCAGCTATATAAGTATTGTTTGTGCGTATACCCTCTTACTCTAGCTTTTTGCTTTTATCTTTGTTAAGTTCCATCTGCAACAAATTTCCATGGTTAAATCTTAATTCGAATAATTCAGCCTGACAACATGACGGATCACCGAAAATTTATTCTATTTAATTCACCCTGCATCCTCCCATTGAATGCCCAAATTGTTTTTGCTATATTGTGTAGTAGGTATATAACGATTTTTTTTATAAACATTTTTTTTTTTATATATATATATTATCGGAGATGTCCCTAAATGTCTTTTATACCCAATATTAATTTTCTATAGACCACCATTTTTTTTTTTTTTTTTTGTATGCAGCTATACTCATAGACAGAGACACTGATATATCTTTTAATGTATTTTCTGTTCTAATTTTCAAGTTGCTTCCTTTATTTATTTTGTATAGTCTTGATGGCGATGTGCCGAAAATTGATATCCTTTCTTAAAATTGACAATGTGACATTTTAAATTCGGTTGGATTACCCAGAAGATTACTTGGGTACTTTAAGGAAATTAACAACTTGAAGCTCCCCAGTTTGTGTACGTATAATTTTAATGAGCCATCATTGGCACTTCACTCGATTAAATACATATAATCATACAATCTGAGCTGAAAAAGGTCTTTGGTGGATACGGTGATATGGATGCCACCCCCAATTTATATTTTTTCATATACAAATTAAAACAGTTAATTTGGTTAATGTATAAATTAATAAGTTAAGTGGGAAAAGAATTTGAATAACGTGAAGGATGAAGGTTTTGTGGGTTTTTAATTGAAGAACGAAGAATAAAGTAATCTAGGGGTGATTTTAATTTTAACAAGCATATGTTGAAGTAAAAAAGTGCATAACAAACGCAGCATATGCTTAAAAAAAATAATATAATATGGATTGTTTTTTTTACAACATATTATGTAAGTAGATAATGTATGTAGTTACGTATATGAATACATTACTTCCTCTAATAATAATTTGTATTCAAATTCGTGGATTTTAAGAACTCAACGTTGTAGACTAGACCTTTAGATATCAAGTTAGAAGGGTTGGGTTCGATATCCCTCTTTTTAAAATCCGGTTTTTTATAAATCTCGGTTTTTACTGTCCCGCTACTTAAATTCCTGCTGTTGAAATCAACGCAAGGTGCACAAAGACCTTGATTGGTCAAATATAGGATTTCAGGTGGGAACGATTTTTTAGCCACAAAGATAACGGTACTTACCATATAATTTTTTCTACCATCTTAATTATCTCGAAAACCGCTCTAACGATTTTGATTAAAAAAAATACTCCGTGCACTACCTACCTACTTTATGTTTTTTGGTAAGCTTTTTTTAGATATTTTGTTATTAACGGTACAACCATTTTTGTTATTTTCGACTTTTTGTTTAACGGATTCTTACCAAAATGTTTATATAAGGCGTTTTTCTTTTTTGGTTCAGAGCAGAGCACTGAACAGCGTTCGAACACATAGATTATGCACTGAAATTGTTCCAAACAGAGCGAGCTCTGAACACTGATATGTTTCTTAAACACACTTGAACCACACAAATTAGAATACATTTTCATTTTTAACCATAAAAAGCAATACCTACCCTCTTTTGTACACTGATATACACTAGATACAGAAAATTAACAAGCGATCAACTTCTTTCGCCAACTTATATATCTAATTATTTTTTTTTTTGCTTCACATTTTCCTTCTTGGCACAAATGGCATTTGATGCGCTCAGCAATTTACTCACATGCTCAGTCAATTATGTTCGAGCACGTCGAGTGTGATCTACACATGTTCAGAACGAAAAATGAAACATACATTTGGAGCTATGCATGCTCTGAGTTAAAAAGAAACACACAAACAAATGTTTTGTTCACTCAGACTCTGCTATAGTAGGTGTTTCGAATTATAAACAATAGTGCATATCAAAATTTTCGAAAAAATATTTTTTTGGATTCTTGAAAAAGATTTTTTTTTTGAAATTTCAATATTTCAAAAACGTGTGGATAATTTTTCTTAAATTTTTATTACTAAATATTTAAATTTATCGTAAAAAATTTTTTTAGACAAAAAAAAACAAATTTTGTTATTTTTGTGAAGTTTAATTTTATAATATTAAAAACATAAAATTGTCATATTAACAATTTTGTAGAGCAAAAAATTTAGAAATTTTGTAATTACAAAATTAAGTAAAAAAGTAACAATATAAATATTGAGTTGTTTCTGCTAAAAATCTTGTGCTTGAGATATGATTGTTTTGTTTCTTTCTCAATTGGGATAACAAGTATTGAAAGAATTCAAAAGGCTTTTATAAGATCCTTAAGCATGTATGGTTGAGGTGGAGAAATTACTCTCTTTTATCTGCAGCTAGTTGCGCCTTCATTGGACTTGAGTCATTTGATAAAATGACTTGTATTGTTTGTGTATGATTTAATTTCATATAATATCAAGTCCCCATCAATTCTTATCTACTTTGATGTCTTAATTTCATAGCAAAAATTACTAAACACTTGCATTGTCTGAGATTTCATTGAATCAACGAACTATTCGTTGACACAATGAAAACGTTTCCGTAAATTAACATTCTCCTAATGATATATATCTTTCCGTATTCCCTTACTTCGAATTGAATTGTTTGATTATAGCTTTCACTCTGACTATTAATAATCCGAGAAATTGACACAAATGATTAGTTTTCTAAATATTATTCATTTGGCAAAAAAAAAACTGACAGATTCTTATCTTTTGACCAATTGACCTAAAAATAATATACAACAAAATTGTGGGCTCATCACTCTTGTTAATTATGATGTGTACACAAATTTCGTAAAACACAAACATCCGATGATCCTCATGTCAAGTCAACTAACTCACATTGGCCACTTTATCAAATTCAATCCTTCGAAATATTCATATCAAATAAATCATAAAATAACCGTGATACATTTTTTGTTGAATGAAGATGTAAGCCCTGGGAAACCAAAGCCATGATATAGTTTTTGACAGCAAAATTGTCATTTTCATTGATAATTTCCTTAAAAAGTCAAATTTCATTACGCAAGTATACAAATAAATACACCAAATCATTTAAAGGTATAACTCACATTCAAATGGAGCTTTCGACCTCTCAGTGTTATCTGACACAAATATAATTAATTGCAAACGATTTTTGAAAGGCAACTCAAGCCGTAGCTAGATATTTTGAACTTTTCTAGCTGCAGCTATTCGAAAATAGACAGAAATCAAAATACAAATAATTTTTAGGGAGGACAGGAAACAGGCAGTTACGAGTATGATAGACGATGGGCGTTTTAAAGTTGTCTAGTTTTTGTCAGCGTTTGCATACCCCCTTTTATGGTCCCCCTTTTATACAAATGTATATGTACACATACGATATAGTGAAACTGTTGCAAAGTTGGGCCAAAATGCCTGTTTATCGGCTTTCACTTGCAGACTACTTTTTACTATCTCAACAGAAAATATTAATATTTTTGTTTGCATTTCGAAATGACACTTGGAACAAGCCTATATCTATCTGTATATCTACTTTGTAGTTACATGTACCTATACTTATGTCTGGCATTTGGCATTAGAAAAAATATCTATTTAAATAAATTCCATGTTATTTAGAGGCTTACAAGGCTCTGGTGTCTTTTAGACAGAGGTTATACCCACCACACCACCGAAAAGTGATCGATCACTTGAAAACTGTTCTCTTATTTGTTTTTTTTTTGTGTTTGCTGCTACATTTTTACAATCATTGGCATTGTGAATTTATGAGTGTTAAAAATAAATAATAATTTTGAAAGCATAAAAGAAATATTTGTATAGCTACTTTGAATGAAATTTTTCTTTGCAAAATTTTGGGCAAGAATGTGAAAATACATGCGAACGCGATGTGTAGATATGACACTTTTGCCGATATATCAAATGATGTCTGAAAATACAATTAAAAAATTCAGGTCAAATGCACATGTACGAAGACTTATAATGCTTAAAATAATACTAAATGATGTTTTGATTTTCGGAAGATATCATAAACTCAAACATTTTAAAGTATTTCAAGGTAAAATTGTCAAGAGCACGTATATATGGAGTTGCAAAATTATACGAAATTGAAAATCATGGAGAAAATTTAAAACTTCCAAAAATACAAACAAATAACATCACGTTCTTCAATAACTCTCAATCTTGATGGGTATAAGTTAATAACCTCTAGATTAGAGCTGTAATTGAAGGATTTTCAGTCAGCAAAACAATATATAGGTCTCAAATTTTGAAGGGTCATGCAAATGGGATAGTTGGAAGGATGGAACATATATACCATAGTGACTGTTTTCTGAAATATTATGAATGCCTTGAATCAACAGAATGTAATTTCCAATGTTTGATAGTAAATATTTTTCATATAAATATTATACATAGATATCAAAAACATGTATGTAGTATAGTTAGTGCATAAATGTGTAAAATGGAAAAAAAAAATATGGTACATATGCTTGATAGATACACATACTAAAATATTTTTAATTGCGTAGTTGTAATAGTTTGAGTGAAATGACATTTGAATTTTTGAACAAATATTAATATATCAAACAAAATTGGAAAATCGAATGTATACAATTTTAATAACATTTTTATTAACTAATTATTATTAATATAAGTATACAATTTTAAATTCAAAATAATTCAGTACTTTGTTTTTGAAAAATATTTTTTTTAAAAATCAAAAAAAAACATCATGGTTTTGAAAATTTGATCTTTTCCAAAAGTAAGAAATTCGAAAACATCAAAAGTGGTTCTATGGGAAATATCGTTAATAAGTACACAAAACACACACACTTTTGTTTATCAACATTCTTGGAGCCGTTTGTTTTTGTTTAAGGAAAATATACTTTTTGCATGTATAAATATAGTGTCAAGAAACTACTAAGTAAACAAAAATTTCCGAATTAAGTCGTGTTCGAAAAAAAGTTTTTTTAATTTCTCATTGAATATCGACACACAATTCTTGTAGCTATACCTACAGAATGAGAATCCACGAACGTACCAACAAAACAAATCTTCAGCGAGTCGCATAATGCGGATAAATACATATCATGAATCAAATAAAACAAGATTACGACACCTCTTTTTTTGTCTTATTTTATTGACGTAACACGAGAAAAAAATCCATTAATCCACATCGGAGAAACAACAATTTGCAGATGTGTTTTTCACATGTGACGTCAATAAAGTAAGATAAAAAAGAAGTGTCGTAATCTTGTTTTCTTTTATTCATGGCTTGACACTAATTTAAGTAAGAACTTCTTAACCCTAGGCCTCCACTTGAAATAGATAATTGCAAGCAATGTGTCATGTAGTCAATATTTCTGCGGAGGCCCCCTATGTCTGGATTTTTTTATTTTTAGACATTAGAATATGTGTAAATACGAATTTTATACTGCCTGAATTTTGAAAACAGAATTATAACTCATTCAGAATGTCTACCCCAGCCTACTCGTATATTCACTTTTGAATTTTAGTGCTGCCAGGAATGCGAAGTTTCTGCAAACTCTAAAAACTTTATACAGTCGATAAATATGAGTCAGGAAGATTGGTAATAATTTTATTTATTAAAAAAAAGAAGCTGAATTTTTCAAGTCAGCGGAATTATTTTTCTTCCTATGCACGAATTGTTGATGAATATTCAGTCAGAAACATAATTAGGTATGTGTTTTGAATTCGTAAAAATGTTTTCATTTCTTAACCTATAATTAGAGTTGTCATAATATTTTTGCCTTTTTCATTATGAGGCTATAATACACAAATAAAAAATCAATACCAATGACTGGCCTTAATATACACTGGCCTCGTATACACATGCATAAAAACAGATAAAAAGCAACCACGCGATAAGTTCAAGTTTCTGTGAATGCCGTCGTGTCACTCAAATGCAAAAAAAGAACAGATAACCATCTCTGTGTCCTTCCAACAATCGGTGGTTGAATAATAAAGTCGTGTGACTCTTGTAAACCCTCATTTTTCCACAGGTGGGCTGTTGAGGGTTTCATTTGCGTTTTTAAAATGAACTAAATCGAAACTAAAACACAGGTAAAAACTTCAATACATATGCACGTGAATAAAAATGTATATGTAAGGGTAGTTGGTTAATTAATCAGGATGCGTGCTTTATTATGACTCCGCACCACTTCTCAGGAACTTCCAGCAGTTAGCTTAAGTGTAGTCCAATTGACACGGGCTGCATCAGACACGTAGCTAGATAGAGGCTCAAAATAATAATTATGTAGGTACTATCGTAAAATTTCAACAACTCTGGTAACTATCTTTTGGTCATAAGAAATATCTTCTTTCTTAAATTAGCTTTAAATAAGTTTTTGTGTTAGTTGGATCTTCAAAGAAGCTACAAGGCAAGATTGAAAGAGGTAAGTTTCCGGTTCCACTAACCAAGCACCAATAAATACTACAATGTTTCAATAGTAGTAAACTTCTCACAAGGTAAAAGAAATCTGTTAGGTAATCGAAAAGTTTGCTGCTAATTCAAAACTCGTTCTCAAAGATCTCGAAATACACTAATCCGCTAGCCTAGATAGTATATATTCCTCCATCATTGTTCTAAAGAGGTGTTCTCCGATACAAACCTTCTTCACCCTCTTTCTATTGTGCAATTAGCACATAAATCCCTTGTTCCCAAGATCATGGAAACAATGATTTATCATTAGTTTAAGAAATATCTTAAAGAATCATCGCTCTTTAATAACCGGCTATGGTAGACATAGGTCCACAGGTTATCTTATGGTATAAATATGTCGGAACACTGCGACTGCGATGCAACAATTCTTGCATCGTCTTGGAGAGAGTACTATCGTTGCACTAGAAATTTCAAACCAAAATATTACGACAACTCGCTTATCGAAAATAGAATTGACCAATATTTCCTCGTCCAACAGTGACCTGGTGATTGTTGAGAGTGCTAGCTAATTGCGTCGGCTTATGATGTATTTTAAAGATGATGCGTTGTTGGTGTCGCAAGACTTCTTGGGAGATCAACAAAAAGCCCTTTCAGGAATTAGCTAGCTTGTGCTCCGAAAGGTACAGAAACAATCGATCACTTTTAGAAATAGCAGTTATTGGGCAGAATCGTCAAAAGGATTATCATAATGACTTTGGAAAACTTCCTTCGTGTACTATTAATTAATTCAGTTACTTCCTCGAGATTGTTGAAATTTCCAGTTGTGTCAAGATCACCAGCAAGATCAGCATTGCTTAAGATGGTATGATTTCAACGTCTTTCTATTATTGATGTGATTTCAGGATCGTTTGACGAAGTTTCGAAATATTCTAACGAATTATGATCTTTGCTTTCTCTTTTGTGGTGCTGCTGATTTTCTCGATATTTATTATTTATTTCCAACGATCTTTGATTTCCTGAAACACATCAGAAACAGGTTGATGTCTTGTATCTATTTCTGAAAAACGCTGGTATTAGTTCTTTTCTCTTCGATTTTTCCATTAGTCCAAGATAAATATTAATTAAGATATGAAATCTTCAAAAGCTTCGTCAATTTCGTATTCTTTTTAGATGTTTCTGTAATTATTTCGAGACATGAATACTGCTCTTCTGCGATTCTTCCTTCGAATCTATTAATATAGATACTTATTTTCCGTTACTTCCGTATCTATTGCAAGATATTGATCTTTAAGTTATCTGAACTGCATGATAAATTCAGCAACTAAAGTAATGATGTTGATGAACCGAGATGTGACTTGGAAATTAATATAGTTTTCAAACTCTTTGTCCAATCAGTTCAGCAAAATATTTCAAGTCCTGGACAAGTTGGTATAGACGAGAATTGAAATCAGCTCCAATAACTCTATACCTATCGTAAAAAATCAATATTAGCTGTGTTGAATCTATCGGCAGAAAAGCAGGATTTTCCAAAAGAACGATCCGCATCAGACTGATTTTTTTGTATTTTTAAGTTGGTATTACCGACCGTGTGCCTAATAACTAAATGCAAAAAATCAACAATTGATTTATTATTTCTTCAGATTAAAGACATTTAAGAATACTAAGACTTGAATTGAAAGATGCAAATAAAATGGAATATATATGAAGCAGTAAGAAATATCAAAACGTTGAATTTTCCACATCTGTGTGTTCCGAAATGTTCATTGTAAAATTATTTTATGTATTTGACTTTTTTTCTTTAAATCAGATCCTGCGCCAATGAAAGGGTATGTTCGCATTGTGTTTCCTTGCAAAAATGATGGCATTCATTATTTAACTTTTGCGGCTCAAAAATCGAGTTGGAGTAGAGAGGTTAATTAAAATTGAGTTTTATAAAATATAGACAGAAATTCCCTTTTACTCATCTCATCATAATTGGGGTAAATAGTCGCGTTTTGGTAAAAATTATTAACGTCACAACAAATAAACACTGAAAAATTACGGTCATGTCCTCTTTTATCTTCACTGGTTGGTCAATGGTCAACTCTACTCTGAATTCAAAATGACGTAAGATCGTGAAAATTTGGTTAAACATGAATTTTAGGGTCAAGTTGATTATCTACGACATCCATCAATAAAATTTGACATTTTCTGACTGGGCAATAAACTAATATTTTGAATGTATTTCTTGCCAAATTTCGCCGAAAAGCTCTAAACATCACCCCTTTCCGCAGATGAAATTAAATCTGATAATTTTCAATTGTTGGTATAACAAAATTAAGATTTTTAAGAAGAAATTTTAGTAATCTTCACAGTTTATGTCTTGAACGGGTTATAAGTGCTCTATCGATAACATATACTTCCGTACTGCTAATGAGTGCTTATTAATTACTAAATAAAAGATATGCTAAACTTGCTCCTTAAATGATTGTTGCTCTTCCAATTTTAGATCATTCGCAGGGAGCGCTGCTCAAGTTTTAGTTGGTTAATTTTTAGGCAATTTGACAGCAGCTGACACAAAGCCCTCAAACATCTATTATTTAAGTATCTTTGATCTGGCAGAATTGCACGAATAAGCTAACCTTAACTTTTACTTAAAGTGGATAAGCGCCCCCTTTATAAAGCAGCAAAAATATATAAAACGTATTTTTGGCCCAGTTTGTTGCGTTAGTAATTTTTATTTCCTGTGCGTGAATAGGTGTGAAACAATTTTCCTAAGAAAAGAAGACATAATTAACCACAAGTTTTGATTTTTGACTGCTTTCAGCTAACCTATTTGAATCGTTCACAAATATTTTCGTATAGCTTAGTATCGGACATAACTTATCTAATAAATGAATGAACGTGGCCATTGACAGATAGAAGAACTCTTTCGCTGCAATGGTGATAGCATCTACTTGATAGTTCATTCCTAACAAAGTGTATCAACTTATATTGGTTGATTACGAGAAACTTCCAACCTACCGCTCGGTTTGATTGTTTAGATACTCTTTACTAAGTGAAAAAGAATCCACGAGATAGTATAGTACAAGATTGCAAATATTCTGGACCAAAAATAATCAAATAATTTTTGAGTATTATCGAGGCGCTCTGAAAAATATTTACAGACGTCCAAAATATAAATAAGGGGTTTTCCAATAAGAGGTGTTATTTTGAATAGGCCGCTAATTCGGTAGCTGTCACTTTTGAAGCTGTCATTTTTTGACATTTGACAAGTAGAAACTACGCTATTAATAAAAATGGAACGATACACGCTTCAACAACGCAGTTCTTTTTTTTTGAATATCAAAATAACACCTCTTATTGGAAACCCCAAGGGTTTTCCAGGGGTTTTCCAATAAGAGGTGTTATTTTGAATAGCCCGCTATTTCGGTAGCTGTCACCTTTGAAGCTGTCATTTTTTGACATTTGACAAGTAGAAACTACGCTATTAATAAAAATGGAACGATACACGCTTCAACAACGCATTTCTTTTTTTTTGAATATCAAAATAACACCTCTTATTGGAAAACCCTATAACAAAGCTGTAAAACAGAAATTGGAAAATGTTAGTGAATTATTCAATGTTATGGAAAACGATTTGGATCAGACATTCAGTCGTTGTCAATAATTGAAGATTTTTTTTTAATTTTTGACAGAGACACATTTTGAAACCTAGAACATCTACATAAGCTTACCAAATTTCTAACATTGTTACCAAAATAGCAAAGAACAAAATTTAGTATTATTAATCAATTCCCTTCCAACAAAATTGTTAGTCTGCGGGCCTGATATGTTCGTAAATGCGGGTGGTAGATGTAGTGCACTAAGTGTATGCAAATTAAGTGGCCACAATTACCGCTAATGGTAATAATGACTAAAAAGCTGTTGGTCACGAATTGCTTCTACCACCTTTCACTTTGCATTGCAGTCCTGCTGTGTTTAGAACTACTACACTATTATTCAGCAGCACAGTATATTTATGTAGAATTGTATGTTTGAAGTTTTTTTTATTTTCCCTTTTGACATGTTGCCTGCTATCGAGATAGTCTCTTTATTAAAATGTTAAGTGTTTTCATTGAAAAGGCAATTTCAATTTGTGTCAACAAAGGACCTAAATTATCTAGATATCTGTGTCATTATGTAAATATTGTAAATTTTATAGACTGTATGGGAATCTTATAGGAATACTTACATATTTATGTGTTTAAAGTGATTGTGTTATCACTACGTTTCATTTTACTTTGTTAAAGTTGACTCCTGTTTATTCTGACGAAGGTGGTGGCTTAAAAAAAGGATTTATAATTCCAGTAGCTATAATGTTTGCTTAGGTATTGCATATATATAGGCTAAATCAATGTAGATAAGGGAAGGGTGCTATAATGCTGTTTACCAATGTGTATAGATATTATTGCTGATGGTTTATCTGTAGTAATTTTTTAAACGGATGTTAGCACACATTTTACAAAAAAAATATATGTGATAGATATCTCACTGATTTACATTTTATTACAATTTAAAAATTTTGGTTACGATTTTAACTTTAGACTTAATGAATTTATTTCAAAATAGCGGCTTATTCCAATTTAAATATTTTGGAAATGCTTTATGATTTGAAAGATGTTAGATCGGAGCTATTATTTTATTTCTTAGACAACAGTGGTAGAATTTCAAGCTTTACTTAAGACTTATGAGCTTTTAATGATAATAAAAAAAGTTTTGTGAAAAATGTAAAATTTCTACAAGAGCACTTATTGGATAAGAGGGCTGATTTCACGATGGATTTTTAAACATTTAACTCGATTCTAAATTTTAAAATGGGATTTTTAAACATATACTTATATAATACCCATTTTTAGCTCATTAAATTTTGAAAGTGTCATTCGAATGCCATCAAATGAACATGCAGTTAACAGGTGGATATATCAGTTGACATTTATGTTTTACAAAATTTTAATCTTCAATTTTTCTAGATAAAAAATGAAACTATACATACCCAAATGTTTCCAATACCTATTTCCAAAATTTTGTTGAAAAAGGTTCATTACATTTTTTCCACTTTCATACAACAAAATTGGGTTGATGGTTATTGTAGTGTCATTATTATTTTCGTAGAAATAAACCACCAACCATTTTTCTAAGGGAAGCAATGCCAATAATCCCAGTGTCAAGGAAAATCTAAGCTCCGGCTTAGAGACCAGGCTTTGTCATACCTAATAGCTACTTTTTTTTGTCAAACTCTATCCACAGCAAACAAAATATGCGCAAATTACAAATACAAGATATTGCTGCCGATAAAAAGCAAATCATAATCTTTGCTGCAGATAGGCTTGTGACATTTATTCGTGTTATGAATTTGTACTTAATGTACAAGAAAATGTAATTGTAAAAATATGTGTGTTATAGGCTTTTCACACCAAACCCAAAACCGGGTTTTCAGCTAAAAGTTTACGAAAACTCGAAAACCGTTCACACTGAACATTTACGAGTTTTCGTTTGATATTTCAATTATTTTGGCACCACAGACAACAACAAATACGCTGTGAATTGAAATTGGGGGCGTTCGGTAGCGCACAGCTTTGCTGTGCAATACGTTCGTTATTGTTGTAATACGTGTTAAATATCTGTCAATTAACAGCCGACGACCATACAACGAACAAAACATATGATTTCCAAATCGAACCCAAGCTAGCGCTAAATTTGTGGTATACTTAGGTAGCGTAGTGCAAAGCTGACTACGAAATCAGCTGTCTTTTCAATTGTTGTTTGTGAACTTTAATTACCTACCTAATACATCATCTTCTTCTTCTGAATCGGTTGAAACATTTGTGGTTCTTACTTCCTGATTCATTTTTAATTTATATTTTATCCAACAAATGTATGTTTAATTCACTTTGAGCCGAACCGTAATCGTAAACAATTAGTTTTTTTTCTGTTTTGAATTTTGACAGAAATGGTTACCTATTGGGTTTTATACGTTCACAAACGCACAATATATATTTCAGCAATGTATCAGAAAGCTGTGCGACACCGAACGCCCCCATTGAAATTACCCCAGACAGCTGTTTTTTTTTTGTTTTTCCTGGCAGCAACCCGTCAGCTATTTATGTGACGACTAATTGAGCACTGAATGTTTCACAAGGTGTATTTGTTTAGTTCATCTTGCAAATCCAACATGTTTTCGATAGGTTTTATTTAAAACTTGCAATTTATCAAAACGAGTGGTTTATCAAAAATGTATGGGAAAACTTGTGTTTTCGCTTTAGGTTTTCAGCCAAAACCGATAATTTCGCGAAAACCGTGTTTTGGGTTTGGTGTGAAAAGGCTTATAGTGTAAATACATCTATAAGGTTTATTTTATTCACCATTTTCTTTCTAGGTATTGTAGCTACCAATATGTTTTGTGGCTTTATGACAATTAATGAATTAAATGTTCGAAACTTACTCAGTTCACTTAAGTTGCTAAGGCTCCATTGTACCAGAGTGGTTACAGGAATTTTAATTCAGCGATTTTGGCGGGTTAACTGAGGTTCAACGATGGTTCAGAGTTAAAATATGTCATAGAAGCCCAATACATTGGTCAAGTATCTTTGAAGGTTGAACCTCTATGTTAATCCGCTGAAATCGGCGAATTAAAATTCCGGAACCACGAATCAAATATTGAACCACGTTTGTGAAAAAAATGAGATGATTCGCCGAGGAAGGAGAGTCCTCTCACTTAACTCGCTGAAATAGCAGAATCTCTTCAATGGAGTGCTTGTTTCTATACTAAATGAATTGTGCTGCCTTTAAAGTTATGTATGGGGGCTCTTTCATTTTTAGTAAAAGTTAAAGTTCGCTTATTCGTGGAGAAACTCCTAGATCAAAGGTACTTCAATAAAAGATATTTGAGTGGATTTGTATCAGCTGCTTTCAAATTTCCTATGAAATGTAGTAATGAGTAACGCCCCCTACAAAAGTTTTACAAGAATAACAACAACCACTTTAGGGAGCAAGTAAGTGCAAATTATTTAATAATAAATGAGAACTCATTACAGAACGTGAGTGTGTGTTATCGAGAAAGCACTTATAAGACGTGCAAGTGATAAACTGTTGAATTCCATTGAACAATGATTATAAGATATCGTTCGATTTCATCTTTCTCATGTTAAAAAATTGGAAATTTTAAAGCTTCGAATGAAATATTTTAAATACTTCAAAAAATAGCAAGTTGTAAAGTATTTAAGTATATCATAGGCAGTGTGACGAATGAAATATTTCAAATCAATTAAATTGAATACACAAACTGCTAAGAAAAATGCTAATTTTTTTGGAAAAAAACTGCCAAAAATTCTGCCAACTCAGGCAATCCTATAATTAGAACGCAAAAAACGTAAATATATTCCTGAACCAATCGAACTTGTCTTAGGGTGACGTTTAAATTAGGTACAGAGTGTACTTTAGTATGTTGAATTTTAAATAATTGTCAAAAAAGAAGTTGTTTATTTTGTTAAGTTTATTTAAAAAAAAAGGAATTTACCTTACAAATAGTTATTAATCCATTTCGCAACATAAAGAAACAAAAAAAAATCAGCTACCAGAGTATGTTAATCTAATGAAGTAAACAGTATTTATATAAATGTTTTACTCAAAAGTTTTCTGCTTCATTTAAAGCACACAAATATTTCAAAATTCTTGTTCTTCTTCTATGGTAAAATAAAGTCTTGATAACGCAACTTGTTTGATCATATTAGGAGAAATAATGAAGGCATCACAACGTTTCTCAGATAAATTATGTCGGATAAAAAGAATACTATTCAGCAAATCAATTTTCATTCGATTCCTTCTTTGATCCTTTACAAGATTCATTAAACTAAACACTCCTTCAATTGAAGCATTTGAGATACGTAAAACTAAAAACGAATGGACAAAATTCTTTGTAAGGGTTTTCATTGGACTCATCGGTGAACCTATTTACCTCGCACTAAAATTCAACAGTATTTTCAATATTCTCCCATTTATTTGGACTTATGTTGTCCCATTACCATTTAATTTTGGAAATAATTTCAGAATTCATGTTCTTATCTTAAAGAAAATCTTTAATAATAATAATCTTAACATAAAAGAAATTTACTTGTTGCAAAATTCGTAGATTTTCTGGAGTTCGCGATTGAAGTTCTGTAATGAGTGATACGCATTTATGTTTGATCGAGTTTTAACTTTTTAAAGTAATGTTTTATTTTAGGCTTGATAAATATGAATTATTTCAAGATTTCCTGCTAAAACCAAATTTCCTGCTAAAAAACCTGCGGGCAGGATTTAAAAAAAATGCAAACTTTTTTCGGCTAAAATTAACTGGAAAATGTTAATTGGCCACACTGATCATAGGTATAATAAATTTGACCCTAGAATTCGTGCCAAACCAGAATTTCGCGTCATTTTGAATTCAGGGTCGAATTGACTTTCAAGGTCTAATCGTAGCTAATCTGCGGTCAAAATAATTGTAGTGCATACTGCCGGAATAGAAAAGCTTAAAAAAATATGGTCTTCGTGTTTAATAAATTCATATTTGTTATTTTTTTTATTATTTAAGTTATATAAGCAAAATATATTTATAAATATATTTATATATACCAAAGTTTTATTCAGTCTTTTTAGATATAACTTTAACTCTATATCTTTATCGACGTTTAAAATAATAGTACTGTTGATGCAATTGGTCTAAAAGATGTTTAAAAAAAACTTATTTAGGGCACTACTTCCACCTACAAATGACATATTGATGTTATACCTTCATTAATTTTTGGTTGCGTGACCCTTATTTGCAATAACAGCAGCACAGCGACGATGCATCCAGTTCACCAGATGTTCACATCTCTCTGCAGGAATTGATGCCCAGGCAACGCGAACTGTTGCCTAAAGCTGAGAATTGCTTGTGGGTTTTGAATGAGCAAATGCATTTTTAACGTCACACACAAGATTCTCAATGGGATTGAGATCGGGTGACTGTGGAGGCCATTTCAAAACATTAATTTGATTTCTCTCAAACCACTCTTTCGCGACGTTGCTGGTAAGTTTTGGATCATTATCCTGCTGGAATACCCAAATCAGTAGCATTTCATCACTGACATATGGAAGCATGACTTCCTGCATGATCTTGACACAAAGATGTCGATCCATGATTTCTTTTATCCAATAAATTGGCCCTACTCCGTAAAAAGAAAAACTTGCCCAAATCATTATACTCGAACCTCAGTGTTTTCTGGTTTTTCTGGTAAAGTGCGGGTTGTATGCGGTGTTTAGTGGCCGTCGGGCATAATCGCATGAACCTTTTCCACATTGTAACACAATTTTAGATTCATCGGACTACAAAATATTCCTCCATTTCTCGGCAGGCCAATTTAAACGCTCTTTGGCGAACTTAAATCTTTTGACTATATATTTTTTTGATGGGAAGGGCACTTTTCTTGGACTGCGAGCTGCCAAATTGTTGTCACGTAAGCGCCTGCGGACAGTTTCAACACTCGCCTCCACATTTAAATCCGCTTTTATATCTGTGGTTGATGCAAATGGGTTTCACCTTGAAAACCTCCTTACCCTCTTCACTAATGTCTTCGACATAACAGGAGGTCGTCCACGTGTTTCAGGGCATTTATTGCATTGCGTACCATTATATCTGAGCAACCAAGGAGATTCTGTACTTCTACGTAGGTTTTTCCTTGTGAAATCATCCGTTTTATTATAGTACGCTGCTCAGCAGTACAGTGGTTTCCGCGACCCATTACAAAATAAAATCTAAATCGAATTTAAATCAGAAATTAAATAAAATTAATGGAAAACACTATTTATTTTACTTTTCTATTCGTTTTTTCCCGCGATCTCGGCAGACAACTATTATTTTGAGTGATGCAAAACAACAATTTGCATGGAAACTTACCAGCATAAAAAAAACAAAAACAAAACAATGGGGGCGTAACGGTACAATTTAAATTGCTCTCTCTTTAAATTATGAAACTGTCACCAAAAGAGAACAAAAATATAACAAATCAAGAAAATTAGACACTTTTAACATATTTGGTTGTAGCACTACTAATATCTTGACCGCAACTGGGCTCAGCTTTGTTCTCCAAAATGAACTTTCGAATGCGCCCAAGAACATTTTCATTAAAGAAATTCATATCACTAAAATGAATGCTATCGTATGTTAATCTTGTGGTTTTATTGACGGTTTAATGCCACCTTTTTCGGTGTTAACTTTTCGAAACTATGTAAATAAAAAATATTATGGTGAAGTTTTACTCAGACGAGACAAAGTTATTCATAAAAGACGTAACAGTTAAAAAACTTTCCGTCTATATCTTATTACATAACTCATTCTTAATTAAATTCTCTACTCCAACTCAATCGTTGAACCGCATATAAACGAAGTTCACCAAATATGCGTACTTAAATAATAAACGCTAACATTTTTGCAACATACGAACATGCCCCTGCATTTGCACAACATCTGGGTTAATTTAAAAAAAAAAACAACGGTTGCACTCCGGAAGTGCGGGATGAAGTGAAAACTTGAACATTAACTTTGTTCATTTTTGATATTTTGGAATGGTTAGGGAATAATTTTGCAAGAATTACTTTAATTATCAGTATAAAAGTACTATCATTTATATGGTAAAATACAATATTCATTTATTGCGCTATCGTACACAAACATGGCAATTTATATTACATAAAAAATCTAACACTTCAGAACTATTACAATTATTTTACATTAAAATGTTTATCTCTCAGAAAAATCAACTTCCATCTTTAACCATCATCATTATCTGAATCATCATCGCCAATCTATAAAACTGATACAATAGGTTTATGATAGCTGAAGTAAAAAACGAACAATTTTGATTCGAATCCATTCAAATCTTATATATAAAGAACAATCCAAATTATGTTTGTGCGCTATATTCCTTTTTTGGGCTTGATCGATTTTCAGGAAGTCTTAAGACTTGTTTGGAGAGTGCATATGAGAAATCTGTTTTCTGTCATATGTCTAGAATCGGAGTTATACTCGTAACCAAAAATGCACTCACATGCTTGTTATTAGGAGTATTCACGATCCGATGTATCTAGTCTTGTATCATTGTAAAAGTGTAAAAGTGTAGCATTTTTTGCACTACAACAACAAAATATACCGAATGAAAAAGTCTTACAATTTTACACTTTTACAATACCCGAACCCTATTGTAACAGAAAAATACAAGAGTGTAAAAATTTTTAAACACAAACTTAAGATATTTTAGACCAAATGTGAAACAGATTTTGACATTTGCTTCAGTGTTGCTAGAGATTAGTAAAGGTGTGTTCAAAGTCTGTTGTAAAAAAATAAAATTTTACAATTTTACAATTTTACCAGATTTTACCAGATCGTGAATACCCCTATTGTTTTATTAGTATAAATAATATGTTTTGTTTTGTATACACACACTTTTATTTTGGCTTCTCTTTTTTGGCGCGTGTATAAAGACAACTACAGGATTTGATTCCCATTAAATGGATTTTGATATTTTATTTTGTCGGTTGTCTAAAATGTTCCATGGATTTTTTGGACGACTTAGAGGTGGAAAATTGTTTGTGAAGCTTGTAAAATTTCGGTTAATTGTGAAATCCATTGTGATAGAAGACATTTTGCATGCATTTTGGGTGGAGAAGTTTATAAGATATATATCAGATGACGCTGTGCTGCCATAAATGCCACAACCCGTTACTTTGCGTTATACATTGACTTAGGCTGTGAGCAATTTGACAGGTGTCCTTACTTCACATTATAATTTTCTATACAGAAATTGTGCTATTTTTCTTGCTGAAATTGATTCTAGTTTTGCGTATTATTACAATGATTCCGATCTAACCTTGAACGATTTACACGTCTTCATGACGTGTCCATATTGCACAGCTTCAAGCTGCACAATCACCACCACAAATTCGACAAAAATTATTAAAAGTAGAAAAGTGGTAAATGTAGACTTGAATCGCGCTGCTTTGGAATACGATTCCGCAATCGCACTTACTTTCTAGATGCTCCCGGTGGGACATGCAAGACATTCGTCATTTAGTTGATTCTGGCAACAATTCGGCCAAGATATCTTTCGTTGCCTGTTGCAATCTATGGCATCTATGGCATTGCTGCCACAATGTTTGTAGGCAGTCGAACTGCACATTCCACTGTGAATTTGTCGATGAATATTCCCACGATTGACAAACCAATAACGTGCACAATGACCAAGAATTCGGAGACAGTTATATTGATTCGAGAATACAAAATCATAATTTGGGATGAATGCACGATGGCGCATAAACGAGCTTTGTAGGCAGTTGGCCTAACAATCAAGGTTTAAAAGTTGATTCGTGATGATTTGGTTGGGATATGATATTGCTCAGCGGAGATTTTCGTCAAACGCTTCCTGTCATCCCAAAAATCTACTGCTGCCGATGAATTTAATGCATGCTTGAAATCGTCGTCTTTGTGCGGGCATGTCAAGAAGTTGAAATTGGCAAGTAATATGATTCGCATTGCACAGCGAACCATCGGCTGCTTAGTTCTCAAGAACTTGGCAATGGCCAAATTTCTGTTAATGTCTCGACTGGATTGATATTATTCCTGACAAATTTTTGCGAGTTAACAACGTCCCGGCATTCCCGGCATTGCAAAAAATTATAAAAATCTCGATTGGGTTTGCGAACGGGCAATACTAGAGGTGCAGAAAAAGGACGTCTTCGATAGCTTGGTAAACAGTCTTTGTTGTTTGTTTTTGCGCCGGAAAACAAATCGAAGAATATTGTTTATCAAATCACTCTCTTCTTATTTTTAATCCATTCAAATAAATCACATTGAAATATGAACTATCTGTGTTTTATTATAGCTCCGCAGTTCATTTGGAGGCGTTTAATTGGGGCGAGACGAAGTTCGCCTGGTTCGCTAGTGTCTAATAAAGACCGCATCAGTAATAGTTTTTTTAATTCGTTGTGCTAAGATTGCAATAATTTGAAATCGTTAAACCAAATTAAATGTAGTTTAAATTTAAGTTTTCATTAATTAATAAATCAATAATATTTAATTTTTACTATTTCCCATAGAGATACCTGTTTTTTTTTATCATCACATCACTTTCAAAAAGCTAATTGATATCATCTTTATCTTTTCTATTCCGGATAGTATTTTAGTTTCTTTATATTCATTCCATTCTGGATATTCTGGATAAACATTTCGTCTTTTCCATCCATTCTATTTCTTATCCGGAATTTTCGATCACGCCACGTTTCCTTACGCGAGTTTAACATTTTCTACCCATTCCAAAAAAGTGCATAAAGCCGCTAAAGATGTTTTTACTTAAAAAAAAAACACTGCTAATAATTTTACATCTTTTTCTCATTCGACATTAATTTAATATAACGAAGAATTTATATTTAAGGAAAGTTGCTTTAAATTTTAAAATGATTTCGTATTTTGGTGAATATAAACAAACGACTCATGTTTATCTAATAAAATTGTTTCAACCACCATAATAAATAATTCCTAAATTAACAAACACATTTTCCTTCACCATTCAATCTACAGCTATATCAATAAATGTATAGATACTCGTATCTAAACAAACTAACTACGTCTAAAATGTGTACCAAAAATTGTTTGTAACTTTTCGAAAATGCCCAGCAGATCTCAGACTGTCATCACATAATTAATGGATGAGTCGCCTCCGTGTGCACCAATCCCAGAACTGTCTGTCCGAATTCATTAGAGAAGCACTTACATATAAAACATGAAAACAAGGACCAGGGATAAAGGAATTCACAATAACAAAAACGCACAAAAAATACATACCACCACAACATAGTAGGTAGGTAGGTAGGTATAATATTAATATATCTACCAACCGTAATATTTGTTGTTGTGCGGTAAATAAGGTAATCCCCAGAGGGCTTAGGCGAGGTGGTGTTAATTTTAAGACACGAAATTTCCCAATTAGGTATTTCGCTTTTACTAATTCTACAAGATAAACTGTATTTAATTTAATTTGCAGCTTTACTTATTTCAGAGTGGTACAAAATTTGTAATATCTAACAGATTTTTTCGAACCAAAATAATCCCATGACATTTTCATAACTAGTGCCGGACATTTAAGCAAACAAATTTGAGTCCATTTAAAGGGTTAGGTATATTTACACAGTTACTTAATCCAATTTAGCATTCTTTGCACAAATTAATATTGGAAATGCATTCCATGTCACATCCATTCCATCTCGCATCATCTCAGTGGCTGGGTATCGATCTGACAGATGGTCAAGAGACAACAGTCTGCTTTTATTGTGTAATTAACCAGGCGTCTATCAAATTCCATACACCAAAGTGGACAGTGATAAAATTCAACAAAACAAAAAAAGGCAACATATTAAATTCGATGCCTAAAAACGTCCCGCATTTCCATAACGAATTATCTTGTCATCGCAACAAGGAGCCAAATGGGGGTGGGTGTATGCTGTGTAAGCATCACTTAAGTCATATAGACGCATTTAAGTCCATCAGCCTGAGCTCAGAAAGATAGGGTTAATTTCTGGACAATGACTTGACGAAATATCTCTAATCTGTCATTTGTCCAGACGACCGACACGGCGAGATGTCCGATGTCTGCTTTTGGTTTTCTTTCAAAATTATTAGATTTTTTTTGTTGTTGGGGTTTCTTTCATTTTTCCAAAAAAAAAAAAATTGTAGGTATCTCATTTATTATCAGGAAAACATCTAAACAAAATATTGGGATTTGTAGATACGTAAACCCTTTTTCTTCTGACTTGCTTGTGTGTGTGTGTTTTTTTTTTGTTTAAGAAAACAGTGACTGCACATCACTTTTCCTGTTAATTAAAAGCGATGCATATGACAGAGGAAAAAAAATACAACAACAACAATATCAACTTGAAATCTATCTGGAATAAAAACAAGGGACTGATGATATACGGATACAATATTCTGCATCCCGCTGGGTTATTAGTCACGAGTTCTTCAGTCAGACATCCATCAGATACTCAATGAAACTATTTTGAGTTTGTATTAAAAAAGTTTTGTTTTTTAACAACAAATCATCGTGTAGGTTACTGAGTTTAGAATTCTGGGAATTTTATTTTAAACAAATTGATTTTGACAAGCTGATTTTTAATTTTGGAAATGTTTGGCTGTTTGTCTCTTGATCTTGGTTCTACGCTTTTATCTAAAGCGATAAGCTTGAATATGATTAACAAGATTTATCTATGTTTTATCGAGGCATTATTTTTAATTTCCAAGGTGAATTGCTAATCCAATATTTGTGATCTTGAGATTTCTTGGTGTAGGTACCTACAACAATTTGGGAAATCTTTATTTGAATTTCTTGTTCTTACCATTGAATTGGCATAGTGGATTTAAAATAAGACGCTTTATTATATTCGCTCTATTACGATGTTACACTAGTTTAGTATGATATTATGGAAAAAAAGACGATTTTGTAAATAATTAGCGTCACCATACCTATAATTAATCTCTTTTTTATGGCATTAATTCCATTTGACACTTTGACCCTGGCTTAGGAGTGTTCAACTGTCATGTGGACTGTAGTTTTTTTACGTTCGATATACATGGGGAATATAGGGAAAGTTTTGCATTTGGAGATTTTTATCAAACTTGACATTATACAATGATAGAGAACACAAACAAGCGGGTCTCTTTATTCCGTCTGCCTATCTGCTTGTCTAACTGTCTGTATGTCAATTTGCATCCTAAGCCGCTGAAGCGATTTTGTTTATACTAACTTGGTACCTTAGCATAATATAAGCATCTTGAATTAATTTAATTTTTTTTTAAATTTTTAGCTGTAAAAATAATGGTACATGCCATACGTTCTTTTGGAAAAAATGGTAAACCTCACATAGGTATTTCGGAAACGGCTCTAAAAATTTTAATAAAATAATTACATAGCTGGATCCGATGATATAGATTCCATATATAATCCGTGAAATGGAATCAATTTTTCAAAAGTATTTTTAGCGTCCCATGCTCACAATGTATCGATTGTTTTTGGTTTTCAACTTTACATATCGTCAAAGAAAATAATATATAATAACATGCGGCCATTTTGTTTGCCTATTCATCGAAATGTCGACCCACAAGATAATATATGGTTATTGAGCTTCAATTGCACGAGCCGGATCTTATAAGCCTTCAAAACTAAGATATTCGCGTAAAAATTCCACAAATTGAACCGAAAAAGACCAAGCTATTTGAACTTCTTCGATGCTGTGTGAGGTTATGGCATTTCTTAAAAAAAAAGAAAAAAACTAGATTTCTGTTTCATTGTCTTATCAACAAAAATAAAGGTCTCAGATAGTCGTTTACTGGCTCAAAACAATAGTGTTGAGCTAAAACTGTAGTTTTGACTGTAATAGTGGTGTTTCTTTGGTTTATATAATAAAGCTGTACAGCTTTTCGATAAAAAAAAAAAACACCGAAGAAGCGCTGGCAGCTACAATACACCAAATTGAACAAAGAATGAACTTCAGATTGTAGGAATTAATTATATACTTGTTCATTTATTACTTGTTTGTTATGAATATAATCGATCTATATTATTTTTCAGAGTAAAAAATTAAATACAAATGTCAATAAAATAATATTATTATTAAGTTATCTTTAAGAGAGAACAGTCATACTTTTTAAATAAATAATATTTTAAATAAAAACCACAGTATTCAACTTCAGAAGTGGGATTAGCCCTAAATAATTAAGAAATATATAAACTAAAATTTCTAAAAAAATAAAAACTATTCCGGATAATTATGTCGCCATCACTAATGAAGAAAGAAGAATTGGTAGCTTGGCTTACTGACCGCAAAATTGAATTTCCAGCAAATGCAAAAGTTGCTCAGTTACGTGAAGTTTATGCATTACATTCCGAAGATAATCATTCCGAAAATTTTTTCCCGGCTGAAGAAAATGAAGAACATTCCAATGACAGAAATTTGGATCTTTTGCAGGCACAGGAGCCTATAACTGAAAATGAAGCTGCAATGGAAGCAGAAATCCTGATTATACAGAAAAAATTGAAGCTGATTGAGCTACGTCGTGAAATAGCAAGGTTAGAAGTGAACATGAACGATCCTTTGCCATTGAACCAACCTACGTTCCAGAACATTAAGCATTCTATTCCGCTATTTTCCAGTGATAACTCGTATGATGCGAAGAAGTGGCTTTTGAACGAGCATGCGATTCCGTTCAAGGTAATTATGTTTTCTGATTAAAGTCCATTCGCAGATTGATGAAGCCTGATTCCGGTGCTGAAATCTTTTTACAACTTGATGAATCAACTACTTATGAAATTTTCCGCAGCAACTTCTTGGCTAATTTTGGACACAGTTATTCAATTTCGGAGGTCATTGACAAAATGCGAAATACCTCATTTTTTTCCGCTAAGATTTCGATTATGGGCTACATTTTGAAAATGCAAGAACTTGCATCACGCGCTGAGATTGACGAGAAGCAAACAGTTCAGTTAATCATCGATGGATTCCATGATCGATCCCCCAATATTGCAGTATTGTATCCCGCACGTACAATTGACGAATTAAAGCAATTTGCTCATCGATATGCTCAACTACGAGAGCTAAGTTCCGCACATTACAGACCAAATAGTACCACTTTCGGCTCCTGTTCACCTTTAGTTACACAATATTCAGCAAAATTAAATCCGAAAATCAAGTTTTCCTCTGGAGAATCCAACAAAAAACTTATTTTGTGTTACAATTGCTCTGGTACTGGACATATCTCCAATTCTTGTCCACATCCGAAACGCGCAAAAGGATCCTGTTTCAGATGTGGTTCGACATTTCATATTCTTAAGGATTGCCCGAAGTCACGCTCGAAAAATCTTCATACCGTGGCATTGATTGATGAATTCTGTTCCGGCTCTAATAATCAAAACCATTCCGAATCTGATGTCGTTTCCGTAGAGAAGAGTTTCAATGAAATAAATACTGTAAGTGTTGTTTTTCCTAGTTATGATTCTATTCCACATTGTAACACATATATTTCTCTTTTCGATACTGGCAGTCCGATTAGTTTGATTAAGCATTCTGAAATTCCAAAGGGAGTGCAGTGTGGATCTTTGAGACCAACTGGCTACTATGGAGTAGTAGTTGTAGGAATTAATTATCTACTTGTTAATTTATTACTTGTTTGTTATGAATATAATCGATCTGTATTATTTTTCAGAGTAAAAAATTAAATACAAATGTCAATAAAATAATATTATTATTAAGTTATCTTTAAGAGAGAACAGTCATACTTTTTAAATAAATAATATTTTAAATAAAAATCACAGTCTTCAAGATCAAGCTTTTGTAAACATCGATATGGTTTGAATCATTTGAGAAACGTCAAGAATAGTGCATGTAAAAGTTACGAGTTGGCTAACTCATGCATAACCAAATTGAATTTGTGTGTACCTATCTATTCAATGTTTTGACAGCTTTTCCCAGCTAGATATAGGTCCGTTTCATTGTGTTCAGCCAGTTATGTATTATGTTGGGCCTCAGATATAATATGCCGCAAAAGTGATCTCTAAGTTTTACGTCGTTGGACATCGTTCCCATCGTTGTCAAAGAAAATGTGCAAGAGTGCTCAAGGTTTTCCATTCATTTCCATACACAAGAACTCAATTTTTCGCCGAATTCAGCTAAGCGAATATGACGTTGCAACATGGGCCTTGAAGAACAGTTTTCAGGTAGTAGAATCATTCAAATATCTTGTATCAATAGTAGCAAACGATTATAATATGTAAAAAGAAATACGCAGGCGTTTGCTCAATTCCAAATAAGTGTACTGTATAATCTGTCAATGCTTTTTTATCATCCAGAAATATTACCGTAAGTTCTAAGCTGCTGCTATATATGCCGTACTCTTATATGGATTTTAGAATTGGGTGCTTAGTAAAAGGCGCTCCGGCTTCTTAGGCGGACTAACTTTTTGAGTAAAATCCAGACGAAAGCACCAAAAATCGAACAAACCAATTTGGAAATAAATTGTAAGACCATTTTCCCCTCCAACTTTCTAATACCAGAACCCGTAAGTAAAAAGAGAACTCAAGCGAAAAAAAACTAAGAGACCAGTAACTAGTGACTAAAGTGTGGAAAGGTAAATTGGAAATTATATTTTTCTCGCGACTTTTTATATTTTATATAATAAAATTAAAATTATGTCGGGCACTAAGCCATTCTCAAAAAGAGTAACATCTAGCGGACGGGGACCAAATGTCCACCGCGCTTCTTTTGGGTTGGTTGAAGTTAAATAATTATTGCGCTCTTCCACTTAAAGCGCCGGTTACATCGATTTTTATTTCTTAAGTATATTTAGAGAGAGAGTGCTAATGGCTGCCCTACTCTCTCCCAGTAAATCGAAGGAAACATGTCAGGGATAGAAAGGCAGGAACAAGGATTCAGAATATGAAATGAACAGTTTTTGTCATGATAAATTTTACCGTGATAGTATGTGATCTACATATAAGCGAAGAATAATCGACTCGGAAAGTTCTTTGTAGATCGTTTCATGGCATGGTCCATGCTTACTATAGAGAAATGGCATAGGTGGAGAGAATTGTTGAAGGAGATCAGGGCCGGAACCCGGTTGTTCCGCCGATGATGATGATGACGACTTCGGCCTACACCTGTACAAGATCTTACTGACTCATAAGCTCAGATATAATGAACATACATTTAACGCTGTTTGTTAGCTGATCGGACTTTGGAGAGCTTCAATTTTGTGACGACGAATCACCTTTAGAAACGAGGCGCACTTATGCGACTTTGCTAACAAGCTTAATTTCCGTATTTTGGATGACGACAGCGCTGTTAATAGTCCATGCTTCTATGAAAACGACGTTAGTAAGGCCATGGGAAATCACTAGTAAGATTTTCTCTACGGAGGTGAACTGAATGACCTCCAATATAGTGATGTTTGACGACGCGACGTTAGACTTTTTCTTGTGTGGTTATTTCAAGTCGCAAGCTCGCATTTCGTTGCCAATAAGTCGTATTTGACTTTCAATGGTGGGGGAAAGTGGAGCTTAAAATAAATACCGTAGCGTTTTTACACGTGGTTTGATTATATTTATACAAATAAATACCTATAATCTACAACAGAATTGAGAAAGGGGTAGATATTGTGGACAATCATTTTTTATGACAACTGTTTTAAAAAGAGACCAATTTGGTTCAAATACTAAATATTGCTTTAACCAATATTTTGAACAACACGAAAATGTTATTCAAAAATGTTGCAACAAAGAGAATGATTAATATGGCACCAGCATGAAAGTATAACATTCAATTGGATACGTGTTTACATGTAGGCGCCAAACTATACGACCTGTGTTAACTAAAATAACAATATCGACGAGACGACATACAACTTGTATAACACATTCAATAATTGTAATTGAAGCACCCTTATCAGAATTACAACTCAGTCAAACAAATCACAATCACGATGATAGAAAAAAAAATATCTCAAGTGTCACCATCGATGGACTTGGGATTGGGATTTTCCCAGGAGCCAACCCTATCTCTATATGCGCGATGGAAATGTCTCCGGGTTGACGCCATTACACCATCACCAACCGGTGTCATTGCATTGATGTCGGCATCCAAACTACACAAAAGCCTAATTTTGACATTGACAAGATTGGCGCCAATGCAATGGCTACAAAACTTTGAGTAGTAAATTAATAATATTATTTAATTTATTAGTCCATGTAATAGTATTTCCAAATAAAAAAAAAAGAAAATTGAAGGCGCGCACCCTTTAACATGTTTTGATAAAAGATAAAGTCATTTAGTTAGGTGCCCATTCTACATAGAAACTATATGCGTCTGGATTGCAAACACACGTTTTTTTTGGGGCTCGCCGCCGACAATAATATGACAGGATCTTATCATTATCACATGCGAGTTTAGACTTCGACTATGACTGGACGCTGGTGATGGTATTAAGTCATTTCAGAGCTTTCCTATACGTTACGGACAGCTAAAGTCTCTTAACCATAAAATATTTTTGATTTATTTCCAATTCCGGTGGGATATCAAAGGAAGCGTTTGAAAACTCCCGACTTGTTATAAATCATGAAAAATGTTTCCATAAATTTATATCTCGGTACGCAAGTCTCAGGTTTGATTATTTTTATTATTTGTGATGTTATCGGCTGGCGCAACGTTTTATCAAATGCCGAAATTATATCATGTAGATGTGTGTGTGCAATTTAAATTTAAACTTTTGGATCCTTCGAAGAAAGTTCATCCTAGTTATCAGTAGCTCAATGCCTTATAGTTAACGATTTTTTCCAACCTATACACCATTCACTTTCATTATGTACATGTATGTACTTGTACATATTTACATTATTACCCTCCTAATTAAAATACATTTAAATATACATTTGTAGGTACCTATTTAACTATTCCTTGAATCATGCATTAGACAACTCATTATACTAAGAATCAAAGAAATATTACCTACATGGGCTTTAGCTACCTACCAACAGCGCCAGTGAGTAACACTAAAGTTGTTAGCTACAAGACAAAGTTTGTACGATCCAGTCGTGCATTTTATTTTTATCAAAATCATTAGAGACCTTCACTTTTTTCTATTTTCCAAGAACATAATATATATGTATGTACAACTAGCTATTCCAAAGCTCCCATTGTAGTTAAGGAAATTTTGATACAAAATAACATAGATTGACTTTTATCACCTCTGATAAATGAATATCGACAAGACTAATAATGGTCAATTGTTGTATATAAAATAAATTACTACCTATTAAATTTATGGCATTTGTATAGTGGGCAGAAATTTTAAAATATTAGCTCACCACACTGCTAATTATTAGAGGCTTATACAAAGCCAAAATACAAGCAGTAAAATAGATTAAAAAATCAAAATAGTTATAAATTATTAATCAGAACTATATTAAGTTGTGTTATCTGTCTTATCAAAACTGCTCCATACATATATCCAATATAAAACATCAATTCGATAGTGGTGATTTTTTACGGAAATAGTAATAATATTTTGATAAACAAAAATACTAAAAACACTACTTACTGAATGAAGGTTATACAAAAACATTTTGAAATTGATATTTAAAACATTGTGAGCTTACAGTTTTGTACGTTTTGCTCTTATGGTTCATTATTGTAGTCAGGCGCGGATCCAGGATTTCAGTTTGGAGGGGTCAAGTTGATCGAGGACAGAATACCGTAAAATATTATTTTATTAGGTACATGTACCTATACTTACTATTATCATAATATATACATATTAGTAGTTTGAAAAAAAAAACAACATCCAAATTTCAACGCGCCTAAGCACGGAGATTTGTTTGGGTATAATTGTGCTTAACAAACGTCTAACATTTCTGATGGTAGAGCCTCTGGTACACTACGTCTTTCTTCCATTTTCTTTTTCCATTTTTGTATCCATACCCCAATTTTTAGGATAACGATAGAAACAGGTTGATAATTGAAGATTTGACTGAAATATTGCCCGAACATCTGAAGAAAGACGATCTTTCAAGTCTGCACCACAGAATCCATTTGGGGAATATAAACAGCCCTTCGAAAATATTTCTCAGTACATAATTTCCTTTTCAAGGTCTATTTCTATGTCTATGATCAGGGAGTTATCGTGAATAAAATTTTTCCTGGAAATTTTTTTCCAATTCGAATCTTGGGAACGTCAATAATGGGCTGGTAGCTCTACCGTACCGTTACTTTAAAATTTTTATGAACAAAAAATATACAATGTCATTGCAGTATACAAACATTATTTAATAAAAAGTTGTTCTTAACAATAAAATATTGTTTAAAGATGTAAGAGAAAACATCAGCATTACTCACATGCTTGCTTGTGCAACAGAAAATTGAAAAATATGAGTTTGCGATACTTTTACTGTAGTATTGCAGTATAATTAAATTAATGAACATAAGTAGTGATACCAATTTCTACAGAAATATTACTGGTGTTATACATTAATGAACGCTATACTGGTAGTGTTGAGGCATCCTTAAAATTATGAACTCAGCCATGCTCAAAAGTTTCCCTCTGAATTTATTGGTATCGGGAATAAACTTTCCCAGAGAATTTTGTTGTCATTTCATACAATTTTTTTTTTCGAGGGAAATTTATTCTGTGGGATATTCACCATCATAGGAAAAATTTCGAGGGAATAAAATATTCGGTATGAAGTGAAATTCCCAGGCGGTTCCCAATAGACTCAGTCCTACTCAGTCCTAAATAAAATCTCAGTGAGCATGCAATGTCAGATACAAGGCGTGGAGTTCAATTCCGCAAGCATGAGTTTTATCTGTGTGAACAGAAATTCATGTACAGAGACATATTTTGATCGTGAAAAATGTTTTTTTTTTCACAAAAATTCATTCATGTTTGCGGAATTCGGTCCCCGGATCCCTGGGACTAGATTTTTCGCTGAATTGTAAAAAACAGATATTTTATAAATATAATTACATATATAAATTATTTCTGGAAATAAAATTACAACTTCGCTAAAAGAAAGCATGAAAGTTATTCAATTGAATCAACAATGACCCCCATGACCCCTCGGGATCCGACAATGATTGTAGTCTTCTTTCAAACACTCTGTTATTCGTAAATGCTTACATAGGAGACACAAATAATATTACGAGCTTATAAACTTAGACCTGTAGTCTAAAAATGTTTTAGGATGATTGATATCGCCAATATATTCACCATCTATTTCTAAACGGTGTTTTTTTGGTTTTGTTAGACGCGGACAAATTTTATTTGATTTAACAAATCTCAATTATCTTTGGGTTAATTGGACTTCTAAATTGATCATCATTAAATTTACCCAAAGTGTGCAAATAATGCAAATTATGCAAATTTATTTTTGAAAAAAAAAATGATTTATGGAAAATTTTGCGTGTGAAACAAATCTGACAAATAAAACCAATTCCTCCTAAATTATTTAACAAATCTTTTCTCAAAAAACACGCTTTTTTTTATCTACGGTAGATTTAAGTATAATTTTTCATGGAATTTAGTCATGCGATTATTTGAGTGAAGGTCGATGAAATGATGACGAATTAATACATTTTATTTAACTTCTTTTCGCTGATGACTTAAAGTTATTTCGGTGCATAAAATCTATTGGTGACTGCCATCTTTTACAAGACGATATTTTAAAATTGTCCCAGTGGTGTACGAAAAACCAATTATATCTAATGTTTCTAAATGTCAATGTTTTCATTTTGTCGCAACTTTTCTGAAATTACTTTTGATTATATAATTGATAACCAAGTTCTTGAAAGAGTTAGGGAGAAGAAAAATCTTGGTGTAATTTTTGACCCCAAGCTGAACTTTTCGAAACACATTGAATTTAGTGTATCCAAAGCAAATTCTATTCTAGGTTTTATTAAACGTAATAGTAAGGAATTCACAGACCCTTTTGCGCTTAAATCGCTTTATACGTCTTACCTAAGACCAATCTTGGAATACTGCTGTGTAATTTGGAACCCTTGTTATAACAGCCATTCTAAGAGAATTGAAATTGTCAAAAAAAAAGTTTACACGGTTTACTATTCAGAAATTTGGCTGGAACATTGATATTCCATCGTATAATATTAGATGTCAACTTTTAGGAATTCAATCACTTGAAAACAGACGCAAAATTTATTCTGTGATGTTTATTAGTGATATTTGATCTTATCATATCAAATGCCCTTATCTGTTGTCTTTAATCAACTTATATGCTCCATCACGTCAGCTTGGAGTACGTTGTTTGTTTCGAGAAGATGAACACAGAGTTAACTATGCGAAAAATGAACCAATAACTCGTTGTGTCAAAGAAACAAACCTCATATTAAATCTTGTTGATTTTGATTTTCAATTAAGTAGATCTTCTTTGAGAAATAATTTAATAATGCATTTTCATTTTAATTGATTATTAAATTTAGATTATGATTTTAAAACAACTTTTGTTTTTCATACTTTTAATTATAGGTATTTTAAGTATTTAATAATGTACACATATATTTATATTTATCTAGTAATCTAATTGTAGATTTTAAATCTCATATTGATGAAATAAATAAATAATAATAATAATAATCAAGTAACCAGACACTGTAGAAAAAGCCAGAAGTACTAAAAAAAAACGATTTCAAGAAGATATTTATGTTCTACTTAAATAGCTTAAGGGCTACTTTTTCCTCTGCGTAAGCTGTCACTAAAGTTCTTAACTAGAACTTAAATGCTTAAGTTGTGTATCAGCAAACGGGCCTAAAAGTTTGATAGAATTAGGTTTAAATATCTGCAACAAGGTTAGGTTAAAAGTTCATTGTGGATCCTTTTGGACAGTCTATGTCTGTATTTGCGAGATCACTGGAATGCGGAATCACACGCCTTTGGAACAAAGCAGTGAAACGCTCAGAGAAGTGAAAGAATTTCTTCTTTGAAAATTCCAGCATCTGCTGCGTTCTTACCCATAAGAAGCAGTGCACAGATAAATGAATGAACTTAACTGAACTCTGCTTACAGATAACAAACATTTCGAGCATCTCAGATCACTTCAGATCAAGTCACCATATACACTTTTTTTCAGGCATTCTCCATTACTGGTGATCGGAGATTAAGATTAAGGGCTGTTATAGAGTTTGTAGTGGGAGAATCTAGAGATTTGGCAGCAAAAGAGAAAATGTGCATATTAGAACTTAACATGACTTCCTTAATTGCCAAGAGTTCTACATTGATTGGACAGACGCAATAACAAATTGAAATTAGGCTACCTGAGCACACTCTATCATTTAATCCATGATTTGTTTTTGATCCATTCCTATAGAAATTAATCGTTTAATTTTTCTTTGAAGAAGGACCTGGAAGAACTGGATGCTTGAACGATTTTTGCGTAAAATTGCAATTACCAAAAGCTATAGCCACTGAGCCACTGAATTATGTAGATTTCGAGACTCCAGTGTTATGTATTTGATTTTTCCTTGAATGTGTTTTCCAGTATAACTTCTTATTTACAATAAAACCTACTTAGATGTTTTACTTCGCTGATAAAAGAGGATCAATATCGGAATCTTATATTTCCTGGAGAAGAGGACATAATCTTTCGAGGGACAATACCCAGTCCACATCGATTAATGTCTATGTTGTTATATTGTCTAACGTATTTAATTTAGATATCTAGGAAGGCCACCATTGTAAATACTATTTTTGGAGAGAGGGGATATCCGATTAGCCATTTACGTACCATTGTATGCAAAGTTATGTCCATCGACTTAGCCTTGGAATACTCCATTGGCAAATGTCTTGTAAGTAGGAGGACTTTCAATCCGTCAATCGTTGAAGACTTATAGAATGAATAATAAGATACGCTCAGATGAACTTTGCGGAGTATATCGGTTGATAGGAACTCAATTAGCTCAGTTTGGCCTTAAAGAACATACATAATGATCTTGGCGTGCTTGCTTTTCAGAGTAAGATTGTGGACTACAATTAAATTCATACTGATTTTTTCCTGAGTGATCCTTCTGAAAGTGATAATGTAGAGCAATTTATTTCCTGATTTAATCTTCTAAGTTAATACCGAGGACTATAGGTCTTCTCTTGAAGCCGTCATGATAAAAATCTTAAATTGTACAATCTTTCATCAAAAAACCCATCTATCGATTCACCGTTGATTGCAGCTTGACATCATTATCGAAAAATAAGTTACAATACACATGTTATTGTCCACTCATCATTTAGTGCTGCAATGGAGATCGCTGCATCAATTAGGATAACATTATCTTTAAATTTGAATTATCAGTCTTAAGCCTTACCTAACCCCATCAGACCTGTTCGGTTCTGCAATAAAATACATTATCGTTTTTAAAAAATGTAAGAGAAAAAATAACACAGTAGGAAATTTCAAAAAATGAATGCAAGACTCACCAACTTTTTCATCAATGACTGGAAGCTACACCCCATGAAATTGGTATGATAACATCGATGGGTTTAACATGGGGTTGTCATAGGCATTCACCAAGTGATTTTTTATGTGAATATTTACCAGTGAAATCACGAAGTAGTGGTAACTTGTTTATTCATAAGCCAATAATACATATGCGATGAAAAATAGCATGAACGTTGAGCTGTGAAATCACTAGATAACTTAGAGTTACTTATTCAGCAGGTGAAAAATGGCATGATTGCTCATCCGTTTATTCACTCTGTTAATTTAATTCGTTAATTCGCATGTGAATTATTTATGATGAAAAATGCCTTGAATGTTAAATTATGAAATCACTAGGTAAAGCCCGTACCTACTTCTTTTTTTCCTCATTACTTGCGATATAGGTACTATCGGGCAAGTTTTGCAATTGAAAAAAAAATCGAACTCGAGATTTTAATCAAAGTTGACATTACGATGATAGTGAACACCAAAAAAGAGGGTCCGGCAATTCCGTCTGTCTGTCTGTCTGTAGAACGATCTACAGCCTAAACGGCTGAGCCGATTTTGTTCAAACTTGGTGGTTACGCGTTTTAGGTGATTGTCCAAAATAGATTTTTGAATCGTTTTTTTAGCCCCAAAAATAACGGTACTTGCCATACAAATTTTTCTACCAACTTAATTATCTCGAAAACAGCTCCAACGATTTTGATAAAAATTGGTGTTTGTACTACCTTACAGCCTACATTTTGGCCGAAAAAAAATAAAAAATATTTTGTTATTAACGGTACCTGCTATACAACCATTTTATTGATCTTCGACTTTCTCATAAACGGCTCAACGGATTTCGATCAAAATTTATATACAGGATCTCCTTCGAATTCTAAATAACATTACGTTTCAATATTTTGGAAAAATAGTTTTTTTTGGATTTTTGAAAAAAAAAAAAATCGAAAATTCAATATCGAAATTTTGTTTTTATGTTTATATTATTAAATATTTAAAATGTTCATACAAATTTTTTTTAGAAAAAAATTATATATAAAAAAATAAGTGAAAAACGATTTAAAAATACTTTTAGCCGTTTCCATTAAGAATCTTTTGCATATTATGTGATCGAACATAGGAGCAAGTACGTACGATCCAGTCCATTTTATTTTCAATGCATTAAATCGCATGAAAGTGTCAGTTTTCTGTGAAAGAATAAATATGTTTTTTTATACCGAAAGAGAAATATTGTATATGTATGGTATACACCCAAACATAATTTGATGAATATAATTTTTTAATGCGACGATTATTCAATAATATAAGCATTCAATTAAGAAAACAAAATACGTTTAGCTAATAAAAATTAAAATGTAGTCTTGATAAAATCTTGATGCGAAAGTAAACCTTATCTTTATTTGATTCTTTTAAATTTGATCCGATGTCAGTTTCAGCAATTCATTTTGTTAATTCTGCGAAGGCTTTGCAATTTCAGTCGCCAGCATTACGTATTGAGTATATAATATGCACTAAAGGAAATATTGGAATAAAGTCTAAGAAATACCCACTAGTTGCCAAATATGTTAAGGTTAATAATTATAATCTTTCAGCTGGCTCAATACAATTTCTGAACAAAAAAAAAACTGATAAAAAAAATAAACTTCTTTTGATTTGTTTAATGATGATAATGATCGCGAACAAAACTGGAAATTCTGGTTTATATATGTTTTTTTTCACTTTCTAAAAAAAAACAGGAACTCAGAAGACTGAGGACTGAGCGCATATCTCGGGGCAGGTAGAAAAAACACAATTATCGCCGCTCTTCTCATGGCAGAGAAAACCTTTTTTTTTATTTTTTTTTAAGGCATTTTTGTTTGCACTTTTTGTTCTCGGGAAGAAAACAAAATAACCACTGAAGAGAACCAAACATTATTTACGAACTCATACACCTTTTAATAACTTTTCATCAGTGGCAGTGGAATCATCGTTTATGATCATGTAACTGAAATTGTAGTGAATTGTAAGCATTCCATTTGAATTTGCTTAACTGATGAAAAAATGCGCAACAAATTTCTTATGAAATCATTACATACTGCTCATCGATGGAAATAGTCCATGAATATATTGATAAATTCACCAAAAAAAATTCATTGATGTCGAAATTTCGGTTCGACTTTCCATTAGGGAGCACGCGTAGAACTTTGATTTTTTTTACAGTAAGCTCGGGGTCTGTATAGAACAGCTTTAAAATATTACGGTGAGGAAACACAGTTAAATATGATTAAAAAATGTTTTAATTTTCAATTTTGGCCTTTTTAATACAACACTTTTGTTAATTTTTTTTTTTAATTAGAACGTATTTCAACGCACAGATACTTATATTCGGTAGATTTATTATTAAAGATAATAATTAAAACGGTTTTAATATGAAAATATAAGTTCTTCTATTTTTAACATATTTTTAAAGTTTTCAATATTAATACACAATATTAAAAATTCGCGGCAACGAAAAACTGTTTTGACAGTTCTTGTTAATACTTCCCTCTGGTAGTGTTCTGATAAGTTTTTTTTGTACCTTTTTTTGGGGGAAATTTTAATGAAACAATTTTTGGATTAAAAGTACAAGTGTAGTTTTTTTCAATAATAAAACTTACGTAAAAACATTTAACTAAATGAAATATCATATTTTTCGACCACTAGAGCAAATGAATCTGATGATCGACCTTATCAGGTCGTGAAATAGCTATAATTCCAGCCAAAAATAATTGAGAAAAAACTTGGTGGACGCACACTCAAGTTGTTGTTGGGCATTCAAAGTCATCATATGATACGAAAAATGGCTTCAAAAAGCAAGTATGTAATCATACAAAAACTGAATATAATATCATATATATTTTTCGAAAAGTAGTCATGCATCACTTTTAAAATACATATATGTACCTACCTATTTACTCTCAGTAAAAACCAATTGCAAATAAACATTAAACAAAACGTATGTATAGATCAAAACCTACTTGTTTTAAGTTTTTCTGTAATTAAGTTCACATCGTACAAAAAGCTCGGTGGGTAAGGGGGGCCATGCTGTACGCCCCCCTGCCTGGGCCAGTTATAGGATTTGGGTCGGAGTCAAGGTTGGGTGTGGTCAAGGTTATGTGTATGCAAAATTTTTTTTGGATTTGACATGAAACGAAACCACAATAGTACATAGTTTGAAATCAATTTATATTATCCCAAGAAAAATGCACATAGCTACCACAACACTTACCATATCGAAGTTGCACACAGTTATCTGTGGATTGGTAAACAACTGTCAACACAAAAAAAAAGTTGTCGGTAGTCATCATTTGCATACATTTTGTATGAAAAATGAAAACTTTAAAAATTAATTAAAAATAGAAATAAAAGTTTCCTCACTTTAAAATTGTTATAGATAATTATTGTTTTTAAGCATAAATCTACCGAATAAAATTAAACGCGTGTTAAAATTCGTGCTCCCCTAAAGGAAAGTTCAGCCGAAATAATTTAAATATTAATTTTAATAACTATTGTGGGTCAATATATGTAAGTTCAAGTAAAGACGTGCGACGCATAAGGGTACTTTTATTTGAAATGCTAACTTTAACGTATGCACTTTTTCATATGTACTCAGACTGACATGTTTTATGAGTAAGAATATACAAATTAATATTATGCACAAACATACAAGTACTTGTATAAACAGCACTACATACATAGTGTTAATGTTTAACTGATTTTAATTGATAAATGAAAATCAACAATTAGCTATGTCTGTATTTTAACATGCTGCCATTAAAAGAACTAACTATAAAACATGATAGGCGTAACCTTCCTGCATTTGTTAATTTCCGTTTACAAAAAGAATTGACAACATGATTTTCCAGAGATTGATTATAATGATGAAGTTTTAATCTGGTTTTAATCTTAGAGCATTTGAATAAACCAGATAAAAACTTTGATCACAAAAATGCATGATCAGGTTTATATTAATAAAAAACTTAAAACTCTTTTTAAAAATATCTGATTTTAATAAGAAGGTGTTTTGTATATCAACAAATTTAATAAGTCTTGTTTAATTAACTATTTAATTTAATTTATATCCCGACTTGGTCTGCGTCAGTAAGTTGTGTTTTTACAGAAACAAAGTTGGTCAGATTATTAACTTTACTGCTTAGTTCCGTCAAGTGCGGACCTGTTTTTATACTACAAATATACCCATTTCACGTTCATCTTCGCCCTACTGACTGGGAATTTTAGACATGTCAAAAAATCCATGCGGACTTATATGAACTTTATTCTAATAACACTTTTAGACGAAGGAACCAATTTGGCATTGGTTTCTTATTCAATTCCTTGTAATTTTGAATGATTTATTGTATAATTTACTAGATTATACAGAAACACAATTTAGTCAAAACCCGACCGATTGGCTAAGGTAACAATGTAGAATGAGCGCTGCTCCGATAAGTTGAGTTCCATCAACGAAACCTTCGATAAAAAAAAAGATTTAGAGAGCGTGATGCACCGCTCCTATCATGTGGTTTATTAATATTTCTAACAAAAACTTGTAGACCGCTCTTACGTTAAAGAAATTTTGTGTCGAAATAATGATTTTGTGTGTCAAAGTGAAGGAGCATAACCACATGCATCAACATAACATGCACAGAAGAAAAGTGTGCTCTGAAGTTAATGTTACACCCGTTCACTATAGAGTGTTGAAGAAGTTCAAAATGTATCGATTTTACATGCGCTGTTCCAAGCAGCTTTTGCAGATCCCCTAAAGGCAATTTTGTTTATTCTTCATAAGAAAAACTTTTTGTGGAACCAAGGAAACCTTTAACCTATATTACAAATATAGAGTTTTTGAAAACCAAAAGGAGCCTCTAGGGATTCGAAAGAACCTTAGATAATAAAAATAGGATAAACTTTCTCATAAGCATCCTGCTGAGTTCAAGATTAGCTCTATCAGGTACCCACATAAAATATTCAGCTTCTGACGGGGACCTATAAAGCTGACTCAGATTATAAAATAAATGGCGCAACATTTTAGTCGATTTAGTAATATATTAAATCATTTTTAGTATGATACTAGGCTAAAAAGAGGATTTTGCTAATTTTAAACCAGTTTAGTATCGTACTATCTCCTTAACATTTTACTAAAGTTAAAATCACAAAATGGCTACCTTATTTTTTTAGTGGCATAGTATCCATATGCCACTTTGACATTTACAAACGTCAAAAAGTTATGTTCGCTTACTTTTTTTGCACTATTTAGGCTTGTTTAGTTGTAGTTTATTAAGAAATTAGTGCTAGTTTAAAATTAGGAAAATATTAGCAAGGTGCTTTAGTATTAGCAAACTGTTAAGATGTATCGTACTAAGCCGTTAACATCAGGCTGTTTAAAATTTTGAGCCAATGTTTTTATCTTGAAGTCTTGGACGCCCGTAGTCAAGTTTTAGTAAATGTCTTAGTCTTGATGGAGGCATACTCTTGAAGCATCCTGCAATTGAGGTAAAATAACCATTGCTTGCTTAAAAAAAAATGCAGTCCTGTATCGTACGAACTTGTCAACTACCAAAAACGAAGTTTCGAAAAAATCGATTGAGTCGTTTTCAAAGTTGTGAGTTTTCAAAAAAAAAGTTTTGTTATTAATTTAAAAATATTTTGTTTTGAAAAATTTTGGATTATAATAGTGTTTAAGCTTTCTCGGTGGTTCTACATAAAATATCAACAAAAATTCAATGAACGGTTTTCGAGAACCACAAAAAATTGGTTCTACTAGAGGTTTCAAAAATAATCAATGTCGTCAAAAAAAATTACCACCAAGCACGTTTTCCCTTCATTTGAAGTGTTTTTATAAAAATCGTTGGAGCCGTCTTTGAGAAAACTAAGATTTTTATTTTTGACAAAAAAAAAATGTTGGCAGGTAGGTACGGTTATTTTTTTCTTTAAATAAAAAATGAAAAAACGTGTGCATCATAATTAAAAAAACTATATGTACCAAGATTGAAACAAATCCATTCAATCATTTATGCTGTAGACTTGAGGACAGACAGATGGAATTATGAAGCAACTTTTTTCATCTTCGCTATCATCGTAACGTCAAGTTTGATCAAAATCTCGAGATCGATTTTTTTACGAATCCATAACTTGCCATATAGGTAGTTTTATACCTTTATATCGCAAGTAAAATAAAATGCACGATTGGATCGTATGAACTTGCTCTTGTAGCTAACAACTTTAATGTAGCTAACCATTGAGGTTTAGCTATTTAGGTGTAGTTATCCTATGCAGGTTTAAAGCCTATGTAGGTAAGATTAACTTGATTCTTAGTATAATGAATTGTCGAATGGATGATTCAAGGAATAGTTACATAGGTACCTACCAACAAATGTATATTAAAATCTTACTTATGGATTTTAACTATGTGAGTAAGGAGAGTAAGATGTATCTACATATATATACATATTGATGGAACCTAAGTGTGTAAACATGTACATATAATAATGAAAATGAAGGATGTAGGTGGGTAGGTAGCTATATACATGAAAATGAATATACCAAAAAAATTCAAAAATCGTTGGAGCGGTTTTTTAATAAATTAATTTATTTTTGTATTAAATTTTAAAAACATTTTTAGAAAAAAAGTAGAAACGCCATTTTGAAAATATTATTATTATACATACAAAATTCAAATAAAAAAAAACTGTAACTGGTTTTTGAAAAATCGATTTTTCCAAAAAAAAAAAAATTATTTATTTTTTAAAAATCGAAATTTTTTTTTTTTTGAAAATTTTGGTATCCGGTTTTATTAACAATTTTAGGGAGCATTTGTAGCAAAAAATTATTTTATTTAGTTCATCCAATGTTGAGAAAGTAGAAAAATGGAAAGTGCTTCTATGGGAAGTGCCGTTAATAAGTACGCAAAAAAAATATTATTATACTTAAAGTGGACTGTACTAATCTAAGAACAGACACATTTTTTTATAAAAATTCTTGGAGCCGTTTTCGAGAAATGCATTTTTTTCTTAACGGTTTTTTAACATTTGTATGGGAGGAACCGTTGATTTTTATTTTAGGAATATAGTTTTTTAATTATTCAAAATAATGTCAAAAATCTACTAAATGCGAATTTTCGAAAAAAGCCATAGGCGAAATTTTGAGTTTTCAAAAAAAAAAGATTTTTTTTCTTAATTTCCAAAAAAAAAAATGTTTTGAAAATTTTTGGCTTACATTAGTGCTTAGACTTTTTAGGAGCGTCTGGGCCAAATTTACAAAAAAATCAAATTAACCGTTTCACAGAAAATCGAAAACCATAAAATGGTACTACTAGAAGTACAAAAAATAACAATTAAAAAAAAAATTACAGAAATGACACATATTTAAAAATCGTTGGAGCGGTTTTTGAGAAAATACGATTTTTGTTTTTGGTCCAACAAAATGTATGGGAGCTACTGTTATTAGTCGTCTTAAAAAAAACGTCTGACCATATTACCGAAAAAACAATATGTACCAAGTTTGAAGCAAATCCAAACAACCGTTTCGGCTGCAGACAGACAGACGGAATTGGGGGACTCTTTTAGGGGTCTCTATGATCGTAATGTAATGTCATGTTTGATTGTGATTTTTTTTGCACGAATCCATAACTTGCCTTATACTCGTAGTACATAATCGCAAGTAAAAATGGATTCGATATTCAAGTGTAGTTCGTATTTTGAAATTGACACCATACCATATTTTTTGTTTTGCAAAAAATGAGGGCAGCTATTAAACTTGGCCTACGATTGAGTAAGGAAGAGATGTTGTTCAACCAATGGCGAGATCAGAGATATTCATGATTAGTGGTCTATTGATTATTTTCATTTGACAGCAGTTAAATCTGCTCATCTGTTCAACCAATGGCGAGATCAGAGATATTCATGATTAGTGGTCTATTGATTATTTTCATTTGACAGCAGTTAAATCTGCTCATCTGAAGTTGAAGAGCCAACAACAATTGACGCATTGGAAGCCAACATTATATTTGTGATATTGAGGTTAGGTACATAATATATACCTACCATAATTGATTGAAAAAGTAGTCGAAAACTTGGTATGTAAGTCTCTCAGATGCCTGCATCAAAGATTTAGCTATTGTGGGCATACCATCGAATTAATTGCAGAATCTGTTTTCACTAATACAAATAAATGATAGAATTAAATGTGTTTTGTTCAAAATTAATATTAGTACTGGCTTTAACAATTTTACATAATGAAGTCTAAAAACTGGGTTAAAAAATCAAAGCCATTTATGACAATTTGACAAAATTGATGTCTATAAATTCACATTCCATTAAGGACAGTTTTAAAAATATAAATTTCATAAATTTCGTAAAAAAAATGTATTGGTCAATTTGGCCAAGTGTATATACAATAATAAAAGAATATTTTTTAATTCCCTTATATCGATCCCTTATAACGGTAATTGTTTGAAAACATTTCATAATATCAGATAAAGATTGGATTTACCCAAAGGCAATTAATTTTACCCACCAACAATAAATTCAAGACACATCCTCGCCCCACAGGGAATTAATCCTTCCCTTGACAAAAACTCTGTGGTCAAACACGATGATTATAATCCCCGACTTATCCTTGCCCACAAAAATATTTACCACCATCACACCATTGAGTACGTCTCCTTAGGTCACAGCTATAGACACTAATCCCACACAACAGGTCCTTTTTGTAAATTTAAATTTTCACAAATTCAAAAGAAAACCCACAAACTAAACCGCCCTCGACATTCTCTTGAATTGATATCCATTACCTACATACATACTCGTATATACCAGAAATCTTTCATGTAACAATTTTGTTTGTTTTTTTGTTTTTAATTTATTTCCAGTACCAAAACTACCTGCCACTATACACGAATACCAGATGAACACTCAACAGTTGGAAATATGCCGTTCTGGAATGGGTGCGGGAGTGACAAACAATCCCCTGTTGTTAATGGGCAATGGCAATAATAACACCAACAATAATTCAGGACGAACGAACTTCACGAACAAGCAGTTGACTGAACTGGAAAAGGAATTCCACTTTAATCGATACCTGACGCGAGCACGTCGCATTGAAATCGCCAATACGCTACAACTTAATGAAACTCAGGTAAGTGTCTTTACGAATTAATAATTATAACACTCTTTTCTACATGTCTCGAAAATTCCAGGTGAAAATATGGTTTCAAAATCGTCGTATGAAACAAAAGAAACGAGTGAAAGAAGGCTTGATTCCCGCTGATGTTCTAAATCAGCAACAGCAATCTACTTCCTCTCAAAGCAATAACAGTAACAGTAATGTTAACAATAATACCAGCAGCAACAGAAGTCTGTCACCAAATGCAGGTTGCATACCCCAGCCACCGAATACACACACCAATCCAATCGACTGCCCTCTGCCGGGTAGTAGTGAGAATAGCAGGGAATCTAATTAGTGTGGCTTGGAAAACGAAACTGAAATGCTAGTAGCACAGACAAGATCCCTATTATACATATTTTAGTGTGCAGAAGTGCTTTTGTAGAAATTCGTCAATTGGAAACCATTTTAACTGAATAAAATTAGATTTTTAAAGAGCAAACTTTTCATTGTGTAGAATGTAAATAACAGATATAAATATGAACATAAATCCATAACTCAGGGCTTATCTTATAATAAATAGTTTTTAATTAGTGAATTCCAATTTAGATGTTATTTTATTTAAAAACAAAGACAATTAAATAACTATGAATAATTAGTTATGTTATTATATACCTATGCTTGACCTTGTTAATAAAATGCGTAGAAATAGATTTAAGTATTTTTTTAAATATTTTTTTTTGAAATTTTCGATGATGGATTTAAATTCGAAAGCTTTGGAATGCTTTTTCTTAGTTCAGCCATTTTTATTGTATGATGTTTAGAAATAAGCAATATAATTTAATTATAATTTGTAAAATTTAATGAACAAAAACTTCAGTGACTATTAATACAGAATATATCGATAAAAAAAAAATAAAAAAATAACACAAAAATGTAGTAAATTTTATAAAGTACCTACATATATAAAATGTGAATATTATATAAAATTATAATATTAAAAATAAACAAGCTAGTCTTAAACTATAATGTAGTTTGTAAGAATGTTATATACATACATACAATACTGTATATATAAAAAAATAATAAATATTGAAGTTTTACAAAACGTGAAAACACATAAACTTCACTTGTTATCTTCTATGAAAATGTTGAAAAGTTTTATTTTTATTCATGTTAAGAGACAGTGGCGGATCCTGGGCTTAAGTCGCCAGGATAAAACGTAATTTTTGTGCCTTTAATCAATTTTGTTGCCTTTTCCAAAAAAAAACACTGCTTCAATTCCTACTACTATAAACACTTGGGAAAAAATGTTACCATCTGTAGTTCAACTTTCTAGTAAGAAAGGTTGCGTTAGGCAGATGAGCTACCAGTGGATCTCATTACCGGCACAGTTAGACCAACATAGTTATATTGTGGTATCCCAAAGTGTTGTAACTACTATTTGTTTAACCTATGAGAATGAGTTCTATGGATAATTATTTTCAAGCCATTTAGAGTTTTTTATGAAGTTCAACAGGCTTTTGCCTAAAAGATGCGAGAGGCGAGAGCTCTTTAAATAGTTGAAGGATTAGCTGCCCAAGAATTGTTCCTTATATGATTAAGTGCTGGGCAATACACAGGAAATGAGATTTGTTTTAAATTCACAAGCTGTTTGTACTTGCTTATACAATACAAGCTCGGTAATCGCAACCCTTGATACATGCGTCTCCTCGATTTTAGCAACAGTATAAAACATAGCATTATAACCTTTATAAGTGTAACAAATCAAACAAAAAATTGACCTCGATAACTGCAACTTCCTATGATGCTAGTAAGTAAATAAACACATACAGCCTTATTAATAAAAAACGTTTATAGTCCACCTTTCGTCCATGGACTTACAAAACCATGAAATAAGAGTTAGACCATGGACTAAAATTTCCTATTAATAAAAAATAGAACAAAATCTAATAAAATAATCAACTCTATCTCATTTTATTCTATGTGTCTATAAATTTTGTTCTGAAATGTCAATTCTTAGTCGTTCACTAACTAGACCACCGTCTTAGATGGTTTAGCGAAGGACTTAGTTGGTAAACGTCAAATAGCAGAAATTCTGTTTTATTAAATAGCATTTCGCACTTAGACCACGGAATAAGTCCTAAACCTTCCATAGTTAATGTCTATTAACTTGGGTGATATAGTATGTTGTTTTGTTTGCTTTATTCGTCTCTCCCGTCATATTCTCATTTATCTTCATATTAGGTGTGTTTGGCAATTTAACATTCTTACGAAAAGCTAACAATTAAAAATTTTGAACACTACAATGTGGCGCATTGACAGAAGTTATCGCAAAATGTGCCAAATTTTAATATTGCTCCCTGTATAACTTTTCCTCGGTTAGTGCACCGACCTCAGTAAATGCAACAACCCAGATTTCTATTAGTTGCGATTAATGAGTACGTACTGTATATATATATATGGCAAGTTTTGGATTCGAACCCGAGATTTTGATCAAACTTGACATTACGATGTGGGTCTCACAATTCTGTCTGTCTGTCGGTTTGCGAGCAGCCGGGTGGATGGATTTTTTTTCAAACTTGGTATATGTTGTTTTTTGGTTAATTTACCTACACACTTATTTTTTACGACCAAAAATAACGGTACCTATGCCATACATTTTATTAACCAAAATGGTAAACCTTATTTTGCTCAAAAACGGCTCCAACGAATTTTTTATAAAGAAAATTCAGTAATTTATTTAAGTAAGTTATTTTTGTTACTAGAAACATTTTTTTGGGTTTCGGTTTTCTGAAAAAAGGATCCGTTGATTGTTTTAACAACTAAAAGGTTTAAACAATATATTCTGCCCTATCGAGGAAACCATGGGTGCGGAATTTTCTCCGCAACGCATCTTCGTCGGAAATTCAATTTCAGCTGGAAGTAGTTTTCATCGGAAGAAATTTTAAAGAAATACGAGGACGAATTGCGATAGATATACATTTCAGGCAGATATGTGCAACTTAACTGATATATCGAAAATGCGATATATTTTCGATAGTTTCTTATTAAATAAATACCAACAACGTTTTAAACCATGAAAAGTCGGCGAGAGAGTGTAATATATTGTTTACAGAAAGTATTTATTTTTTTCAATTATAATGCGGTAACGTTTTTAAGAAATGTAATTAGATGCACCGATTTTAAAATCAAAGCTATCGAATGAAGTCCCCTCCCTTTCTCCATACATATATGTTTTGTTTTCGTTTGAACTGTCAACAAAACGCAGCCTGAAGCAGCGTAAGTAAAAGTATCATCTAATCTAATTCGTATCTTCTAATTCTATAATTCTCTTCAAGCTTCAAGAAAACCTTTCGCCTAAATAATAAAATGCACGACTGGATCGCACGAACTTGCTCCGATGTTCGATCACATTTTATGCAAAAGATTTCTATTTAAAATCTAAATATATTTTCAAAGTCATTTTTGGCTTTATTTTTTATACACAAAGTATCACAATCTTAAATATTTAATAATATAAAATTAAATACAAAAAATTAAATCGGATTAATCAAAGAAAAAATAATTCAAAATACTGAAATAAATACTTAAATTAATTTGAGCTCCATAAAAAGTACGCCATTTTATTTAGTGGATAAATTTGAATTTATGAGAAACAAATTTTAAAAATTTGTGCAGCTGTTTTTTAGAAAAAAAGTTTTTTTTTAAAAACCTTTTTGAAAAAAATTTAAAAAAAATCAAAAAAGCCAATTCATAGGCATTCAGCAAATACATATAACTATAATATTTAAAAAAAAATTATGGAGCAGTTTTCAAAATATAAATTTTTAAAAATTAAAAAAAAAATTCTGTTAAAAACACAAAAAAATATTGGTACGCAATATAAATTGGGCAATCTAAACCTATATACTTGTGAAATTTCGAAAGAATCGTTCGAGCCATTTATGAGATAGTCGAAATAAAAAAAAACCGTCCTATGGAAAGTACCGTTTTTTTAGAATATTTTTGTCAATCATATGATCGGTCGTACCTAAAAAGCTGCATTGATTTTTTTTAAATCAAAATCGTTGGAGCCGTTTCCGAGACAAATAGGCTTTAACGTATTGGTTATATGGCAGGTACCGTTATTTTTTCAGCTAAAAAAAAAATTCAATTTCCCCTCTGAGCAATACCTAAACAACTCTATATACCAAGTTTGAAGCAATTCGGCCCACCCGTTTGTCAGACTGACAGACGGACAGAATTTTTAGACCCACTTTTCTTATCTTCGCTATCATCGTAATGTCATATTTGATTGTTATCTCAAAACTTTTTTTTTTCGACGAATACATAACATGCATTATAGTACCTTTAATCGAAAATAAAAACGCGCTTGCTTTTGTTCTGAGCAGATTCAACACAAATACAAAACAAATTATCGGTCTGATGGTGTCACTTCAACCCAGCAAACATTTCAATTCAGAAATGAACGATAATTAATTCATAAAGGTGAAGAAACCGGCCGAAAAAGAATTCACTTTTTATGCAATTTGAATCCTTTTACCTGGGCTCTTAGACACCAATTTGAATCATTGTAATGATTCATTTATGATCTGAAAATTTGTCATTTAAATGAACGTATATAAGAGCTCCATATATTCATTTAATTGATTAATGTCTGAATCTTTTCTAAATCATAAAAATAATTCCAATAAAATTCAATTAAGTGAAGGATTTCTAAGTATATACGTTCACTTTAATTAATCGTACAGGAAACATTTTTGCGATTCAGAAAAGGTTCAGGGATTAATCATTTAAATGAATATATGGAGCTCTTATATACGTTCATTTAAATGACGAATTTTCAGATCATAAATGAATCATTACAATGATTCAAATTGGTGTCTAAGAGCCCAGGTAAAAGGATTAAAAATGCATCATAAGTGAATTCATTATTTCTGAGTCATTTATGATTGAATATTTCATCGGTGAGTCTCTGGAACATTTTTTTATTTACCTCTTGTTTGGCTTTTTTAGCTTCCAGTACTTCTTAATTGTTACACGATGCTATAACTAAAGAAATGATTTTTATATTTCTAAGAAAATTTAACACCATTTTTTACATACCTTTATGTTTTATCATTTGCTTTTTTATATATATGTTTTGTTAAGTCAGTAGGTACTCATTTACTTTTAAAACACAAGCTGATGGTTATATACCTATCTAAACCGATCTTTCGAAAAACTTTTCCGAACTGATAATCGACTATGCAAACGAAACTTTTGTCATTACAATGACCCGTCATCATTACCCCTTGGTAAAAATCAAAATAAAAGGATGAACAAAAAAGGATTTCCATATGAAGGATCCAACAACAAAATCTGAGTGTTGTTTTCTTTGACACAGAATACATATCACTTTGTGTCTCTGTGGTAAGAATTTGTAGGATCTTTGTATATATTCATAATTCATTCAAAAAACGGAAGGTTTCCTAAATATTATTCTTCATTTTTGGTGATTAGAATCTGAACCTTCAGATAAATGTTTGCTGGGAAACCTTTAAAAAATATATGTAGATATGGAAAACCAAAACACAGCCACAACTTCTGGTGTCCTTCTTGTGTAATTTTATGCAATATCGGGATATTCGCTGAGCAGATTCGTCATCAACTCATATTGCTGTGAACTTGTTTTTTCGTTCTGTCTAAAAACAAAAACTCCACACGTTAACGCAAATAAGGTTTATTTCTTTATTACTTACATTTTAATTAACAATTTCTTTAAAAAGAAAATACTTTTCGCAACGAGAATTTGTCGCAGGACTTCTGAGAATATTTTGTTTGTATCTGTCATAAATAAAACCATTAAAAGTACTTTATCGCATACAAATGGTATGCGTTGAATTTAGTCCGACAGTATTTCCGATCAGCCGATCGCAGAACTATCTCGGAGCAAAATGTCTCCGATTCATAGTAAATTGGAGAGAATTCCTCTCCGCATCGATAGGGCAGATTATAAACCAAAAGTTTTCTTTGAATACGCAATATTTCGAAAACGACTAAATCGATTTCTTCGAAACTTTGTATTTAATAGTTTTCTGATATTTGCTTGAGAACTGGAAAACAACATTTCCTAAAATAGAAAACAACGAAACAACAACAATTTTTTTTAAAAATCATTACGAAAAATTATTTATTTTTTTTTAATTTTTAGATTAGTGATTAGTGATAAGGGACTGCTTTAAAACCACCCGAGTTGAGACCGTATTATTGGTACCGAAATTCGCCGAGAGTCTCGCTGATCTCTGTGGTCTCGATGGTCTCGGCGGTCTCTTTGGTTTGGTTTCTATTTCATAAGTTTTTTTTTGCGAAATATTCTATGCGCGTTTAAATATCAAACCACATATTATGTATGTACTTACATATTTATACTTAGATAACCGCACTGCGAAAATCCAGAGAAGAATACGTACGATTTATGTATGCATGTCGTTAGAAGAATATTTTAAGACCCTTAGGTGACATTAGGAAAAAAATATTATCGAAACGTCAAAATATAATTTGTTGCCTACCTATGAAGTCATTAACTGTCAAAATCCATTGAAGGATGTCTCTGATTTAAATGGATTAAAAGACTTCCTTAAACTTTAAATTTTACCTTCGAAATACGACTCTTCAAAGGAGTCTGAAGAAACCAAAACTAAGGATGAGACCAAGGCCGAGGCAAGATTGCACATTCAAATTTTTACGAGAAAAAGCGAGACCGAGACGAGAGTGAAATTTTTCGATTTTGTCTAGACCTAGACAAGACGAAACTAACAAAAGTCTCGCTTGGTATCGTTTCGTTGCCAGACATAATTTAATTTTTTAAAATGGCGGAAGAATGAGTGAGTTTTTTAGTGATGTTCTTGCTTTCAACTACAACTAACAGCATTCTTAATGGTACATTAACACATCAGTTAGTTGACTGACAAATTTTCGTTAGAAAACTTCTTTTCTAAGTAGAACTGTTTATTCGCCTTATTGCGCCACACTTAATTGATCTCAAAAAAAAAAATTAGATAACCAACGAGAAGCATCCAAATGAACGGCCAAGAAAATTATTATAATATCTAAATAAATTGTAGTAACTTTCGAATCAGTAAAATTGCCAATATTTGTATTCATTTCACATCCGCGATTATTATCATTGAGGATCGATGATCGACATGGAATGCCTCTTGATATCACATTTCGGACACGCCCATCATCAAAATCAGACAAAACATGATGAGTATATTTAAATGATGGCACCTAACATTTAAACTCGAGCTCATCAACTTCATAATTTTACATTCCATTCACATTTTGACACATTAAGGTTTTGCCAAAGAACGAACGTAACTTCGGGCCTATTGGTGAGACAAAAACAAAGATTTCATATTATGCAACTTATGTAGGTATAGTCAAAAAAAAAAAAGATAGTGGATAATTAGATGGTCACGGTCGCAGATACCGACGTCGACGACGGAAGGCATATTTTTTTTTTAATTTTCACTCTGATCGTCAACATCTTGTTTTTTTTTTTAATTTATTCGTTTTAACGTACGTTTAAGTTGGTTTGTGCTGTTATGTCTCCCTTAATTGATTTGTTCATAATAAAAATAGCCAGTTACTTTTTCCCATTCCTACAGTTTTTATTATATGCATCTTTATATACTGTATTGAGTAGCCTAAAAGCTTGGTACCATTTACCTTTGAGCTTTTGTTATTAAGAAACTGATTTTGATAACGTATGTAATTTCAAAATAATTTTTCATACTATTCTATCATATATTGCTGGTGTTATTTATCCTTTGAGAAATTCTGTGCTGTGTCGTTCCTCCTGGATATATTATGGCCTTATGTTTCCATAATAACAAATAAACAACACCAAAAGAATAAATAAAGAAAATATGGTTTTATCACATCTACTTGGCACTAGTTATGGCTTTAATCAGTTAACATACACATTTAAAAAACACCGTTTGGTCTAGTCAGTCGATTTTACACCACTAGAGAAGTGGAAGGAGTCGAAATTAGTTATAGTTCCGAAGGTAGTGTTGCAAATGACTTACATTTAAATCTTACGTAAAAAAAACTTGTAGAAAAAGTTTTAGAACTTTGTAGATAGTACAATACATATAACTCAATTTAAAGTAAATTTGTCAAGGGGTTTAAGGCCATATACTCTTTTAGACACAAAAGAAGATAATATAATGATTCAAACAGTGTCCCACCGAAGCTTCAGTTCCGGCCAAATTCAGCTAAAAAACCTACATTCGGCTAAAACCTTAGGCTTCGGCCAAAATAGGCAAAAGTTTTGGCCGAATCCGTAGGTTTATTTTATTTAAAATTAAGTGGTGGTATACAGCTTCAAGCCATATAGAATAAGTTAGTGGGACCTGATCGCATACCAGCCGCCGAACTCCAAAACAAGATATAGTTCTCTCAATTTTGTAGGTGTTTCTTAATAACAGGCTAAATATGGTCCATATTCCTCCATCATTAAGAACAGTGTAGGTAGTATATTTTATACCCAAAGATGGCAAATGCTTCCATTTAAATTCCTAAGATCATTTACGGTCAACGTAAATAGTCATCGTGATTGATTGAGTAAATTGATTGAATAAATGATATCATAAAGTTTGTTGCACAAAAGCTTAAACTTTCAGCAGCAAATCTCGTTGTTCAAAATTGGTAAAAAAAAAGATGCTGATGTTTCTCAGCTTCGTTTTATAAATTTTACGGTTGGAGTACCTACTGGATCTTTTGATGCTGTTCTTCAACCATCGTTGTGGCCGAAACGAATTGGGCCAAAAACAAAGCCCAATGGAAACATAGTAAATGATCTTCCCATTTCATTATTTGATAAATGTTTTTCAATGTTTTATCATAATGCGGGCGGCATGAGAACCAAATCTCATGATTTTTTACTTCTGCTGTGGACTATCCGTATGACATTATCGCATTAACTGAAACTTGGTTAAATGGAAACTTTTTGAATGGCGAATATCTTACAACAGATTACAACGTCTTTCGCAAGGATTGTCATTTTGATCAAACTGGTCAAACCAGAGGAGGCGGAGTCCTATTGGCTATTAGATCAACTTTTACAAGTAAGGAAATTAGATTACGTAACGATTTTTTTGAAATTGAACAGATTTGTGTCTGTGTAGATTTATTTATTCAATCTTTTAAAATGATTCATTTATACATTTTTGTATCATATATTTTACCCTCATCTCAAAATGTTTTATATGAGTCCCACATTAAGAATATTTTAGATATTGCAAATTATAAAGTTGAAAATTGTTATTTTGTAGTTGTCGGTGATTTTTACTTACCTAATACAAATTGGATATTCTCAAATGATGAAAAAAAATGTTTCCTTACAATGTAGTCAAAGATTATGAATATAATGTTATTGACAATTTATCTGCCTTGAATATGTATCAAATTAATAATATTTCAAATTCTATTGGTCGTATTTTAGATCTAATTTTTATTAAGAGTGTTCAGTGATGAAAAAGTTAGAACAGAATAGGACAGAACAGAACAGATTCGTGAGAAACTTCAGAACAAGATAGAACAACTTAGAACAGTCAGTCATCTGACAGAGATTATAAAAAAAATTATTGTTGTTTACCTACAATTCAGCTTCGTTTATTTTTACAGAAACATTTTTAAAAATAATCTGAAATGGAGTTGAATTTATTTAAAAAAATATTATTTCAATTTAATTCAATTTCAATTTCAATTTATTTCAATAAAATATAAGGTTAACAATGACACATTAAGATATGAATCTTATAGAGTATCTAGAATAAAATTAACAATATGTTTCAATAATGAATTTAATTTAATTTAGATTTAATTATTATAATAATAATAATAATAATTATTCATGAAATTGAGATGATTCCGACACGGAAAAAGATTTATAAACTAAAGCTAACACTGTATTTTTTTTTAAAAAACAACAATTGGTTTTGACAGTTCTCACAAATCTGTTCGAACCTGTTTTACCTAAAAAGCAAGTGCAGAAAATCCTGTTCTAATGTGTTCCAAACTGTTCCAAACAGACTCATTGAACACACTAATTGATAAATACCTCGAAGCTCAATGTAATGAAGCGTCTTATAAAATGTTAGAAAATAGTCTTCATCACAATTCAGTTAAAATTAATTTTAATTTTTCCATTTTGATTGAATCTAAATTGAATAATATGTATGATTTAAAAAAAACTGATTATGTTTCTATGAAAACTTACTTAAACACAATTGATTTGCAACAAATCTTAAATTGTAAGGATACAACGCAAGCTTTTACTTTGTTTCGGCACATTTTAGAATCAAAAGTTTCTTCTTACGTTCCTTCTATAACATTATTTAATTATTCTAAAAAGCCTGTTTGGTTTAATAAAAGTTTATCCAAACCAAAAAATGTTATGAATAAACTTAATAAAATCAATAAAACTTCAAATCAGTTAAATGAGCAATTCAAACAAATTAGAAAAGAGTACGAGTTTTTAAAAAAAAATTGTATACAAACAGTATATCTCCTCTCTAGAATTGAATATTAAGAGTAATTCTAAAACATTTTGGTCATATTCAAAATCAAAGAGAAACTCAGTTGGGATTCCATCTACCATAACTTATAATGGTATTCTTTCCGATGATATTAAAGTAATTTGCAATAGTTTTGCGTGATTCTTTCAATCTAATTTTGAAATTCTCAAACTAGACTTTGTTAATACGATAAGCACCGAACCTCTTTTTGACCTTGGTAACTTGCAGTTATCTGTAGATGATGTCTTACAAGTATTAATATCTCTTGAAAATAATTACTCTATTTCACCCGATAATATTCCACCAATTCTTTTAAAAACATTCGCTTATATTTTTGCAAATCCACTTTGTTTTATATTTAACTTTTCTGTATGTTGTGGTGAGTTTTTAGATTTATGGAAATACTCCATAATATCTCCCCTTCATAAATCGGGTACAAAAAGTTCTGTTGAAAACTACAGACCCATTGTAAAACTGCAGTTAATTCCTAAAGTTTTCGAAGCTGTAGTAAAAAACAAACTGATCAATTTAATAATTAGTAAGATTTCAATACACCAACATGGTTTTTTAAAAGGCAGATCGACAACTACTAATTTATCAAATTTTTCACAAGTCGATACCATTTACACCGATTTTTCGAAGGCATTCGACCGCGTTCAACATACTCGTAGCGTTCTCTTAAAAAAAACTCGAGTTTTTCGGCTTTCACTCTAAACTCCTCATGTGGTTGAAAAGTTATCTAGAAGGTAGAAAACGAATAGTGAAAATTGGGAATGCGCTCTCCAAAGAAATATAAAATTTTTCAGGCGTCCATCAAGGTCCATCACCTTGGACCACTACTCTTTATTATTTTTATTAATGCCTTACCAAAACATCTTTCTTTTTATAAATGCCTTCTTTTTGCTGATGATTTAAAAATTTTCAGCTCCATAAATTCAATAGACGATGCAAATAATGTTCAAATTGATTTAAATAATTTAATAAATTGGTGTAATATTAATGGGCTGTATTTTAACAATAAAAAATGTACCATTGTAACATATTCTAGAGGTCACAATCCCCTGTATTAAAATTATAAGCTCGGAAATGATATTTTACAAAGACTTGAGAGCCAAAAGGATCTAGGAGTAATCTTCGATTCTAAAATGAATTTTTCGAATCACATAGATCACATTATCTCAAAAGCAAACTCTATGTTAGGCTTTGTCATTCGTAACTCAAAAAATTTTGAAGACCACTATACACTAAAAGCTCTTTATTCCAGCCTTATTAGACGACATCTAGAATATTGTAGTGTTATATGGAGTCCCTCTGCTACTTCTAGTATCAATCGTGTAGAAAAGGTTCAAAAAAGGTTCACGAAGTTTGCCTTATGAAAGATTTTTGGTTATTCAAATGTTCCATCCTACGAAACGAGATGTATTTTAATAGATCTTAAACCTCTTAAGCAGAGAAGAAAATAAATTCTATTCTTTTTGCTTATGATGTCTTGAATTGTATTATTGACTGTCCGGTGTTGTTATCTATGTTTCCTATTTCGAAACTTACGTCCGCGAAATTGTGATTTTCTTAATGTCCCCTACCACAGTATTAGCTATGCTAAACATAATCCCATTACAAAAGCTTGTATAGATTTTAATGAATTTGATTTTGCCATAGATTTTAATGTTAAAAGAGATGTGTTAAAAAATAAATTGGTAAACTTATTAGGTAATCTAACATACATATATTATTTTTATTTATATCTTAAAATTATGTTTGTATTTTTGTTATTTATCTTAGTTTGTAGTCTAAATAGAGTTTGCAACTTTTAAGACGAAATAAATAAATAAAAAATAAATTGATATTCGAAAGAACTGTGACTTCAGAAAACACCACAATCATGCAATATTGCTAGAATGTCCATTGAAACGTTGTATGGTATTGGGTGGTGGAATCACGCGTGTCGTACACGTCCAATTCAACCAAAAAAGAAATTGACTTATAATTGATTTGTAAAGCTCGCCAAAGAAAGAATTCGCACAAATTATGGTTGCATACGGCATTGCTATCTGGTGAACAAAATTGGCCAACTTGAGTCGTTCGTGTAATCGTCACCGTTGTTTGCATTGTCACTGTGAACATTGACACTGCAGTGACACAGTCAAAATTGATTGTGTTAACGGTGAAAATTAACATCATTCATTTGAAACACGTAACTATTTTGAGTATGAATAAGCTCCATCTAAGTTTCACCTACAAAACATAGTGAGTAAGTAAGTAAGTAAGTAAGTGAATTTTATTTCATCATTAGATTTTTTACTTCGATATAATAGTCTTCTATACGCAAAGCATCTGAGATAAAGTTATTAAGTATTTTCCAGTTGGTTCCGTTCAATATATCCAGTACTTCATCTATTGATAGAATGAATTGCTGCTAGTGATGCCCGTCGTTTCCTGTAGAATTGGTCATCTACCTAATAGGTGGTAGACGGCTTCCTTCTCTTGCAAATTGCACAGAGTACAGAAGATAGGTAGGTCTGGTCTATATGGTCGGAAGTTCAAAGGCAACAATTCGCCCCTGGTCTTAAATATTATACTTATTTGATGTATACTGAAACTTTCATGAAAGTAGTTGCGCTCCATCAGTCTATGATTCAGTTGTTTGTAAATCAAACGACAAGATGAATTATCGGCTTCTTCCAAAAATGTTGCATTGATTTTCTCATCCAGTTTCCGTAGAATAGTATCTAGTGCTGTCCTCCAAGTTGCTCTATCTTCCCATCTCAGGGATAATTCCACTCGTAGTTCTGCACTTATTTCTTGTCATTTCGCAAAAAATCCTGAATTCATTCGTAACAGTTGCTGTAGAATGATTTTGGGTAGACGATGGTCAGGAACTTCCACTATTTTCAGGATATATTTGAAATTTAGTCTCAGTGTAAACAGCCGATGTAATGGCAGACCCGTTTCAACATATATCATGTACGTGGGAGTATGACTGGGAAGCCTGAAGAGCTGCTTGATGAAGTGCCTTTGGACCTTATCCACCTCTTCATGTTCTTCATATGCCCATACCTGACATCCATAGCAAATTATTGATTGGGCAGTTGAATCAATGAACTTATATTTCGCTTTGCTCGTGACATCGTACCTGCATCGCACATTTTTCCACGCGTAGCTTAGAGCTTTTTTGAATTCTTTAAGTTTCTCTTGTAGTTGCAGATTAAAAGTTAATCTAGGTGTTACAATAATACCCAGATAGAAGTGGTCATTCTAACGAATCCGAACCTAGGTGCCAATTTTCATCCTTTGAATAGCGACCTGTGTTATTCCGAAATGCCATTACTTTTGATTTTGCTGGATGGATCTCAAGATTCCAATGCTTGCAATAGTCTTTGAGCCTATTGATCATAAGTTGAAGCATATTCGGTGTTTCGGCAAGCCAGACTATGTCGTCCGCAAACATCAAACCTTTTATAGCCACTTGGTTGAATAGAATGCCTCCATGTATCTATTACATGGCATAAGGTCATCGGAAAAAAGGCTAAAGAATAGGGGACTGAGCTGGCATCCCTGGTTGACCCCCGAATCAGTGTTAAACCATTCTGACATGGAAGTTCCATCCCATACTGCAGTTTTGTTATTATTATACATACTTTTTATTATATTAAGCATTTTTGAAGATATACCAATATTGCTAAGCTTTAAGAAAAGAGCTCTTCTGTCCACAGTGTCAAATGCAACAAAACACAGTATTAGTAAGGACAACCACCTAATTAACGAATTTATCGACTATTATCAATTCTATTCATAATGGTAATACAATTTCCCGAAACCAAGACGAGAACTTTCATTTTAAATCCAGAAACAATTTAAAAAGTATATAAAAAGGCCAACCCATGACAAATTTTCTCAGCAGCATGATCGGTATTGATGGTCGTAAGTTGGTTGTATACCAAATAGGAAAACAATTAAGCGAATTAGTTGATTGTAAAGCAGAAGTTTCGGCTTAGTTGTCTTTCTGTTAATCTCTAAAAGAAACTACAAAAGGTAAGGCATAATTTGGGATGCCAGTTAACTGGAAAACATGTGATTCATATCGGTTTCATTGTGCGGGTAGAAAATCAGATATTTTGTAATGCGGGTGGGTTTGGGTGCGTTTTGGTTGGGGTGGGGTTTTGTTCACAATTTTTATGGGCTTAATAGGTTTGGTTTGTAATTTAATTATTTTGCACTTAATTGTGTTGGACTGTTACGCCGAAAGTCTGGGTTTAATTCCCAGTTACTTCCAACTAAAAACAACACCTCGAAGAGCATCTCTTTTTAGTTAATAGTATCGTTCATTGTAGGCATTCGGATGCGGCAATAAATTTTAGGTCCTGTAAGTACAAGCACTCAGGATTGGTTGAGAGTTGTTGTAAGTCTATAGGCCCAAGTTCTTCATGAGCTGTTGCGCAACAAAATGTTTTACTTAAAAGATACAATGATGGACCTTGGGTGGATTCTGCATCTGACAGCTTGCAGCTTCTCCGGTCAGTAGCTTTCTTAAGCTCCAAGACGAAGCCGTTAGAGTAATTATAGTCTTATCCACCTTAGAACGGAATAGTGAAGCTTAAATTGCCTTGAATCCACGGGGTCTTATTTTGAGCATACGATGGGAGGCTGCATTTTAGCAGGACTTGAACCCTTCTCAGCTCCCGAATTGGGTGATGGTTAATCTACTTTTAATTTTGCTTGCTGATGTTTTCCAAATTGGGGCGGTAATGTCTCTTTAGACGGCGATGGCGATGCATTGTCTTCTTTGGCAAGCTTCTGCTTCTTTCCACTTCGGCATGTTCTCCATCATGCTGGTGTTGACAGCACCATGTTTTCACCAGCCATTATATAGCTGTAGGAAATCGCCTACTGTTACGGTATAGTGATGTGCACCTGGAAATATTGCCGGAAATCTATAAACGAAATTCTTTAAAACTTGCTACTCTTTCGCTCTTCTTTTAAACATTACTATACAATACAATTAATAGTACTTTATTTGCGACTTGGCCATTAAAATATATATATAAACAAACAATAAAAACAAACTCGTTAGAATAATTGACCAGAACTGTTTGCTTCGATGAAGACCGCATTTGTAGTAACACACATCATTTTAATGTGCACGCAAATGTAGCCTTACCTGCTAGACTATGATATTATGATGTGATAATTTATAAAATCCGAAAAAAATTAATAACAATAAACCTGCACCTACATAAATACCAATCACATGCAAACTTATTTATATTTTATATGCCCCAGTCCCGATTTGGGAATATAAAAAGCTTTTCTCAATATCTACCATTTTCAGAATAATTAAGAATTCCACTCACGTCTATCGGACATCAGGTTGACATTGAACGCGTTATATACCCATTGTTGACACCTCAAAAAAAAAAAAAAAAAAACAGGTTCCAAAAAGATGCGTATTTCTTTTGTGGCAAATTTATTCAAGCATAAAATATTTTACGAGCCTGTACCTACCTGTGCCTCAGGAAACCTATCACCTTTAGCTTGCTACTTAGATACGGTTGCAAGAAAAATAGTTTTCTATTCAATGGATGTCCGAATCTTTGAAACTAGAACAACAAGAGGTTAGACATGACGTGTGTACACTGTTCTGGTGAGGTTTGAATAAATACCACGTACATATTTAAGTATTACTATTCTATATGAGTGCAAGAGGAATTTTGGGATTAGATTTTTTGTACAGTTCAGTTTTGTGGTTAAAAAAAGTAGAATTAGATTCTTTGCTTTAAAGATGTATCGAAAGAGAAGCTTCTTAGTGATAAATTATGAGGGAAGGATGTGAACACTTTTAGGTTTGCGGTATGAATGCAAATCAATGACGGTACGCCTTCTTAGTTTTCAGTGCACTAAGATTGTAATATTTGTTGCTTATTCGTCAATGTATATACAATTTCTAATTTTACACTATACAGTGTTGAATGTACACTTAGGACAATACTCTTTGCACTTTTCATATGGCGTTTTTCTTTTTTAGTTCAGAACAGAGTCTGAGTTGTCAGAAAATTTGTTTGTGTTTCTTTTTAACTCAGAGCATGCAGAACTCCAAATGTGTATTTATTTTTTCGTCCTGAACATGTGTAGATAGCACTCGACATGCTCGAACATAATTGACTGAGCATGTGAGTAAATTGCTGAACGCACCAAATGCCATGTGAGTCAAGAAGGAAAATGTGAAGAAAAAAATTATTAGATACATAAGTTGGCGAAAGAAATTGATAGTTTATTGATTTTCCGTATTTGGGTGTGTATCTGCTGTGTGTTATATTGCTTTTTATCATTAAAATTAAAATGTGTTCTCATTTGTGTGGTTCAAGTGTGTTTATAAAATATATCAGTGTTCAGTGCTTGCTCTGTTTGGAACAAGTTCAGTGCATAATCTATGTGTTCGAACTCTGTTCAGTGCTCTGATCTGAACGAAAAAAGAACAACGCCTATAGAAGACATATTGGATATTCTTCCAGGAGGTATTGAAAATGCTGGTATTCTGATTAAGACCCTGCTCTTTACAGATGATATAGTCATACTTGCCAGCTCACCCGAATCACTTCAAATGATGATAAATAGATTAAACGAGTACTGCGAATTACGGAGCCTTAAAGTAAATCTGGACAAGTCAAAAATCCTTATATTTAAGAAAGGTGAGGGGCGGTATGCAAGCAACGAAAAGTGGTCATTTGATGGAGAAAGTATTGAAATTGTTAAGCGGTATAGGTATCTTGGTGTATATTTTACCAATAATTTGGGGGTGGCCGTGGCGCGATAGATGTGAGCTCGCCTGTCACCCTCGTGGTTGCAGGTTCGATTCCTGTCGTTGTCTATGTCTTCTGATATTCCATTAAAAAACAATTCTAAAAATTGTTATAAAATAAGTTGCTGGTTTACTCATTACATGCTGTTTAGGCATAACACTAACAACATGTGATTCAGTAAACTAATATACGCATAATTATGGCAACGAAATAAATAAAATAATGTGAATTATAAGAAACATAAATAAATAAGACAGGGTAATTCTCTCCGCATTAGTTCAGCCATCCCTGGAGATAAATCTGAGACATAAACCAGATCTAGTCTCAGAACATCGCGCCACACATCTTTCCTATCCTCCTTTCTCTTCTTCCACCGGATGCCCACGCTGTGTTAAGAAAAAACATACGAAGGGTATTCATAAACCCTTAAACTCGTGCAAAGTTATAAAAACAAAAATAAACAAAATAATCTGAATATGGAAACACATCTCAAGGAAAAATTCACGAAAGCTAAAACAGCTATAAATGTGACCTGGTAGACATGTTTTATGAACAAAAATATAGCTCATAGTTGCAAATTTAAAGTGTTTGCATCAGTTGCTGAGTCCATCTTATTTTACGCGGCACAAACATGGGGTCACAGAAGCTATGATACCGGAGAAAATCTGCTCCGATTTTGTTTTAAAAGATTGTTTAGATTGCCACAAACTGCAGCAAGCTACCTAATTATGTTGGCAACCGGATTGCCACCTTTGTTCATCAAAACGTTAAAACTGCAGATAGATTTTATTTAAGGAGCTTTGAGTTTACCGAATGTACGTTTAACGAAAAAAGCTGTACTTCAAGCTATTAACAGTCGGACTAGCTGGTATGGTGAGTTGTTTTAACTAGGAAATAGATGTGCATTAAATATTAATCTAGATCATCCTGAACTGAATAATCCAAAGGAAATATTATACAAATTAGTGGCAAAAATAGATGCGCAGTATAGCAGTAAATTTGATGCAGAAGCAGCCAACTCACTATATACACACAGGGGTAGTTACATGTGATTAAACCACAACTTAGGACTACATAACTATTTCGGGATGAGAACAAGATTCAAGAAATATCTATGTAGAAAAAACTGCGAGGAGAGCTCCTTAGCTTGAATTTTATCCCACACATGATCTTCCAATACTATGAGAAATTTGCAACATGAAAGAGAGACAAGACATATTTCATTTTCTAGGAAAATGTCCAGTGCTACGTGAGTAGGCAAGGTGACATGTATTCGGAAGTGACTTTCTATCAGAAGAAATTGTACTAAAAAACTTACTAAACGAAGCTGATATATCAAGTTTGTTCAGGTATTGCAAGATTTCATTTTCTTACAGAGAACAAATACTAAACGAAAGTTTTTAAATAACCATATACATTGTAATCTTTAATTTGGTCTAAAAATTGTGCACTCCATATTATTTATATTTTTGTAATGTCAATGTAAAAACTACCTATGTAAAAAAAAGCTTATAGTGTATAAAATTATTGTCAATCAGGCAGACGGCACAGCCATGCTTTATGATTCTTGTAAATAGAAAATTGCATTGTATTGTATCTAAGATGAAACTTAATAAAACTTAACTTAACAGTGTTGAACAAATTTAAAACTATAAGATTCTATTCTGTTGAAGATCGACTCAAGGGCTCATTAAAACTCAAAGCACTCAAAATTTAACTTTGTTTTTAGAAACAAGCTATTTATTACAGCGTTTATCATATAAAATTGACCAACGGCATATCAAGCTGCATTCAAATAACTGTTAAATGGGAACCAAGTGGACCTATTCAGTGAGAAATCCGATCAATCAAGACCCAGTTCCAGCGCTCTGTATAAAAAAGGTGACGAACAGAAATGAAGAGATATTTTGGCATAGAGCGCAGTGTCCATCAAATCATCAACCAAGTGTGGATAGGAAGCGTGATACGAGTAGATAACTGAACAGTTAGCTTCATATATATGTTCCTTTAACAACCGTTACACCCTATGTAATTTTTTTGAAACCAATTCGCTATTCGCTTGCCATCATTGTTCAAAACAGTTACTAACCCCTGAAAATTATCCGCTATCTCTTCTGGTGGTAGAAATGAAAGTGTTTAAGTATGCGCATTTGACGACTAAATTCTTCGTTATTTCCATATTAGCTTGCAGTTTTTCGGTTTGAATTCTTCTCCAGATTACTGAACCAAAATAAAAAAAAACATCCTTTGTTTATTGATTCAGGGAAAAATGTTTTAGTTGCAGAAATGATTGCGTTTTCAAAGTCAGACAATATATATTCGGGTGATAATATAGTGTTATATTCAGAGGCTAGATGAGATAGTTCGTAAAAAAACTCTTCATAGAGCTTCTTGCTTTTGCTATTCATAATGTAAAAAATGAGTGGCAAAGCTTCACCATTTACGATGCCTTGAATTGTAAATAACTGCCGCATTATGGATGGTACAACATGGAATGTACAATCCATAAGCCACACCTTACATTGCGATAGTAACTCTAAATTTTGTTTACTCCCCAATATCAAAAATCTTTCGTTGCTCAATTCTTTGTCGGCAAGAAGAAATAATAAAATTCATTGATATTTTCGGGTTCTTTATGCTTAAAGGATCATGGTCTTTTTATTTTTTGCTTTTCGTTTTCATTATTAGGTAGGTAAACACGACACTCATCTTCGCACTCGACAACACTTTCAGATATTATATTAGCGAGAGCATTATCCGTACTGTTAGCAAGATCTTTTACTAGTGCATTAGCTTTGTACACATGTTGCTTAAAGGGTAAGGGGTCATGAGAATGTTTTGAAGGATTTTTACAGATGTCTTGTTTCCCATCCCCGAAAACTGTGCTTACACGACCTTTACAATACAGTGCCGCTCTCTTGAATAGCGCCCCCGTTATACATTATGTAACTGCAAAGAATTCGGGTCTTTGAGTTAGTATACCGGTGCATTAGTTTTATATTTTAATTATCTCTTAAATTACTCTCTCTGTGAGCAAATTCATGCATTGGAAATGTTCCGTTAAATAGTTTTTGTTAACTTTATTGGAACTACTGTGAAAAACGTGGTTTTATATAGGTTCACTTGAATAGCACCACCCCCTATATTATCAGTTTTCGTGTGGATTGCAAGCCAGGTAGTTATCAAAAAATATTTTGTCATTTCTTTTAGTCATTCTAAGATAATTTCAGTAAAAATGAAAGCTAAAATTAAAGCTTACCGCGAGTGTGGCCTGTCTATTCACCAAATAGCTAAAAAAACGCAACGAAACCGCAAAGTTATATCCACATTTTTACGGAACGAGTCCAACTATGGTAAAAATAGGAAAGGGCGAACAGCTAGTGTCGTTAACGCTGCTGACAAAAGAGCAATCCTGCGACTCGCGTCAAATTCGCATGATTCTGCCAGTAAAGCGGGTTATTTCTAATGCTACACACTCGAAAAGATTAAAGCTTAAGAAAAAACAGCCGCTTAACCCGTCCCGTAAAGAGCAACGCCTCAGTTTCTGTCGTGCTAACATGATATGCAGTAAGGAATGGTACCGTGTTGTTTTCTCTGACGAAAAAAAATTCAATTTAGAGGGGCCTGATGGGTTTAACTATTACTTCCATGATTTGCGGAAAGAGGAACATCAATTGGATCGTTTGCACAGCCGAGTGGGCGGTGTTATGGTTTGGGGAGCCATAACGTACTATGGAACTTTGGAGTTGCAGTTTCTGACTCCTCGTATGAATGCGCAATCATACATTGGGGTATTCGAGATGGCTTTCCTTCGATTACCGAATTGTTTGGTGACTTGCCATGGAAATTGCAGCAGGATAACGCACCCACCCACAATGCCAGAGTGGTAAAACAATTTCTAGATCGCCAAAATGTCTCATTGTTAGATTGGCCACTATATTCGCCAGATCTAAACATTATCGAAAATGTTTGGGGGTGGCTTGCTCGAAAAGTATATGAATCTGGGAAACAATATAAAAGTAAAGATGAGCTAATAGAAGCCATTAAGTGTAGCTGGGCCTCAATTTCGCTGGACTAGATCAAAAAGTTGTATGATTCCCTACCGAACAGGATGTATGAGGTTATTTATAATCAAGGCGGGACCACCCATTACTATTTTTTGTTTTAATTCGAAAAATAATGTTAATAATTATGTTCCATATAATTTAAAAGTGTTCAAAAGTGTTAAACTATTCACAAATTCATTTTAAATGAAGAGGAGCTATTCAAGTGAGCCAAAATTTGATTTAAATTTTTTGAGTCACATCGCTTTAAAATGTATAAAAAAATAAAGACTGTAAATATACATTCCGTTCTTTCCCTTTTTTACAGAATTTAATAAACTTGATTTAAAAGAAAAAAAAAGAGTCATTTTCATTACTAGTTTTCAAGATATTGAGCTTTAAACTCGATTTAAAGGGGGATATATTTCTTTTTGTTTCTTTTCCAATTGATAAATAAACCCGTCAATTACTATTTTGTCTGTATTTTTATTTGATTTAAGTAATGTACCCGGGCAATCCATTTTGTCTTTAATCATTGAATGACTAGTTTGTACTGAAGATTGCAACAGGTTGATATCAATGAAACAAAATTGATGGTATTGTAAACATTAACAGTTATCCCAGAGTGGCTTGTTTATACTCGTATATAGTGGCAAAGTGAATGATGTTCATTCACTTTGCCACTGTCGATCTTTCATCAGTCGATATTTCAAAATCGACTTTATAAGAGTCGATATTTTGATCAGTCGGTATTTTTACCAATCGACATTTTGAAAGTCGACATTATGACATTCGAATTTTTTAAATCGACATTTTAAAAATCGGCAAATCGTACCCAACCCATTTTTTTTTCTAAAAAAAAAACGTTGTATGGCAATTTCATGTATTTAATAATTAAAGCTTTTACAAATGTAATTTCGAATTTTCAAGAATATTGGAAGGCCTCCTTCGAAATTTTTTTTATGTAAGTCCGTCAAGCCGTTTATGATAAAGTAGAAAACCAAAAAAATTGTTCCATGGCAGGTCCGGTTAATAACGAATTATGTAAACAAAATCGACCAAAATGTAGACTATACCCAAGGTAGTGCACAAACTTTTTTTATCAATTTTTTTTTATTAAAATCGATTCGATATAATTAAGATAATAAGAAAAATTGTATGGAAAGTACCGTTAGTTTTGGGGCTAAAAAAACCATTCAAAAACCATTTGACACAATCATCTAAAGAAAAAGAAAATCGCTTCAGCGACTTAGGCTGTAAGTAGTTCTCAGACAAACTTTTAAGAAAATGTTGGCTTAGAATACTGTTTAAACTTTGTAGAAGAATTTCGAGTTACATTTCTTACGAATCTAAAACTTGCCATATTTTACCTATACATCGTAAGTAAAAGCTATTGCCGAAAAGATCACGAGTGTGAAGTGGATAATTTGTAAAAAGTAATCTTTATAATTAATCAATGTGAAGACTGCAATATCTATACAGTTAGCGCTTTTGAAAATAAAAACAAAATTCATCGTTATAAAAACTCTCAATCAATCGTCAACTTAAAAAAAATTAGTTTGTCTTGTCAGAATAGGCCAAATGTTTTCTTTTAATCAATCAAACATTTTTTTTTTCACCGAATTCAAATAAAAGGATTAAGCTCAGCGAACTTGAAAGTAAAAGAATGACAAATTACTTATTAATCTTTTTCCCAGTTGAATACCGACTGAAGTCATGAATGCGCGTGAGCTAATTTTTTGCCTTGAAAATGTGCTCCTTTTATTCTGTCTGTGATTTTTTTCTTTTTTTGTATATTTATTTTTATAGAGTAAGCAACACTAGTGCATTAGGTTTGATTTCTTTTTAAAAAATAAATCAATTAATAATAAATGGTCAGCAAAGCTGTCTAATTGATGGATGCACAAAATTCATTCACACCAGTATCTATAGGAATTGACACTGTGATGTAAATAAATCGAAAAAATTGCTTTGAATATTTTTGCCAACGCCTTTTTGTTTTCCATGCCGCATACCTACAACTCGTATACTGATGGTCAAATCGGAATGATAAATTACACGGCAATTTGATTGATTTTAAATAAATGGTGTGATGGTAGCTGGAGCCGAAGCCACCAAACACACTATTTCATTATCGATTAGGCAGCCACCGACCGGAAAAAGCGATTTCAACCATAAGTGAGGGGTTGGCCTTGTCGTCGCCATGATAAAATAGGTCTTGAATAACTTCAGACACCAGACTAACTTTTTGTTTTTTGAAGAAATGCTTATTTTGTGGTTCATGGGTAATTGTTGACAAACTTGTCCAACTAAAATTCGCTCTTATCATTAGACCTGCTGCTGGATCCACTTATTGACATGTCGATAAGTCCCTCTGACAAGGTTCAATATAGGAAAATGGAATTATTTTTACTGGTAAAGCCGATGGTCCCAAAGCCTCATTTCTTAAGTATCTACAACTTTTCTTCAAAAGTCAACATGCCAACATTCCAGTTGATTGAATTAAACAAAGAAATAATTGCATGGCTTATGTGCTTGACCTCAGTCGCACACGCATTTTACTTATAATAACACACTCTTTCTAATCGAAAATCCAAGGCGGACTCGTTTTCATGCGAACTAAGTATACAGTAGGCAAGTGCGAGTGCTAATAGCTGCATATCTAAAATCAGCTGCAAAGAACTAGCTTTGCATATACTCGTACACGTAGAAAGGTATATTCTTTCTTTCAAAAGTTCGAGCTAGATGAACAACAATTCCCGATGATGATTGACGTCTCTTCGACGCAATCTACACTACTTCAATTTTCACTCACTGCATGTTTGTCCAGTCCATCTATTTGTAGTCCGTCCACTCTGTATAGGTAAAGCAAGTCTCTAGGGTGAGTGTTGCTGTTGACTTGAATTGCACACACGAATTCTTGGCTTAGGTTTATAGGTTTAGTAGCTGGACTTGTTTTGCGTGTTTAATTAGGTGTTTCTCTATTACTGTATGTGAGTTTTGACATATGAGTTACATTGAATCTACTGCATAAATAGGGTTACCGCACCTAAAAAAAAAAAAAGTTGACCGAAAAATTTTCTATTTAATTAAGGTCAAGACAGAATTGATAATGGAAGTCTTAAGTTTCACCCAACCCAGTTGTTGTCATGTCTTTGACAAATAATTGTTGATGACCTCAAAACAACTACATTACAAAGTCAAAAACCTGTAATTTTTCAGCTTTGACGTCAAGGTCAAACATTATTTAAATTGCGTCGTAAAATCAGCTTTTAGTAAAAAAAAAAAAAACTGTAAGCTTTTCGGGATCTTTGAAGTAAAACTTCTTTTGCGAAGTTGGGGGTAAAAAATGTCTATGGATCTGTCAGTGATATTTTAAACCGACACGTTTTCTGTTCAAAACCGACTGAATTTTTCGCGACAATATTTTTGTCTTAGCTCTTTAAAAAACATAAAAACATTTCCCACCAATAAGTATTATAAAAAACATTTCGTATACTACATTTTTCTTACTAAATAAGCACACTACTCGGGGCATGCCGACAGTATGACAGAAAAGCAGATGCCGCCCGTACGGTTCAAAGGCATTTAGATTCGACTTCCGGAAATTAGTTGTTTGAATCAGTAGCCACGAATTGGGGAATATTTAACACTTTTAAGAGCGTACAAGTGTTATAATACTGTTATAACTAAAATAAATTGGCATTTCTCTAGTCTCGTATTTGAGAAAAAAAAATACATGGAAGAATTTTTTTAAAAATTAAATCCCATGAAAAAGGTTTCCTTTACAAAAAAAAACCTCCAAGAAACATATTTTTTTAATTTTTTTTAATTTAAATACTTTATTCTAAATAGGTAACACTTTCACTTTTTTTTTAATTTATTCACAAAATTAACAATAAGTGTTCGTAAAATAATAGATTTTGATCAAACTTTAAAGTACGATTTATCATTATGGGTCCCGAAACTCCGTCTCTCAGCCTGTCTGTCCTAGAGTCTACAGCCGAAACGGTTGAATTTATTTCCTTCAAACTTGGTACATATTGTGCTTTTTCGGTAATACACCTACCCATCCACATCTTTTTTTTAATTTGTTTAAGACGAAGAAGAAAAAATCTTATTTTTCTCAAATACGGCTCCAACGATATTTATAAAAGGAAATTAGTTAATACCCTAAATAATGAAGGGGAAAGGTACTTTATGGTTCTTTTGGTTTTCGATTTGCTGGAAACGGTTCATTTGAGTTTTTTGAATTTTTTTATGCAGAAGCTCCTAGAAAATTTAAACAATAATGTAAACCAAAATTTTTAAAAAATCTTAGTTTTCAAATTAAGAAAAAAACGATCGCCTTTTTTTGGTAAACATAATATTTTTAAAACTTATTTTTAATATCTTGAATATTAAATAATAAACTTATTTTCCTAAAATAAAAAAATAACTGTTCCTCCCATACAAATGTGAACAAAAAACGTTAAGAAAAAAATCCATTTCTCAAAAATGGCTCAAAATATTTTAATAAGAAAAATATTTGTGTTCTTAAATAAGCGCATTTAAACATTGGATTTTGTTGAGTGCACTTCGTATGGAACCCATTTTCGGAATTTCGACTATATATATGGACCATCTCAAATTGTTTTGCTAATTTTTTGCAACCAAACACTTTCATCCAACACTGCTTAAATTGATAAAGTTTACTTTTATTACCTGAATGAGTGCAATCAAACGTCTTTAAATTCACTATTACTTAATGTCGATGTTTCGTCCGCTATTCAGAAAATTAATCTGCTTAAAGATGATTACTCTGCTGGCATTTGATTCAGTTCCTCCAATATTTAAAAAAAATGTGTTGACAATCTACCTTTACCCATTTGTCCAATATAAGTGGAATTTTTCCTAGAATTTGGAAGGATTGTTTTATCATTCCTGTTCATAAAATAGGACCCCAAAATGATGTAACCAATTATCGGCCTATCGCAAAACTTTCATACATACCTAGACTTTTTGAAAGTATAATTTACGATAATATGTTTTTCCATTGTAAGCAGGTCTTCATTCCGGAGCAACATGGTTTTCTTAATGCAAGCTCTACTACTACGAACCTTATTGAATTTGTATCTTTTTCATTATATGCTTTAGAAAATGGTTATGAAGTTGACTTAATAGCTACCGACTTTAGTATAAGGCCTTCGATAAGATATCCCATAATCTTATTTTATTTAAACTCAAAAAGCTTGTCTTCCCACAAATTTGTATCTCTTGAATCTCTTTGTATTTATAAGATCGACAATATAGAGTCTTATTCAGACATGGAATCTCTGAAATATTTGTGATGTGTTCCACAAGATTGTCATCTCGGTCCTCTTATTTTCATACCTACCACGAAAGACGTTGACAAAAATTATTTATAATTCTGAGCTCCTTATCTATGCAGAGGACAAGAAATCTTTTAAGCAAATCGCTTGTTCAAAAGAAGCTGAACTGCTCCAAAATGACATTAATGTTTTTATCTTTGGTGCCAAAAGAATTTCCTTGAACTGAATATAAGTAAATTCCAAGCTATAACTTACTTTCGTAACCTCGTTCCAATGTCTAATAGAACTTACACTTTTTATGGGGAACCTATTCCTGTTGTAATATCTATCTCCGATTTAAGCTTGTTGTGTGACTCACATTTAAATTTCAACTCTCATATTGACAACATTATAAGTAATGCAAACTCCACTAGGCTTCGCGAAAAGTGGGTCTAAGGAATTCTGTGATCCGTATGTCACAAAATCTCTCTACATCACTTTTGTCAGACCACTACTTGAATCCTCATCACAAGTCTGGTGTACGCATCATCAAGTACACATTCAACGTATTGAGACTGTCCAGCGCAGATTTATTCGATTTGCCCTACGTAACCTTGGTTGAATAGTTGCACTCATAGCTGCAATAACAATGAGTAATTTAACTCAAAAGTACATACAAGAAGCACTTGAAAAGAAAATGTTTAGTGAACTCAAATGTGAGAAAACAAGTGAAGGTCCCTTTAACCTACACTCTAAAATAAATCGTTTAATTTTACTATTATAAAGCGAGGAAACTTGTTGCCTACCATAATGTAGTATTTTTACACACATATTAATTCTACATATTTTATGTGTAAATAATAAATCTTTTATGTGTAATTTCAAATAAAGTTTTAAAGTAAAAATGTGTATTTTTTGTTCAAATTTATAGCGAAATTCAAAAAAACAATGTTAAAACTCCCAACAAAATTAAGTGTGAAAACGCTTAAAATTTGACCTTATTTATTGAATTTTGCTATAAAATGTGTAAATTTAAACTTTTTTTGTTCAAATTTATAGTGAAATTCGACAAGTAATGTCCCTAAAAGAAAATCCCCAAATAAGCTTATTTCTGGTCAAGTTTAACGGCATTTATTCCTTATATGAAATAATTATATAATTATTGTCTTCATCCTTCTTATTTCATAAAATAAAACCACAGTGGCTTTTCTAGTCCGTTTTACTTTTATTAAACAAACAAAAAACCTGATTGCGAAATTATATAAAAAACAGTTTATCATAAAATATAACAAAATATAAAAACTAATTGAAGAAAACGCAAACAATATGTTTATATTATTTTTGTTTTTGTTTTAGTGGACTGTGTGGATTTAAAGCCAATTGAATGAATTTGTGACCTTTAGTCCAAAATGCGTTTCGCCCAGGTGCTACAGCTGGGCTCATCAGTTAGATGCTGTAGTACCTTTCTAAGACGCATTATTTTTTGATCGATATTTACCGACTTTAATAAAACTTACAGCGATTACTCACTGTAAATTATATTTTTCTAGGGGAATTTGGTTAGATTCATGCACCTAGAATTATGTTTTGCCCGTGGTCTGGCCAGTGAATTAATTGAAGAAAACGCAAACAATATGTTTATATTATTTTTGTTTTTGTTTTAGTGGACTGTGTGGATTTAAAGCCAATTGAATGAATTTGTGACCTTTAGTCCAAAATGCGTTTCGCCCAGGTGCTACAGCTGGGCTCATCAGTTAGATGCTGTAGTACCTTTCTAAGACGCATTATTTTTTGATCGATATTTACCGACTTTAATAAAACTTACAGCGATTACTCACTGTAAATTATATTTTTCTAGGGGAATTTGGTTAGATTCATGCACCTAGAATTATGTTTTGCCCGTGGTCTGGCCAGTGAATTAATTGAAGAAAACGCAAACAATATGTTTATATTATTTTTGTTTTTGTTTTAGTGGACTGTGTGGATTTAAAGCCAATTGAATGAATTTGTGACCTTTAGTCCAAAATGCGTTTCGCCCAGGTGCTACAGCTGGGCTCATCAGTTAGATGCTGTAGTACCTTTCTAAGACGCATTATTTTTTGATCGATATTTACCGACTTTAATAAAACTTACAGCGATTACTCACTGTAAATTATATTTTTCTAGGGGAATTTGGTTAGATTCATGCACCTAGAATTATGTTTTGCCCGTGGTCTGGCCAGTGAATTAATTGAAGAAAACGCAAACAATATGTTTATATTATTTTTGTTTTTGTTTTAGTGGACTGTGTGGATTTAAAGCCAATTGAATGAATTTGTGACCTTTAGTCCAAAATGCGTTTCGCCCAGGTGCTACAGCTGGGCTCATCAGTTAGATGCTGTAGTACCTTTCTAAGACGCATTATTTTTTGATCGATATTTACCGACTTTAATAAAACTTACAGCGATTACTCACTGTAAATTATATTTTTCTAGGGGAATTTGGTTAGATTCATGCACCTAGAATTATGTTTTGCCCGTGGTCTGGCCAGTGAATTAATTGAAGAAAACGCAAACAATATGTTTATATTATTTTTGTTTTTGTTTTAGTGGACTGTGTGGATTTAAAGCCAATTGAATGAATTTGTGACCTTTAGTCCAAAATGCGTTTCGCCCAGGTGCTACAGCTGGGCTCATCAGTTAGATGCTGTAGTACCTTTCTAAGACGCATTATTTTTTGATCGATATTTACCGACTTTAATAAAACTTACAGCGATTACTCACTGTAAATTATATTTTTCTAGGGGAATTTGGTTAGATTCATGCACCTAGAATTATGTTTTGCCCGTGGTCTGGCCAGTGAATTAATTGAAGAAAACGCAAACAATATGTTTATATTATTTTTGTTTTTGTTTTAGTGGACTGTGTGGATTTAAAGCCAATTGAATGAATTTGTGACCTTTAGTCCAAAATGCGTTTCGCCCAGGTGCTACAGCTGGGCTCATCAGTTAGATGCTGTAGTACCTTTCTAAGACGCATTATTTTTTGATCGATATTTACCGACTTTAATAAAACTTACAGCGATTACTCACTGTAAATTATATTTTTCTAGGGGAATTTGGTTAGATTCATGCACCTAGAATTATGTTTTGCCCGTGGTCTGGCCAGTGAATTAATTGAAGAAAACGCAAACAATATGTTTATATTATTTTTGTTTTTGTTTTAGTGGACTGTGTGGATTTAAAGCCAATTGAATGAATTTGTGACCTTTAGTCCAAAATGCGTTTCGCCCAGGTGCTACAGCTGGGCTCATCAGTTAGATGCTGTAGTACCTTTCTAAGACGCATTATTTTTTGATCGATATTTACCGACTTTAATAAAACTTACAGCGATTACTCACTGTAAATTATATTTTTCTAGGGGAATTTGGTTAGATTCATGCACCTAGAATTATGTTTTGCCCGTGGTCTGGCCAGTGAATTAATTGAAGAAAACGCAAACAATATGTTTATATTATTTTTGTTTTTGTTTTAGTGGACTGTGTGGATTTAAAGCCAATTGAATGAATTTGTGACCTTTAGTCCAAAATGCGTTTCGCCCAGGTGCTACAGCTGGGCTCATCAGTTAGATGCTGTAGTACCTTTCTAAGACGCATTATTTTTTGATCGATATTTACCGACTTTAATAAAACTTACAGCGATTACTCACTGTAAATTATATTTTTCTAGGGGAATTTGGTTAGATTCATGCACCTAGAATTATGTTTTGCCCGTGGTCTGGCCAGTGAATTAATTGAAGAAAACGCAAACAATATGTTTATATTATTTTTGTTTTTGTTTTAGTGGACTGTGTGGATTTAAAGCCAATTGAATGAATTTGTGACCTTTAGTCCAAAATGCGTTTCGCCCAGGTGCTACAGCTGGGCTCATCAGTTAGATGCTGTAGTACCTTTCTAAGACGCATTATTTTTTGATCGATATTTACCGACTTTAATAAAACTTACAGCGATTACTCACTGTAAATTATATTTTTCTAGGGGAATTTGGTTAGATTCATGCACCTAGAATTATGTTTTGCCCGTGGTCTGGCCAGTGAATTAATTGAAGAAAACGCAAACAATATGTTTATATTATTTTTGTTTTTGTTTTAGTGGACTGTGTGGATTTAAAGCCAATTGAATGAATTTGTGACCTTTAGTCCAAAATGCGTTTCGCCCAGGTGCTACAGCTGGGCTCATCAGTTAGATGCTGTAGTACCTTTCTAAGACGCATTATTTTTTGATCGATATTTACCGACTTTAATAAAACTTACAGCGATTACTCACTGTAAATTATATTTTTCTAGGGGAATTTGGTTAGATTCATGCACCTAGAATTATGTTTTGCCCGTGGTCTGGCCAGTGAATTAATTGAAGAAAACGCAAACAATATGTTTATATTATTTTTGTTTTTGTTTTAGTGGACTGTGTGGATTTAAAGCCAATTGAATGAATTTGTGACCTTTAGTCCAAAATGCGTTTCGCCCAGGTGCTACAGCTGGGCTCATCAGTTAGATGCTGTAGTACCTTTCTAAGACGCATTATTTTTTGATCGATATTTACCGACTTTAATAAAACTTACAGCGATTACTCACTGTAAATTATATTTTTCTAAATATAATTAAAAATAATATAAACATATTGTTTGCGTTTTCTTCAATTAATTCACTGGCCAGACCACGGGCAAAACATAATTCTAGGTGCATGAATCTAACCAAATTCCCCTAGAAAAATATAATTTACAGTGAGTAATCGCTGTAAGTTTTATTAAAGTCGGTAAATATCGATCAAAAAATAATGCGTCTTAGAAAGGTACTACAGCATCTAACTGATGAGCCCAGCTGTAGCACCTGGGCGAAACGCATTTTGGACTAAAGGTCACAAATTCATTCAATTGGCTTTAAATCCACACAGTCCACTAAAACAAAAACAAAAATAATATAAACATATTGTTTGCGTTTTCTTCAATTAATTCACTGGCCAGACCACGGGCAAAACATAATTCTAGGTGCATGAATCTAACCAAATTCCCCTAGAAAAATATAATTTACAGTGAGTAATCGCTGTAAGTTTTATTAAAGTCGGTAAATATCGATCAAAAAATAATGCGTCTTAGAAAGGTACTACAGCATCTAACTGATGAGCCCAGCTGTAGCACCTGGGCGAAACGCATTTTGGACTAAAGGTCACAAATTCATTCAATTGGCTTTAAATCCACACAGTCCACTAAAACAAAAACAAAAATAATATAAACATATTGTTTGCGTTTTCTTCAATTAATTCACTGGCCAGACCACGGGCAAAACATAATTCTAGGTGCATGAATCTAACCAAATTCCCCTAGAAAAATATAATTTACAGTGAGTAATCGCTGTAAGTTTTATTAAAGTCGGTAAATATCGATCAAAAAATAATGCGTCTTAGAAAGGTACTACAGCATCTAACTGATGAGCCCAGCTGTAGCACCTGGGCGAAACGCATTTTGGACTAAAGGTCACAAATTCATTCAATTGGCTTTAAATCCACACAGTCCACTAAAACAAAAACAAAAATAATATAAACATATTGTTTGCGTTTTCTTCAATTAATTCACTGGCCAGACCACGGGCAAAACATAATTCTAGGTGCATGAATCTAACCAAATTCCCCTAGAAAAATATAATTTACAGTGAGTAATCGCTGTAAGTTTTATTAAAGTCGGTAAATATCGATCAAAAAATAATGCGTCTTAGAAAGGTACTACAGCATCTAACTGATGAGCCCAGCTGTAGCACCTGGGCGAAACGCATTTTGGACTAAAGGTCACAAATTCATTCAATTGGCTTTAAAATATAAAAACTTTCAATTCTAGAAAAAAAGAAACAAATTTTATTGACATTAATCAATGAATAGAAGAACTAACCGTATGTGCATAACTTTTTTTTTACACGATTATTTGAGGACAAGAGATATTAAGTTCTATGTTCGTCAACGCCAACGGTCTGATAACGAATGAAATGAATACTGAATCGTATCATCATCGCTACAAACGAGTTAAAAATTTACACATAAAATATGTAACTTACATCAAATGGTAGGAAATATAAGCATTGATTGTTTAATTACAAACACTTTATGTGTAGTTTTCATAAGTTGTTTGAATTTAAACAATATTGGTTTAATTATAAACATTCTGGCTGAAATGTTTAAACATTATTAGTATAATACTGAGCAATGGCGGTTGAAAGGTAGACATCAGAGGGTGAATTTGCAACAAATGTTTGTAATATCCAACATTATGTGTTCAATATTTTTTTAGCTATTGTCGTGTGTATAAATATGCAACTTGCCTACTTTTACACTAAAAATTACATACAATTTCGTTCTAAATTTACACGAGTGTACCACCCTATATATCGCGCCTGCTGTTATTAAAAATGCATCCCTTATTCATCCGCCGTGACAATGCTGACATTGTTTTTATGCATCAACTTGTATAACATTGAATGTCCATCATTTCTTCAAAATATTTCATTTAGTACTAACCCACGTGTCGTTTAAGATCGGTTCCCTTTTTTCACCTCCATTTTCATAATATGTCATATGGCTTAAATGAACCTGTTAGCTAAACGGTACGTAAGGCGAACACTACTTATTGCTTTGACCCCTGTCTGTCTAAATAATATATGTTCTTAGACATTCTTCATTAAGATTGCCATAATAAACCCTTTTTTCCCCCGTTTCCTCTATCTTCTAACATTAATTCTTTTTACCTCTTTTTTCTTAATTTTAATATTTTTATTAATTTGTATAATTATACATTTATATACCTATTTGCTTTTTTTCTCAACCCTGATTTATTTTAAATGTTAAAAAAATCCTTTTAGTTATTATATATTCTTACTCTGTAATAATTATTTTCCTTAGTGTTAAATTTGCTTGTATTAAGTAATAAATAAATTGGATGAACCAATTTACATTTTTCTTTTCGATTTAAAAAAATAATTGTTGAAAAACCGATTTAATGAGTTATAGAAAAAAATCTGATGTACGTTACGTCACATAAGTAGATCTCCAGCGATATGGGAACAAATTTTTAAACAAAGTTTTAAACGAAAAAATTCATAAAACGCTGATAGAGCTTAGAAGTTTTCTGAAAATATTTTTTTTGTTAAACGTACATATATGAAGTTTTTAAAACATTATTTCTATACTCTTAAAAATGATTAAAAGAAATCCTTAAAAAAAATTAGTCTGGTCACACTAAAAGCATTAACATAGCAAAGTGTATCAAACTTAGTAGCCGTTAACAGTTATCTCGAAGAGTGTGATGCCAACTACCATGTTGGTAATAGAATCAAGAAGCTGCACAGTACGCATATCAAGTGCAAACTGCAAATGTATAATAAATAATAATTTGCAGATTTATTCCAATGATACTATGAGCATTATACAATGCATATATGCATATGTATATGAGTACTTGTCAGTTTTGCATGGTGGCATTTAATTATATCATAAATAAATGGATTTAATTATGACAGACCAACAACAACAATACTAATAACAAGTTAAACTGACAGCAAGAGCAATTCTATGCACACTTTTGGGTGCGGCCTTAAGTTTGTCCCACCACCCCCTCATGCAACTGTACTGTAGCATTGGCAGTTCACAGATGGATGGATGTGGATGAAATTTATGTGAAACCTTGGCAATCTTTTTTTTTATGTTGGAAGTCGGGAAGTTGTTGTCGTAGTCGTCGTCATCGTCGTTGTTAGCGTCTTCGGCTTCGTTTTCTTCTTGATAGCATTCATTGTCAAGACCTTTTCGCATTTGGAGTTGACAGACATTGGGATTCTGAACAATTTTATTGTGTGTCGCGTCTGTATAGCTATCTTTGCACGCAAATGTTTGATGAACACATAACTTCAACTGGGTTGGAGTGCAACAGTAGCATCTTCTTATTGCAGATATACTTGTTGGCAGGATCTGAAGTCTAGGTACTGCCTTCACAGTTTACTATTCTCTATCAGCGTAGTCGTCATCATCATTGTATTCAGTTGTTGTCGTCCATCGTATCGTTGTGACGTTGTTGTTGTCGTTGTCTTCGTTGGGTGGAATGTGGGCTCCAAAGACGGCTACTGAAAGTTTCAGCGATTTATCTGCTTCTGCACGAGTAAATGAAAAAAAAAACATTTATAGTGAATCATTTTAAATGGAATGCCACTAGGTGGGTAGTGTCTCGTTTTGTAACTTTATGTCCAAACAAGTTCTTTTAGATAAATATTTTCGCATCCACATAATATATTTTTTTATTTCTTTTGATTCAAAGAGGAATTACCAAGTTGAAGGTAAATACTTACAAAAGATAAGCATACGTTGTTATAGGTAGGTATACACACATACTCTTAAATTTGATTGGACATATCTGAAGGGTATTAGGTATAAAGGCTGAAAAATGAAAACATTTTTATCTGATGAAAAACAAAATTCAAAGAAAAAAAAACAAGTTCAAGGTTTACCAAATTGTATGGGAAAAAGTTTAAAACAACTTTGGTGGAGACAAATTGTTTTTTCTCTCAAAAAGTCAACTTTGTACATACATACATTCAATGAAGACCTACCGTTAATGAAATCTCATAAATGATTTGCTTCACATCTACTCCAAATATATTTATACCTATAGATGAATTAAGTTACTACGAAAACCTTCATAATGGCCAGATATGTTTTTGGTGATACATAGTTCAAAATTCAGTTTGAATATTTCTGGGTGATTATAGGGGCCAAGTAAATGTTGCTGTACATTTTTCCGAAAATTGCGTAGGTATTATAGTAAAAGCTTTTATACTCTGTCAGTTTTACCTGTATTCATTTGTTTTTTTTTTTCGTGGGTAGGTGTCAAACCTTCAAAAGGCTCTATGAGGACCGAAAAACGCGTGCTCATAGGAGTGTGAGATTCTTGCTGCATTAAAAACTAGATTTGTACTGAATAGTGATTTTGGCCAGATACCGGGTATTCGGCCCGCAGCTAGCCCGGATAGCCGAATATTCGGCGGCCGGATATATTTCCAAATGAAAAGTTTAATAATTTGGTGGTCTGGTACTCAAGTCAAATCCTTCTCCTCCACTTCCACAAGATATTCTTATATTGTACACTGCAAATATATAGCGCATTTGTTGTTCTCAATGTTCTATCATTTCAAATACTGGATGAAAATTATTATAATTGAGAAGAGAAGTTTATTATTTTCTGGATTTTTGACAAATATTGCTAATAAGTAACAATTTGGATCACAAATAATTGTTTGTTTTTATTGTTGACAGAAGTGTTTTTGACATGGTATACGAAAACAAACGTAATCGCTTATTATTTATTTAAAAAGATCTTGGAGTTATTTTTGACTCCAAACTAAACTTTATTAACCAAATCCAGTTGCTCGATAATTAAGTAAACTCCTTGTTAGGTCTCATTATATCGAATCGCTTTTGATTTAAATAATCCTTATACATTAAAATCCCTTTACGTTGCTTATTTAAGGTCGGATACCGAATACCTACCGGATATCCGTCACATCTCTACTAAAAACACCTCCTCCTCCCGATTGCAACTAAGTTGAAACTTATCTAGCAATTCTATCTATTTTTAGCGAATTTAATTAACGTGTTGCAGGTAACTTTCCGGTGACACTTCCTGCTTATACCGGGATTTAAAAGCGGATTCTCGTTTAGTGCACCAGATCGGAAGGCTTAGTCCTTCGCAGGCGGCGTACTAAATTCGTCTCATCGGTACTTTCGATTATAGTACTATTACAGTGTTGTAATAGCCGTTTTCTGTGATTTCGGGCAATTTTTTTTATTTCATCGCGAACCGTAGGAATCCCAAGATCTTTGTGGAGATCTTCGTTTCAAATGTACCAAAGTGCGTTCACAAAGGATATTAGCAATTTATTTTCAAATGTTTGTAAGGTATTTAAATTAAAATCTCGCGTACAACCCCATAGTTGTATACCGTAAGTCCATACAGGCTTAAGCACATACCTGTTCAAAATTTCAAAATTAGCTTGTTTTCGATACTGAGCTTAGAGTGTTTCCCGAGCAACCATTGCATATCTCCGAGGTTATTATTTAACTCTTCGCATGTATTCATTTGGTAACTCGTTATTTTTCTGTTTCCTTCTTTTTCTATCTGTTGCGATGATTTTGATTTGAGAGCTGTAAAAAAAGTGTTATCGTGGAGTGTTTTCATTTTTTCAATACGTTAAAATGCAGCTAAACAATTTTAAGCTGTTTTCTTTGACGAAGAACATTATTTGCGTAGATTTTTTTTAGCGAACGGTCATTTAATATGGAGTAAAATATTTTAATTTGTATGCTAATTGTATTTTTAAAAGGTATAATGTTTAAAGTTTCATGCAGTTTATATTATTAACTCGTATATTTTTGAAGAAGTGTATTTTTTTTAGAGTTTTGTGCAATTATATCGAAATGGTGTCGAAAATTTTAAAAGAACGGCCTTTCTTGCCTATACACTGTCTATTTTTCTTGGGCAGATCAGATATGAACTTCGATATAAATATAAATAACACTAATAAAATTTTGTCGGCTAAGATTTGTGAATGGGTGGTCTTGGAACTAGTAATTCCACCATTGACCAAATCCACTTCTAACTTCTTAATGCTCCCTCAAAATTTGCAAGAACACTTTCGGTGATTTATTTGATGTCGAAAGAAAGCTTAAGATGACGCACAAACATGCTATAGGATAGCTTGAACCAATTCTCCATTCTACTGTTCAAATCTCTTCGAATTTCTTTGCTCATCTTATTAATTTTGTGATACACAAAATCACCTTCCAGGGATGGAGGGGTGGCGCGATAGTTGTGCTCGAGTGGTCAACCTCATTGTCACAGGTTCGATCCCTGCCGTAATCTATGTTTCTGATTTTCCATTAGAAACCAATTCTAAAAATAAATGTCATACAATGAGTTGCTGGTTAACTCATTACGAGCTGTTTAGGCATAGAACTAACAACATGTGATTGAGTAAAACTAGTATACCGATTAAAAATGACAAAGAATAAAAAAATGAATGCGAATTATAAGGGACATAGACAAATAAGACATGGAAATTTTTCCGCATTAGTTAAGCCGCCATCCCTGGAGATAAAATCTCAGACAACAACCACCTAAAGTCTCAGAACATTGCGCCACACATCTTTCCTATCATTCTTTCTCTTCCTTAACCTCACCCTCACGTCCGCGCTGTGTTGAAACATTTAAAGGGTAGTATAATCCCTTGAGCGCGTGTAAAATATAAAAAATAAATAAAAAACTATGAGGTACGATCGTGGTTTATTATGCCGTTTAAAAATGATTTCATCTCTGGCATTGTACTCGTTAAATCTCTTGAAACCTCTCTCTGCGCTACCGACCATTGGCCATAGGTTTAATCCATACTTATCAAAATCCTCCTCTGTATCAGTGTGGAGAATATTTAGACATTGAAGCAGAGGCGGAGCATAATGGAAATGATATCAGTGCATGGATCAAGAGCAGAATAATCTTCGCAATCGCATTTTAGAAGGTATCAAAGTCCCTTCCTCATGCAACCAAGCGAGCTCTTTGCATAAGGCTTACGGCCCTTACCTTGTAAAATCTTTAAACAAAAAATGAGTTGCAAAGGAGAGTGGATAATTGAAACAGAAAACTATAAGCTATTAAATTAATTGGGAATGTCTGATATCTGTGACTGGTCTAGGAATTTTCCGATCTAGAACCAAACTTATTTTTATAGTGATGAGGCAGTTTGTTCGCATATTTCAAGTGGAAGCACATGTCATAAGGAAATGTTTCGACGTGTGGCATGCAATGGGTAGACAAACTGAATGAATTTAACAGAAATAATAATGTCACAATTCAGTGGATTGGTGTCCAGGGTATTGAGGAGCTATACTTGCCTGACTAAAAATAGGTACAAGAAATAATAGTATGGCCCGAGTATAATTGTGGAATAGTGGACACGGGAAAAATAAAATAAGAAAAATAAATATAATCAAGAACATTTTAGATAATAACAAATATTATTACTAGTAATGGTAAAAGAACAAATGACATTTAAGTAGTCTTGGGCTCTCGAGTACGTAACGTTATGATTTAGTTACTGAAAAAATTGTATGTTCACTTATTTTTTTAAAAATTACATTTGAAAAATTTGGGAAATTTATGATGCAAAGACTTTGCATAAAACCGAACTTTTCTTACCAATGGAACAACCTATTCTAGCATCTTCCAAGCGGAGGATAATGCCATTGTAAAATGATTGAAAAGAAATATATCAAAAGAAACTACCGTGCAGTGTAACACTTCATTAGGTGCCAGGTCATTCTGGAGTGTTGAGCAATGCAGAGTTAGGATCCTTAGCAAAATTTGGAGCAGAGATATAAATTTGAAAAAAAAAAACTGATTACGATGAGCAACATAGTCAAAATCGAGATGTGGACACAATATATGTCGCAGTGCTTTGAGCACAATATAATATTCTTTAGTAATTTATTAGGTTATTTCAGAAATGAACTAGGTAAACTTAAATATAATGTTATATAGCTAAGCTCGTTTAATACCTTTGCTAGACGCTTTTATTGGCTAATGCATCTCAACTAAAATGTTAGATCCAAAGTTCTTTTCTTCGCAGAAATCCCTTATAATTGAATGCGATGGACTCTTAATAAGATTCATTTAGTAAAAAAAAAAAGAACACAGCCTTTTTGCATATATTTTTTTTGTATAACTTTGCACGCGCTCAAGGGATTATGAATACCCTTTATATGCTTTTCTTAACACAGCGCGGGCATCAGGTGGAAGAAGAGAAAGAAGGATAGGAAAGATGTGTGGCGCGATGTTCTGAGACTAGAGCTGGTTGTCGTCTCAGATTTATCTCCAGGAATGGCGGCTGAACTAATGCGGAGAGAATTACCGTGTCTTATTTATTTAAGTCCCTTATAATTCGCATTATTTTATTTATTTCGTTGTCATATTTTATGTGTATGCTAGTTTACTCAATCACATGTTGTTAGTGTTATGCCTAAACAGCATGAAATGAACAAAGCAACAGTTTTGTGAACAAAGTGACAGTTTTGAGATTGGTTTTTAATGGAATATAAGAAGACATAGACAACGGCGGGAATCGAACCTGCAACCACGAGGTTGACAGGCACACAACTATCGCCCCACGGCCACCCTTAATAGATTGTAAATAATTCCTAAATCAAATAGATTAATAAGTAATTAGCACATTTACTTTGTCTGTTATACTTAGATATACAGACAGACGAAACAGTTTGAATCATATTTGAAATTTATATTTTTATACTAAAATAACATGATTATGATAATGATATTTTAGTCTTTCACATAAAAAAAACATGATTACGAATTTTCTGAATCAAAACGCTAATATATTGGATAAGTAACTAATGTTCTGGAAACGATTACATAAAAATCTAACAAACACGCAAGCGAAAGTGTGTAAATATCTGTGTAAAATTGTATGGAAGTGATAATGCGGATTCGGACAAGTAGTTCCATCGGAGCGCTCTGGAACGAACGTTATATTATGCATTTAAGATATACAAGAAGTTAATTTAAAAGACACGCTTGGTGCTTTTATTAATACAAATTATCACCAGATCGAATGAAGATTCGCGTGTGAGCATTTTAGGCAATATGCTCTTACTTTTTTTCATTTGTTTAAATTTATTTTTCAACACCACAAATATTATGTGTAGTCTATAGTCTACGTTAATACGCTAAGTTTAAAGTTATAAAAATGGGGGTCTAATAGTCGAATGCGGACTTTACACCATTTTTATAAAATAAAAAATACTGTCAAAAAAATATTGCGAGGAAATGGATAGCCAAATATTTGCGCAATAAAGCCCATAATCTCATTTCTCTCCAAAATTATAGTTTTGTTTCAGAAGTTTCTCGGTGACCAAGCTCTATGGAACTTGTTGCGAAACGTTCATGGTGGATAGAAAAATGCACTCTTAATTTTATTACGTGTCTAATTCTAGAATCTATTATTAATAATTATGTCAAACAACCGTGAAAACCTAAGCCCCCAGTTTCATAGGGCGAGCTTAAGCTTAAGATCAACTGAACCTTAAACTGAGTTTAAATTATTGGTTTAATTCGTCCGGTTTAACAGTGAAATCTGATCTTCAGATAAGTTGAACTTCGTTTAAATATATTTAACGAAAAAAGTTGGCAGCATTTTTCTTGCCTCGTCCTCTCTTTCTTTCTCTGACACAAAAAACACGCGAAACAACGAGAATAATAAATAAATTAATATTCAAAATCACTATAACAAGTCGATAACATTTGAATGAATACACAATTTTGTTTTGTTCATAATATTTTCTGAAAAAAAAAACAATACAAATGCTGAACTGAATTTCAAGCGGCAGAATAATATCGGTTAACTTAAACTACAAATTGAACTCAGTTTAGGGTTTAAACGACACGTTAAGCCGAATAAATTGTTGATCTGACCAAAAGTGGAGCTTAAACTGGGGGTAAAATTTATATTAAAGATTTTGTTTTATTTTTTTCTAAATCTTCTCCGAGTCAATAAATGTCTCTGATCCGGTTGGCTTCCCAAATTTGCTATTGTTTTTCAAGCATTATTACTGGGAATCTAGGGAAGCAGTGGACATTTTTCCCTTCTATTTTTCATTTTTGTGTAAAGGATTTTAATTTGACTTTTTGAAATTGGAATGAACATCTTAACTCTTAAAATATTCTATTCGTTGTACTTCTTTTTCAAAACTCTGCTGTGAATTGGTCAACACAAGGAGGTTTTCAAATTTAACACTATTTTTATTACAGTTCTTAGCTTAGAATTTTTGAATGGATCATCTAGAAATGCTTCAATAAAAAATCTCTTCCTAAATTAAGTGAACAAATTTAATGAAATTTTTTTAAGTGGCGCTGATGCCCACAACCAGAGTGAGTGCGGCTGCGAATCATATATCAGCATTTGAACTTTAAAAAAGTTTTCTCAAAGAATAAAGAATACATTAGAAAGGCTTAAAGATTGCCTTAAAGAAAAACGTTTAGCACATTCAATATTTTGTATAAATTTAGTTAGAAAAAAAATCTTTTTTCACATAAATATTGAAAAATAAAATGAATTCGTAAACATGAAATATAATTAGTTAGAAATAAATGGATGATACATGTATTACAAATTTTTAGATTGCTTGGTAGATAAAGTTTGGACAAAAACAATAGCTATATCAAAATATAATTCATAAATCGTTTAAAATTAATTTTTAATATACAAAATTTTTGAAAACATTTTTAGGAAAAAAAATCGAAGCACCGACTTAAAATATTTATTAATAAGTGTTGAATTTTAATTTTTAAAAAAATAACTGAATCGTTTTTGAAAACTCGATTTTTCAAAAAAAAACCTATTTACGTTTTGAAAATCCAAAACACACTTTTTTGAATATTTGAATATGCAATGTAATTTCTACTTTTAGAAAACATTTGAATAAAAAAAAACTGAGAAAGTAAAAAATATGAAAAAGTGGTTCTATAAGAATACAAAATAAGATATTTTTTACTTAAAAGTTGACTGGACTAATTTAAGAACACACACATTTTTTTAATTAAAACTATTGGAAACGTTTTTGAGAAACAAATTTTTTTCTTAACAGTTTTTTTTTTAGCATTTGTTTGGAAGGTGGCGTTGTTTTTTGTTTTATTAAAATAGTTTCGAAAAAATCGATTGAGTAGTTTTCAAAGAAAAAATTATTTGTTTTAATAAATTCCAACTAATTTTTGTTTTGAAAAGTCTTGGCTTATTAAATTTTTTAGAATTTTCTCCATAGAAAAATTCCAAAAAAAATCAAATGAAGCGTTTTTTAGAAAATCAACAATACAACAATTTTTTTCAAAAAAAAAATACCAAAATCATATTTTTTTTTCATAAATGAACTGATTTCTTATAAATATAGTAAGAGCCGTTTTTGAAAAAAAAAATTTTTTTTCTTTTTGACAAAACAAAAAAATGTATGGCAGGTACCGTTATTTTTAGGTCTTAAATAATAAAAAAACGGGTATATTGCCCTAAGAATTACAATATGTATTAAGTTTGGATCTCGAGTATGATATTTTGCTTATGAATCCATACATTTCCATACAGTATACCTATATATCGCAAGTAAAAATAATAGAATGGAAAACGAATAACAAATAAAATGCACGACTTGATCGTACATATATGCAGAAGATTCTTAATAGGAACGGTTAAATTTATTTTTAAAGTCGTTTTTCACTCAATGTTTTATACATACAAATTCTTAAATTTTTTCTAACAAAATTGTAATGAACATTTTGAATATTTAACAATATAAATTCAAAAACAAAATTTCAAAAAAAATCGTCCACCCGTTTTCGAAATATTGAATTTTCAAAAAATAATATGTTTTTTTTTTCAAAAATCCAAAAAAACTATTTTTCGAAAAGAGCTCCTATAAAAAAATTTGATCGATATCCGTTGAGCCGTTTATGAGAAAGCCGAAAAGCAATAAAATATGGTTGTATGTCAGGTACCGTTAATAACAAAATATTAAAAAAAAAATTGTTGGCCAAAATGTAGACTACACACCAATTAATATCCAAATCCTTAGAACCGTTTTCTAGATATTGAAGATGGAAAAAATATTGTATGGCAAGTATAGTTATTTTTGGGGCTTAAACAATGATTCAAAAATCTATTTATTTTGGACAATCACCTAAAACGCCGAAGGACCAAGTTTGAACAACATCGGTTCAGCTGTTTGGGCTGTATATCGTCCTACAGACAGACAGACGGAATTGCGGGACCAACATTTTGTGTTCTCTATCATCGTAATGTCAACTTTGATTAAAATCTCGAGTTCGAATTTTAATTTAGATAATAAAAGTTTAATGAAAATTTAAGGTTGTTTATTTGATATCCCAAGTTAAGTCATTTTTATCCGCTTGCGATATCGCAAAATTACTATGTAATATGAATATGAGAAACATTATTAAATCCGTTATTTTCTTTTCGCTTTACTTCCTAGAAAGTACAAGGGACAACCAGCAACAGTGTTGACAATATTTTTAAGAGAAATGTTGCTAATTTTATATAGATGATACATAATGTATGTGGATGTGAATAACTGGTTGAAACCGTATTTTTTTTTTAATATGAACAAAATTATAGCAAGGCAATCTCGTGTTTTTTTGTTTTTTTTTTTGGTGGGTGAAAAAAGATAACTAGGTGCGTCAAAAAATTGGGTCTGTCTGGGCGGCCTTAACACCACTGGGTGAAAACAACAGTAAGCGTAGGGACATAAGGCCCATGGATATAACCAATTTAATTTTTTTCCGAATCTTTACTCTTTTTGTCGATTTGAAATCCCCTTTTTTTTAACTAAACACGAAATTAAAATAATTGTATAAAATGGGTATACATTGGTGGTTGGTTTAGTCTACGCTAACGCACCAAAAACATCATTTGATGAATTGATGTTAAATAGGACATACGGCCATACGGTATTTGGGTATTTGAAAACGTTATCAAATTGTTTGTCTCTGAGGTTTTGTTATGAACTAAATTAAGCATTACTTTTTCTTTTAAAAATTAGTTTTTAAGTGCCACTCTATATGCTGAGTATATAAGTACATATAATTTAATATTTAGTGGATTTTTTTTCTCGAAATTATAAACTTAGTACTTGTTTATAAAAATCACCCTTTATTTATCGATATTAGTGCCCAAATTCATGCACTCAAGTCAGTGTATGCACTTCTGTCAATTCACTGAAGCACACTAAACTATATTATACTACAGGTACATTTTACTTCTTTTATCTCCAAGATCAAAACGCATCATGATATTTTGTTGATAAATGAAATTAAACAAAATGGAAAGGAATAACCATCATATGCGTTATATTTTTTTTTAGTTTGTTACTTTTTTTTATTGTTATTGTAGACACATTACCATGAAATTTTTAATTGCATGATGTTAATTAGAGAAATACTTTTAACAAAGCAACACTCCAATTACTGATCAAAGTTATTTTTTTCTTCTGGCTCTTTGTTAATTAAATTCACACAAGCAAAATGCTTTCATATCAAATTTCTATTAACATGAACAGCAATACATTATTGAGGCAAACATGAAGAAATTATTGAAGCAAAGGAAGTGCACACAACAAAAAAAAAAAACTTTCATTATTGTATTATACTCGGACATATGGAGGATGATGAACGTATCTGCAATTAAGAGGAGAAAAAAAAGAAGATTTGGATGTTTGGTTTTCAACCATTTAAATAGAAAATTGATTGCTTTTATGAATAATATATAAGTTGAATCTGCTATCCTTAGTGCATTCAATATATTAATATTTTTTTTTAACTAAAATAAAAATTAAATTTAAAATTAAATTGAAAAAGAACACATTATATTTGAATGCGTCACCAAGTGGAGTCAACTTTTCCAAAAAGGAATATAAACATTAAACTAATCTATTGAGGTTTTTAAATCCCCATTTAATACCAGTTCAGTTGTTGGATTTGTTCAGCAGCTCAAAGGGATAGTATTTACAAACGTAAGCATTGAGCTTTCGTTTTAATTAAAAAATTTCAATATTTTGTGCTTAATTTAAATTAAGACAAAAACATAATTATAAGATATGTATACAGATTTGATCAGTATCCGAGTTGACTTATCTATGCGGTTAGTGTATCGCCTTTGTGAATGAAAGTCGAAGCCTTAACTGCAGCCCTTTAAAGGGACATCGCGTCTACAATGGAATCATTTGGATTCATGGCATTAAAATGTCTCTCTTTTATACTTGGCTTTATAAAATCTTACTTCTTAAAGCCTGGTGTCATTAGAAAGGAGTAGTTGGTTTAAATTACGCAACATTTATACTACTAATCCCATTTTCAATTGGTGATTTTGAGTTGGCAATCCGGATAGTTCCCAGGGTGTTCAAAAATTAGTTGAAAAGTAGTTCATGACATCACTTTTAAATACTATGCACATGCAAGTTACTAACGAATTAACGAATATTCGTCTATTTTGACATTTCGTTCACGTGGATTTAATTAGTTAGACGCGAGCGAACAAATTACTCGTTGAATAGTGGATGAAATGTGGAACCCGAATATAGTTTGACTGTTCCCAGCAATCAGATGCAATTCGCGACGACCAATATTGTTTTCTCAAATGTATCTTATTTTTTAGATTATAAAAGTAAATTGTCCTATCGTAAGCATTAATAACAATTATATCTCTACAATTTTGCTTAGAGTTTGTGAAAAATTTAGGTTGGTAAATTGTTTTAAATGCAATTTATTCGTTTATTCGTCGGTAGTTGGTCGCTCTCATGGTCTCATGTGAATAGTCCTTAACGTTATCAAATTAAAAGCAAGCACGTTCTCTGAATCAAATATGATTTTTAAAATTTGTATTAATGTTTGGAAACACATTTTAGATGAATTATTTTGAATCTAAAAAATCGACAAATAATGTAGTGCTGCCAAGTGGATATATTAATGGGTATCCTTAGAAGCTTAACGTGAATCGTGAAAACGATATCTAGAATGTAAGAAAGGCATGCAGAAAAAAAGCCAGAAATTTGGTTTGCCACTTATTCAGTTTATATTTCTTCAATTTCGTAGTATGGAAATATTAAAACTTTTTTTTTGGAAAAAATGTCAGAAAAAATTTTTGTGTGCAGCGTTTTTATAAAAATTCTAAGATCACCCTGGATGGACAAATAGGCGGGTATTCCACGATACTCAAAACTGTTGATTGAATAAACATATTGCTTGTATTTAAATGATTGGTGTGGCCTTTTTCTAAACAATTTATTGCCATATTTTTCGTTGGTAGTCTTAGTAGTACAAAGTTGAAACATTTTATATTTCTTTATGGAATCAATACAAAATTTATTTTGCAAGTTAAAAAAAAACTTGTTTTACATTATGCTAATAGCGAGGACGAAATCACTTCATTATTGGATGGCACAGATTCCTGCGGCATTTATCTCTGGGGGAACTTCTATTTTATATTTTTATAAATGGTCTCTTTGAAGTAAGTCAAGAATTTTTAATCCAAATGATGTATTAAACTGGCAGTCTGTCCGTCTGTCTTATAGTCTACAGCATAAAGGGTTGGATGGATTGTTTTCAAATTTGGTACCTACATACCAACTAAAATTTTTTTCAAATTTAATAATTAAAATCTTAAGACTCAATATGTCGAAAAGGTTTAACTGATTTCTTCGAAACTTCGTACTATGTATATAGTTCTTTGACATTTTCTTCAATATTTAGCAATTTTCCTAAAACAAAAAAGAAAAACAGCGGTACCTAACAACATACATTTAAAAGGTGCATTTTTTCCCCTCAAAACGATTTTGATAAAAAAAATGTGTGCCTACCTACGTACTTAAAGCAATGCAGCTTGAAAAAATCGTCTATTCAAAAACGGGATAGTTTTTTAAGCATATAGTTACATAATTACCTGAAATTAGCGATCCAAATTTTTTTCTTAAAAATTTTTGCAAAATTTTGTTGATAGCCTCGCCCTCAGCATCAGCAGGGGTAATAATTTTTCCTTAAACTATATAACATTAAAATTGTACTAGGACAGCAAAATCTGCCAAGGGCTTTTTCCATTACCTACATCGTTAGATAAGACATTAGCTTATGAGAGCTGACGTAAAGCCTATATCACTTCTGTACATATATAAGTACATACATATATGTATATTTAAGAAAATATTGTAATTCTGTTCTTTTTTGTTGTATGTATATAAAATCTTCTTTGCATAAGGATACTTGACTTTCACAATCAGTTTTTTTTCACCTTAATATTAACATTTTTCATTATTATTATTGTCATATAGGTTTTTATCATTCTTAATTTTTCTTTCTTTCAAATAAGTATGCTTTATATTTCTTCAATAAATTTGTTGATAAGGAATATATTTTAATTATCGCGTATCTGAACACTTTTCTTGGAAATGTGCCTCAAATGTATATTACCTTACACAAATGTATATAATTCATTGAAAATAGAATATTTTTTTCAGTAGTAGTAGTCCATGGTAAACTAACTACAGTTAAAGCTTTTGCATTGAATATTTTTTTTTGTATTTTTCCGAAACATCTGTTACTTTTCTGCCGGAAATAACACATTTTCTCTTTCATATTTCCTTAAATATACAAATAATCAACCACCGTACTGACGGCAGAAGCCTAAGTCAACTTTTTTCCAATTATGAAAATCTAATTAGTATTCTCTTAACCCCTTCACTTATTAAATAACTCATTACGGTCTATGAAGTAATATCAAAAATAATTAATTGCTTATAAATTTTGTCCACATTTTCTTTTGCCCAAGAATAATATCCAATTACTATTCATGTTACACACTCATTGGATACCCAAATTATATCACATTTAAACTAATTTGATTGTACCGCAATAAAAAAAACACCACACACAAAAATGTTGTTCACCTCTGACAAACAAAAGAGCTGAGCACCAAACTTCTGTTCTTTGAGTTATTTGAATTTCTCTTAATTTCCGATGGTATTCTCTTGGTTTCTATTTTATTTAAAAAAAACATCTTGTTAGATTATTTTATTGCATACAAAAATATAGAAATGAAGAAAAGCGTTAACTGTATGAACAAAAAAAAATAAACAACAATTTCTTCGCTTAGCCATAGCCCATCGACAGAAACCGTCGCGTTGCAGAGTATTATAGAAAACCAGTTAAGTTACATTTTCTTTCACAGAAACTGAGCTTGGCTCGAGGCATACAAGGGAGCTACACTTTTGCATCTTGGCTTCAGAGTCAGGCAAGTTAGTCTCAGAGAGTCGGCCGGACTGTTCGGAATCAATCTTAATGCTGCGGGACGGATATTTTTGGACTAAGCTATCGTTGAATGAAGCTTGTCTTGTGGTTAAGTCTTAGAAAGGTGGTTTACGTCAATCGAGAAAAAAAATAAAGAAAAGAGTGCAAAAGAAGAAAAAGGTGTTGAATAAACCGTTACATAGTGAAATTCTTCATCCTGTGTTCTACGATTTTCAAAAATATGTACCTAGTGAATAAATAACGTGAATATGTAAAAGTTTAAGTGAAATTTAATAAAACAAAATATCGCAAAAAATTAAGCACACTTTTTGGATATTTTACAAATTTATTTCAACTTTAGAAAAAAGCGAAGGACGCCCAGTGAATTTATTCAATGAATTTACAAGAGGTAAGTGGCAAATGGTCAACAATACTCTTAAAAAATAAAACAAAACAAGAACAAGCTTAGAAAAAATAATTTAAAAAAAATGAAACCAGTTAGGTTGCCCATGTGATATCTATCTATATGAGTATATGAGGCTATGTACCTTATAACGCTGCACCATCATCAGCATTTACCACCGTTCTATAGATTGCCTTCTATAGGAGAAGATAATCAAACCACTTATCCATAAATATAAATACATATAGTAGAAGCTATATGGTTGTATAAGCCCTCTGCACTACATATAGACACAGGCTCTGGCAGCACATTCCATTGGAACTCTGCAGAGCTGATGCCGTGCGGTGTTCGAGTAGGTATTGACTAAACTATCTAAGCTCTGATTGAGTTCAACTTTGGAACAAGAGTGAGTGTTTGTACTGTTGTGGATATTGCCTGTTTCGGTCGCGAGGGGGGACTCCGGACTAGGCAGTTCAGCTAAAACAAACAACTTGTTCAAGGGCAATCACTGTAAGAGAAGATTGCAAATGCAAATCGATTTCAATTTAGGTTTTGCGAATGATCTCGATTTGTTGTTGGGATTGTATTTAATGTTGCTATTTCCACATAAATCATGAGCAGCGTTTTTAAACATTTTAGATATTGAGTGCTTATAGAGGATAAATCTTTGATTAGGCAAATATATTATGTATTCAATTGTGAGTGGGTGGATAATAAATACACCTGTATATTCAAATAAACGGTTTTATGTCTTGTAATAAATTTCTTGTTGGGTTGCAACGCCGATCAAGGAAATAACTTTGTATATTGCTTGAGAGAACATTTTAATTTTTGTTTTGAAAAATTAATATTCACGCTTTCGTTGTAACGGTTTGTTGTAATATAATGAGAGGTAGATCCTGTTCGTTTTAAATTATTCTTACTTGCGATACAGGTACTTCAGGGCAAATTTTGCATTTGGAAAAAAATCGAAATTCAGACTTTAATCAAAGTTGACATTACGATGAAAGAGAACAACAAAAAAGTGGGTCCCGTAATTCCGTCTGCCTGTCTTTATAACTCTCTACAGCCTAAACGGCTGAAGCGATTTTCTTCATACTTGGTATTTAAGATTTAGGTGATTGTCTGATTTTTGAATCGTTTTCTTAGGTCCAAAACAAATGGTACCTGCCATTCATTTTTTTCTACCATCTCAATTAACTCGAAAACAGCTCTAACAATTTTGACAAAAAACAAGTGTATGCACTATTTTTTTTTTAATATTTCGTTATTAACGGCACCTGCTATACAGCCATTTTTTGATTTTGAAATTTCTCATAGACGGCTCCATGGATTTCGGTAAGAAAATTTATGTAAGAACTCTTTCAAATTATAAATAATACATCATACCAAAATTTTTTAAAATAATGTTTTGGATTTTATAAAATTCAATATTTCAAAAACGGGATTTGTCTAAAGTTTATATTATTAAATATTTAAAATTATCGTACCAAATTAAAAAAAAAAATTTAATTTTCTATATAAAAAATTAAGTAAAAATCGACTTTGAAAATATATTTACATTCTTAAAAGAAACCTTTTGCGTACGATGTGATCGAAAATAAGAGCGAGTTCGTTCAATCGAGTAGTGCTTTTGATTTGTTTAGAAATGATGAATTTATGAAAAAAACCGAGTCTTTTGACTTTTCGATTTTTTAGGCATCTATGTAAGCTCCCTACTTTATAAACTTTCAAACATTGGTATTTCATCTAAGTTCCTTAGAATATACAAGCAATTGACAACCAACACTTGTTCTTCATTATATAATGGCATTACTATGTCTGAATTTTTTGACACCACAACAGGTGGTCCACAAGGATGTGTCTTAAGTCCAATTTTATTTGCCTTATTTATTGATGATGTATCTAAAATCTTAGGTGGCGGTGTGAGGGTGGCTGACGAACTTATAAGGGTCCTGCTTTACGCAGACGATCTGGTCTTACTTGCTGAATCCCCTTCCTCACTTCAGCTCCTTATTAATCGACTTAAAAACTATTGCGACTTATGGGACCTACAAATTAACACCAGTAGGTCGAAAATTATGATTTTTGAATCCATAAACAGGAGGATCTTACCACAAAATAAGTGGTTTCTTGGTTCAGACCCCACAGAAGTTGTGAAACAATATAAATATCTCGGTTTTTTAATAACAAGCAACTTGGATTTACGTCCTCATATTAAAGAAAAATGTCTGGTTGCTAAAACTGCTATTAATATAAAGTGGGGCAGGTTCTTTTGTAATCAAAAAGTGGATGCCTCTTCCAAATTCAGAGATCTAGACGCAACGATAAATACCTGCCTTTGCTACGCAAATCAAGTATATGGTTTCAGGTTTGTTGATGAATTTAAAGGAGTATAGCGCTTCTTTTTCAAACGTATTTTTAGGCTGCCATCGACAACACCTACTTATGCTTTGCATGTAGAATCAGGTATACCACAAATCTATACAAAAAACTTGAAAGCGAATGCTGACTACATAGTTAAGGTATTGCTGCGACCAAACACCAATTTGCGAAAGAAAATAATGATGCATGCCTTGAGATTTAGCCTATCTCCTTTTCGGGAATGGTTCTATATTGCGGGTAAATATGGAGTGGATCTCAGTATATCTAATCAGGCGATTGAATGCTGGCGTGATGCCTTTTTACAACTGCATTGCAAAAGTAGATGAGCATTTTTATCTACAATTCATTCATAGCGCACAATCCTCTTCAAGTCGGCTGATTTACAGAGAACTGAACCACTCCTTAGGTAATAGAAATTACTTTAATAACTATCTGTCCACCTACCAAATTAGTACCATTCTCAAAGCGAGAGTTGAAATCGTAGGACTTAACTTCAAACCGCACAGGCCAGAAATTTCACCAATTTGTAATCTATGTAATAGAAATGAAAATGAAGACATTTATCACTTCGAAGCTATCTGTCCGATTCTGCAAGAATTGAGAAGGCTCTACTTTCAAAAGAGCTTTTTATCTTTTTCTGAAACCAAAGATATTTTAAACGGTAAAAATGGTTGGAGAGTAATTTTTAGTTTTTGTGATCATGCACTTAGACATCGAAATAGTTCTGACCTGTAATCTCACTTTTAAATTTTGTTGTTAGCCATCCTTAATTATAACTTTTAATACCTATAATTTATATTAAATTTGAATTTATTTAACAAAATATTCAATGCAAATTCTTATACAAATAAAAATTTAGTACAAAAATTTAAATTATCAAAAAAATGTATAAATAGTTCTTTTTCAGTTTTTTTTTTCATTTATAAATTAATGAATATATTTCAAATTATTTTCGACAGACGGCACTTGTTGCCTTGTGCTATTTTCTTTTGAATATTTCTTTGTCATTCATATATGTATTCTTAAATCTAAATAAAGAAATTGTAATAATAATAATAAATAATATAGTTGCTCTTTGCACCTATTCGATCTTAGCTAATAATATAAACTGTTATATCTGTAATTATGTATAACTTTTATTGAACTTTATGTTGACGGAACTTTTTTTATTAAAAGGCCTTAAAAAATCACTTGTTGCATATTTTTATATATTTTGTAGATGTAAGAAAACATAACTACGAAAAAAGGTCTTACCATTTACACTTATTATACCTCAGATATGCAATAAGATTGAAGTGTATTTCTTTTGAGTAAGAAAATCTTAAAATATTGATAGGCATAATTCAATACATAATTTTGGGGGCGGATAGGAATCCCGGTCTTTAAAATCCGGCTGTTTTTTTTTTGTTCAAAAATCCGGAAAAAAAGTTTTAGAATCCCTATAATCTACTATAATACTGTTTTTTATTTTTTTAATCCTGCCTTTTAAGGCCCGCAGTCTTATTCAAAATCCCGGTTTATTAATTCCCATTTACTCCCGCTCAGGACGTTTTGTATTTTGATAAATGTTACACAAAAATATTTGGCTACATCCAAACGAGACACTGCCCCAAAGCCTATATTAGCCATGCAGGGGTGCAGCATGCTCCTCCTTACGCGCCGTCCTTTAAGCATCTTGTGTTGATTCCAAAAGCAGAAATTTAATAAACTGGATGACAAAGTAAAAGTAAAAGGTTTTTCAGTATTTTAGTTATGCTCCAGCTAAAACGACTTGGTCAGTTTTGTTCAAATTTGGTACTTAAAGAGTTTGTTGAACATTTAAGGAATGTTGAGCTCATGAAAGCGTATCGATGCATTTTATGAACAAATCGATTTATTTTTGAAGACATGGTAAATGTTTTTTTTTTACTAAAGAAGGGGTTATACCGTTATACCGTTTTCTGTTTTCGAATTTCTCGATTTCGACTATTGATTTCATGCCGACGAATTTCTAATTCTTTGAAGACTTTATCACATTGGCTTTTGTATATAATAAATTTCCAGAGTTTAAAAAAAACGCTTTTCTGATCCTTCTATTCTTCTTTATGAATTCTCACAATTTATTTGAGGAACTGAGCTATTCATTCATTTAAGCTTAACTTGTCTCATGCTATATTTCAATGTTTCTGTAGTTGTTATTTATTTGGCTGAATTTAAGCTTACAATTTGACCGCACCAGCAATGAAACAAATAGTACGCCCGAAGATGGAGCTTACACTCTGAAACGCGTCGCATATTTTTTTAAATAAATAAAAAGTTGTGAAAATAGTTTTTCTTAAGTAAAAATTAAATAAAACAATATAAAAATTAAAATTTCGTTTTTTGTTTTTTATTTTTTATTTTATTTATATTTTTTATTTTTAGTTTAAAACTAACATAATATTCATTATAACACAACTTGGAGACAAAACAAAGCAAGCAAAATGTAACCATTCTTCTTGTGTATGGGTCATATGGAATGCTTGCTTCCATTTATATTTGGTTGAAGATTAATTCCATGTACTCTTTTAAAATATCTAGTCCGTATGTGAAGATACGTTAACTGGTTTTCAATCAAGATTCGCTGTTCGTGGCTGTTCTTCAGAATGAAGTAATCAATTGGTTGAAACATACTATAAGGAAAATGCACTTAATTGGATCCATTGCATCTCAAAACCATGTAATTTGTGCCAATTGATGCTGCTTGGTTGCTGCTACTGAAGCAACCAGCTATCCAACCATGTGATCATCCGACCCCATATACCATATGAACTTCCCACAAAATCATAAGTAGTTTGCTTGCTTGAAATTATATGAGTTCGACGGAGAAGATCGATCCACATAATTCCCATTTAGCAACTCCTGGCAGTAATGTTTCACTGCATACTTTTGTCTGTGTATCAGTGTAACTTTTACTTATATGACATTCCGGACTTAAGACTTAAAGCTGCCTGTTTTTTATAAAAGTTCAGAGTATCATTTCCACCACGTCTTTTAACACCTAAAGTTAGGATACTGCATTGAGCATTTCCTTCCAACTCAGGATGTTCTTTGTTTCAATTTCGTGGCTCGGTGCTCTTCTCTTGCTGTTCTTGTTTAAAGCCGCATCATTTCAACATTTGAATTTTCAGTCACCTTTTCCGGTGCATCCATAATTTCAACATCAGTTGTTTCTCTGGGGTGTGTGCTAACCTTCGGTCAATTGCCTGTATCTTTGATTACTCTCTCGGTGTTCTAAAGCATCCAACGTCGAATGCCTTCAGTTCACTTCTTCCTTTCATTTAATAGGGAAAATTTTTATGAAATTGTATGCAACAAGAAAATGTCCAGATTTGACGTTTGTTCCCCGAAATGTGTGCGAAATCAAGAATTCTGTATATATGTTGTGATTGCATTCAAACATGATCCTTGATTGCCTGTAGATCACTATCATTGTAAACTTATTACTCAGTGTATAACTTTGGCATAAGATTCTAAGGACCGCCTTCTTCCAAAAAATAGTGTAACTATATTTCCGTTATGGGATTTTTTTTTTCCAAAAATCTTAACTGCACGTTTATAACAACGATTTTGTATAACACATTAACTTTGAATAAAATTTTAATGCAGCTTAATAAAAATTCCAAATTTGCCTCTAAAAAATCACATACAAGTTATATGCATACCAAAATAGATGTAAGCCGGTCGCATAAACGTACAAAAGGGTATGAAAACAATGGTCTTTTTAGGACTTCTCCAACATCGAAGTATTAATTTGGATTAAAATTTCGGCTTCGGTTGCAGAATAAATCAAGAAGACAAATAAAATAAGTTTCAAAAGTCTATTATACTTTTTCGACAAAATTGCTAAATAATATGAATTTTCAAACTGATCGACTAATCCGATGATTTCACAATTCATACCGTAATTTGTACAAAAAACCAAGCCAGAAAAATTAACAATATGCAAGTTAATTCGCATTGTATAAATGCTTCTCAGAATTCTTCAAAAAAAATTATCACACCTTTGTCAGGGAACAGGCTTTAAATCGCTCTGTGAACTACATCCCATGACCTAGAATTCCAAATCTGTCAAGCGAGCAGCCTAAGATCCACCCAAACACTTGAACGATGAAAGTTGTACCTATGTATAATAGTAGGTAAAAGGTAAACTCATTATCAGCAGGAAAACCCTAGACGTGAATATCAAGAAAATTCCATTTTTTCTGAAAAACAAAAAAAAAAGAAAAAAAAACAAACAAATGGTTCAATGAGTTTGCTGAGACTTTTGTGTGAAAATTATAACGTGCACTGAGTTTTTTACTATTTGGTCTAATACCTGCCAAAGCCACCCGCAGCCGTAGCACAGCCCAACGAACGCCCCATCCATATCGCTTCGCAATGAGCAGCAGCAGTGACACGAACCGATAAAGAAACGCTCCAGTAGACACAGCTACAACACCACCATCACAACAACATCGTCGTCAGCACGGCTGCGGTAAAATGAATTCAAAACTAATTTGTTAACGTTCGAGTTGACAGAATATTAAAAGAAAAAAAAATAACAGACCATTGGTTGTTGGAACTCTGTAAGCGACAAAGAGTGCGGGTAAGGTACACTGACTCGCTATCGACAATTTCGAACAATTTGCGAAAGAAAGGGGCCGGAAATTTGCGCTGCATTCTATGACTATGATTTAAGTTAAGTTCTTTGGGAATTAGTCACTTGTCGCCATCATAGTCGCCTGCTTGGCTTGAGGGGCTTTGAAATTGTATTTTTGATAAATAAATTGAATTTCAGATTAGTTTGAATTCCGAGCGCATGATGCTGATTGTGATGCCGATGCCAAATTCGATTTGAGATAAACTGGTTCGTTTGCCTTTCTCATTCGCGCAATATATACATTATGTACTTTTATGTGTATCTATTGGATGTGTTGTTCACTGTATATTCCTACCTAAAGAACTACAAAAAGAGTTAGGGTATTTTTTTTTTGTATTTTTACTTTAAATTAATTGCCGCCACTTTTGTGGTCACATGATTTTTTTTTTAGTTAGAAAATATTTTGTATCTTTTTCTTGAACAAAAATTCAAATTTATGCTTTTATTTTGGTTGTGTTGTCCAAAAACTTATGATAATGTGTACATTCACCTTTGTTTGACATTGCTTTGTTTTGAAACTTCGAATTTTATTCTGACATATGGCTCCTTGTCTGATATCTAATATCAGGTTTCGAAGAGAAATAATGGGCAGTAAATATTGTTTCTATTCTTTGTGAAAAAATTTGCGAAACGTGATTGTTTTTTTTTAGTTTTTATTAATTTATCTACCGCTCAAAGAGATTTTCGATGGTGTGGTAGACCAAAACTACTGAATCATTGGCTTATCTGGAAGATAAGATAGATTCTTTGACTTCGTCATACCTCATAAAACAAATTTGGGTTTTCCGTATTCAAAATTAAATATATTTTTTGTATATTTTATATGCTCGCTTATATTAATTTGGAATAGATATTAGATACCAACATGCTTCCTACAAGGATTTTGGTTGGCTTGTGAACATTAGCCTATTTTATTGGCAAGGTATAGGCAGCGTAATTCCGAATTAAGTGCTCCATTCACTTTTTATCAACATTTTAACTTAATTCGTACGACATTTTTCTTTTGTTTAACTCTTTTTTTTGTTTCCCGGAAATGGCTGTAACCATTTGGATGAAATGTTCACAGTAGTTTGAAGGTTTCTAGAAAATGTATCTATTTCTTGGAGACTTTTTAAATAATATGGATGATATTGTTCTTTTGTGGAAACATTAAAAAAAATATTTTAGTCAAATCCGCCCACTACCACGCCTACTTTTAAAATTTGTTTGTTTCTTACTTACAACCATTGCAACGATTTAGACAAATATTTTTGAATTTGCTTTTATGGGACAGACAAAAATTTTAAAATGTCCTGTAAGATGCGCTCGATCCCACGCCCACTTATTTAATTTCAAAATTTATCGATAAGGACGCAAACGAAATCAAGAATTTTTCAGAGTTTATTTTAAAAGGGAAACAAATTAAAACAAATATATTTTGGACCAAAACCAAGGGCAACGGCCATACAATTTTTCCTGCAATCTTAATTACATATCTCGAAAACTGCTGTAACGATTTTGATAAAATTAAAATGCACGACTGGTTCGCACGACTTGCTCTTATGTTCGATCACATCCTATTATTTTTCTTACTTAATTTTTTATATATACACAATTTCTTTAGTTTTTTCTAAAAAAAAAATGGTATGACAATCTTAAATATTTAAAAATAATTATAAACTTAAGAACAAAAGATTAAATCGGCTTAATCAAAGAAAAAATAATTCAAAATTATGAAATAAATACTTAAACCATAATTTGAGCTCAAAAAAAGTACGCTATTTTATTTCTTGGATAAATTTGAATTTATGAGAAAAAAAATTAAAAATCTGTGAAGCAGTTTTTGAGAAAATAAAGTTTTTTTTTCATAATTTTTAAAAATATTTTTCAAAAAAAAAATTAAAACCGCCAATTCGTAGGTATTCAGCAAATACATATACCTAACTCTAATTTTTGAAATAAATTAATGAGCAGTTTTCAAAATATTAATGTTTGCTTTCAAAAATACAAAAAGCATTTATAAAAAATTTTGGTATGCAGTATAAATTGTGCAATCTAAGACTATATATGTGCGAAATTTCGAAAGAATCGGTTAAACCATTTATGAGATAGTCGAAAGAAAAAAAAAACGATCCTATGGAAATTACAGTTTTTAGACATTTGTTAAATTTTTTTTTCAACCGATCGGTCGTACCTAACAAGCTGCACTGATTTTTTTAAATCAAAACCATTAGAGCCGTTTTCGAGAAAAATAGGCTTTAAGGTAACGGTTATATGGCAGGTAGATACCGTTATTTTGTTAGCTAAAATAAAATTTAAATTTCCCCTCTGTGCAAAACCTAAAAAACTCTATATACCAAGTTTGAAGCAATTCGGAGCAGCCGTTTGGGCTGAAGGTGTCTATATGTATATACACACATACATACAGACGGACAGACTGCCAGACAGACAGACAGGCATACATACTTTTTTCGTTTTCGCTATCATCGTAATGTCATGTTTAATTGTTATCTCAAAACTTTTTCCGACAAATGCATAACTTGCCTTATAGTATGTACCTATAATTGCAAGTAAAAAGTGTGTGCACTACATTAGGTCTGATCCACACTCTGCCAATTGGCACAAATTGGCACCAATATCTGCCAAAACCTGTTCCAGACTTACAAATTCGGTAGTTTTTGGCAGAAGAGAGCGCTCTTGAGAGAGTAAAATATTTCCCCTTCCTGAATATGTTTTGCCAATTCCTGCCCAATAAATGTTTGTAGGCAGCAATTTGTGAGCAGAAAATTTACAATTGTCAGACTGACGTTTGTCATAAACGAAAACAAGAACGTTTGGTAATTGGTGTGGAAAAATATTTGTTGAACAAATATTTGAATTTAGAAATATTAAAAAACAAAATAATTAGTTTGAAGAGAAAAAAATGTAAATTTACAGCAAATAAAGAAATTAAAAAAAAAAAAACAAATGTGTTGACGTTTTGACAATCTGCCAATTTCTGCCCAAAAAAAATCTGGATAAGACCTATTAGGTATAGTCTACATTTTGGTCAAACAATTTTTTTTTTTAGAAATTTTGTTATTAACGGTACCTGCCATACAACCATTTTTTTGATTATGGACTTTCTCATAAGTAACTTATCCGATTTCTATCAACATTTTTTATATAGGATCCTTTGAATTATAAATATGTAATACTGCATACCAAAATTTTCAAAATTTTTTTTTTGTTTTGAAAATTCAATGTTTCGAGAACGGTTAGATGATTTTTTTTTAATTTTGTTCTTAAATTTATATTATTAAGTATTTCAAATTGCCATATACCAATTTCGTTTTTAATAAAAACATTAAAGAATTTTTTTATATAAAAAATTGAGTAAAAAGCGACTTTAAAAACATATTTATCCGTTTCTATTAAGAATTTCTTGCATACAATGTATGTAATCGAACATACGAGCAAGTACGTGCAATCCAGTCGTGCATTTTATTATTATTTTTTTTTTTTTGAAACGGCGCTAAACATTTGAATGAACTGAATAAATTGAGAATTAGCTAAAATTACCTAAGTAGGTATTATTCAGGGCCGGATGGCCAATATCTATCACAATGAACGAGAGGGTAAATGTGTTATTAGTTTGATTTTATTTTTTTAAGATTGCAAAAGTTGATAAGAATTTTTAGAATTTCGAAAAATAACAACTCTTATTTTTTGAATATACTCTCAGAATATTAAAGTCGGCTTTTTGTTCTACTATAAGGAAATTCCTTGGGATAGAGAGTACATCTTTCTTTGGTTTTGACTGAAAAATAATGGCAAATGAATAAGAACATACATGACGACGTCAACTCCTACGAAGCTTACCAGATAGAAACGCATCCAGAATTAGTTAATGTTTGGTTCGAATTTCGACCGGTGTGTGGTGGTGTTTTTTTTTTTTTTGAAGACGGGGCTATGTTGAGGCCACAAAAGCGTATCTATTGACGACAAGGTCTACAAGCAAATGCTAACCAATTTATTTTGTGCCAATGAAATTTGGGTATATCAGAACAACGTGAAACAATGAGCGTCACAAAGGATCTTCTGCACTTTAGAGATTTTATAAAACTGGACGGAAATCGTTCAATTTGTTCTTGTTAGACTTTTTTATGTTGGGTTTTTCTGAAGTCTATTCGAATCAGCTTCAGTCTACGATTACCTTCAAATTGAACATGATATATGGCAATTTATTGCCAGCTTGCAAAGCAGGTTTTTTTTTTTTTTTTTTTTTTTTATAACTTTGCACGCGCTCAAGGGATTATGAATACCCTTTATATGTTTTTCTTAACACAGCGCGGCATCTGGTGAAGAATAGAAAGAAGGATAGGAAAGATGTGTGACGCGATGTTCTGAGACTCGAGCTGGTTGTTGTCTCAGATTTACCTCAATGGTGCATGTATTTTATAAGTAATTGCATTTAGAGACCAAAAATTAAGAAAAGTATAAATTTCGTTAATACCTCACACTCAGCAATTTTATTATATAGCTAATATTATATAGTGTTATTATAACACCTTACAATAACAATTAATACTAGGGCTAGTACCGAGACGAGACTTTTGTTAATCTCGTCTCGGTCTGGTCAAAATCGAAAAATTTCAGTCTCGTCTCATGTTGTTTTAAAGTAGTCTCAGTCTCGGTCTCGTTCTCGGTATCCGAGACACTCGGTCTCGTTACCACCCGTAACAATACATAACATATCTAGTTGTCAACTAAACTCTCAAGGTCAACTAAGCTAAAACTTAGATAATTACACGAGGTTTAACTTTGAAAATTTCACTGCGCTGCTGCCTATACCGTTCCCCATAAAAACCGAAAAAAATTCTATTTTAATTAGTAGAAATTTTATGTTTTTTTGACGTACTCATATTTTAAGAGATCTGGTCACCTTAAACCCAATTAAGCTATAAGATTTAGAATCGATCATTAATGTCTGCAATTCATAAATAATTTCTGTTGACAAGATACTACTTTTGTTTTATTTTTAGGCAACAAATCAGTTAAACACGTTTTAATATTTAACTTGTATAAAGGGTGTTCCTATGAGGAGGAGAACTTTAAAATAAACAAAATGTTGACAAATGTTCTTCATGTCCATAATAGATTATAAGATAATTACTTTAATTGTCGGATAATTGACATACTTATAGGTATTTCAATCTTACTTTAGATTTCCACATCTGATGGTATGTAAAATATTTCCGTTATATAAACGGAGACAAAGAAACTAAGATATACCCAAAATAAAATAATTTAATGGCGTCTAATCGCAGGGTTGAGGTTGCCAATTATTTCTTTTAGTAAATAAATTGTATCGCACCCTTTTTCATTTCGTTTTTAACGAATGTTGTTTTACAATTTTTTTTATTATTTAACCTACACAATCTAGCTTTTTATTACACCTTATGCGAATCACCCTGCATAGCTATGAGAAAAAAAAAATAAAAAACAAAATTTAAACAAAAATACGAACTTAGATTAAAATTATTCATTGATTACATCACATAAATATTAAATATGTTTGTCATAATAATTTTTAACCAAATATTTCTATTTAATACCTCTTTCGTCAACCATAAAAAAATCATTTATATATACCATATACCATACGATATTACTTAATCACGGTAATCTTACATTTATGCACTTTTATGACATTTCAACATTATGTTGTATATATATCTCAAGATGTAAACGGCTGTTCCAGTAAATAAATTTGTTATATATTTCTTCACAGATGCAAATTGCAGGTATCATAAATATTTATGACGTTATATACATGTTTTAATGATTTTTAAATAAAATAAAATGTATATACTCAGGAAGTCATTTGACTTTGAATTTAAATGATTAACTGTGTCTTATTATAATTTTAAATTATCAATTTTGATAAAATTCGTAAAAAATGTTTACATAGAAAAACATAATATAAAAGAGGTTTTTTGTTGACATGGTAATAAAATATTGCAGTCAGTTGTCTTTTCACTTGTGGTCTATAGGGCAAGTTTGCATCTGGAAAAAAAAGTAACACGAGATTTTGAACAAAATTGGAATTCAAATAATATAGAGAACACGAAAAAGTGGGTCCCGCAAATCCTTTTGCCTGTTTATCTGTCTGTAGAACGATTTACAGCCTAAACGGCTAAACCTAAACTTAACTTGGTGCTTAGGCGTTTTATGTGATTGTCTAAAATAGATTTTTGAATCGTTGTTTTAGCCCTAAAAATAACGGTAGTTGCCATACAAATTATTCTAAAATCTTAATTATCTCGACGATTTTGTTAAAAAAGTGCACATTTTTTACATATTTGGTTATTTTATTGATTTTCGACTTTATCATACACGTCTCATTGGATTTCTATTATACTTTTTATACAGGAGGTTCTTCCAATTGTAAATAAAACTGCATTGCAAAATTGTCTAAGAAATAGTTTTTTTTGGATTTGTGAAATTTTTTTTTAAATTCACTATTTCGAAAATGGGTGAATGGTTTTTTCTGACATTTTTTTTAGATTAGATTTTTATTTTCAGTATTTGGATATACATTTGGTAAGCTACCGCACAGTTTATACACAGAGATTTGATATACTATAATAATATCTTTCTACTGAATAAGTATTTTAATAAATTTCAAGTTCACAAAGGGTTTAGAAATTACTTTTTGAAGGAAACTACAATTAAAACCTTCAATATAAAAAAAAAGGCAGGTACATTTTGACTCGAATAAGAAATAAAACTTCAAAACAATAGTTTAGAAGAATGTTAAGTTAGTATGAATTGAGTTAGTGAATAATAATAATATATAATTTATATAATGTATATTAGTAGTTTGTTAGTAAATATGTATATAATAAATGGATAAATAAATTAAAATAATAAATAAATAAATAAATAAATAAATAAATAAATAATAAATAAATAAATAAATAAATAAATACATGTAAACATATAAGTAAATAAACAAAAAAAAGTAGATAACTAAATAAGTACAAGATAAATAAATAGATAAATAATTGAATAAACAAAAAAAATAAAATAAATAATTACAAAAAGCAAATAAATAAATAAATAAATAAATAAATACATGTAAACATATAAACATATAATAAAATCAACATCAAAGATATGGTTAAGAAAACAATTGATTGATTAATGGATTCTCAGGAATTTCACAATTTCTCAAAAAAGAGTTGTTGAGTTTATCAATTCTTACAGAGATCATTTCCACATTTGCTCTTGTATGTAAGTCTAATGTGGCATGGTATCGAGAAAGATTAAGCATCATTTTAAGTAATTTGTTCTGTGAAACTTGTAGTTTGTTAAGATGACATTTGGAACAATTTCCCCACACTTGGCATCCATACAAAAGGATTGCTTGGAATATTACTTTGTGAATAATTATTTTGTTAGTGTTGCTTAGAGATGACTTTCTATTAATGAATGGATAGAGCATATTGATTGCTATGCTTACTTTGCGCATGGTTTGCGCAATATGTTCCTTAAAGGTAAGTTTTTGGTCTAGATAAACCCCTAAATATTTTACATTCAAGTCCCATTTGACATTAACGCCATTTACAATAAGCTGATTACTGGGAAGATAGCAAGACTTTCTTTTTCTGCTGAAAAAGATAGCTTTTAATTTATCAGCATTCAGCTTAATTTTCCACTTTTGATAATATTGAATCATCAGTTCAAGTGCATGATGTAAATTTGTCTCAATGTTGAGACTAAATTCATGTGATGAAAAGATGCCTGTATCATCAGCGAATATAGCAATTTCACATTCCTGTAGCCTGGGAATATCAGATGTGTAAATGTTGTACAAAAAAGGACCCAACACTGATCCCTGTGGAACACCTGCATTAACTTGGTAAGAAATTGAAGGACAGTTATTAACAAAAACACTAAAGCAACGGTTAGAAAGAAAGCTTTGAATAATTTTTATGAGATACATGGGAAAACCAAAATGTACCATCTTGTGGACAATCCCATCATGCCATACTGTGTCAAACGCCTTTTCTATATCTAGTAGAACAAGACCAGTTGATTTCCCAAGAGAACGATTTTTTTTGACATGTTCACATACTCTTAAAACTTGATTAGTGGTGCTATGATGCATTCGAAATCCAAATTGTTCATTTGGAAAAATATTTAAATCTTCAACGATTTGCAAAATCTTACGTTTAATAATCTTTTCCAATATTTTACTTAGACAACTAAGCAAACTTATCGGTCGATAGCTAGTAGGAAGCTTAGCAGGTTTTCCAGGTTTTGGAATAGGAATTACCTTTGCGTTTTTCCAAGTCATTGGAAAATACTGAATCTTAAGACATGCATTTATCAAAAAGGTAAGAAATATAAGGCCTGCTTTGGGTAGTTTTTTTATATAAATATTTTTTATATTGTCTAGTCCATCTGATTTCCTTGACTTAAGGTTTGAAACTATATGCCCCACATCCTCCCTAGATACAAATTGATCACTAGGTGTATCAATGTTTTGTGAGTTTACCATGCTCAACGTATTACCTACAAGAATTTCAGTTGTGACATCACTAAGGTGTTGTGAAACAGTATGATTAGTAAGAAATGAAGATGCGAATAAATTACTTTTATTTGAGTCTTGATAAACCACTTCATTTTCATTATCAAGATTTGGTATTCGTCTATTTTTGTTTTTAATAATTTTGACAATGTTCCAAAAAGGTTTTTCATTTTTTTCCAATTTACTTAATTTATCGTTCCAATTTCTGTTTCTGTGCTTACTAATTTCCTTATCAATCCTTTTTTTATAAAGTTTTGCTGCATCACGATATTCTGGTAGGCGATAACGTTGCCACTGCCTATTAAACGAATTTCTTAGTCTTATTAATTCCAGAATGTGTTCCGGCATCTTAATAAAGAAAGGTTTTTTTGTCTTTTTTGGTACACATGATTGCACTGTGTCTAGTATTTGACGAGAGAAGGTATTGACATGCACATCAATATCTTCTCTAGAACACACTGTATCTAAATCTGTGCATACTGTTCTAAGTTTGGACTTAATTTCAGATCTAAAACGACACCAGTCTGCATTTTTAAGATCCAAAAAGTACTCTACTCTATGCTCAGCCAATTCATTCATTTTGCATAAAACTGGAATATGATCAGAACTTAAATCATTGATTGTCTCAGGCTGAGTAAAAAAAGAAGGAATATTAGTTATGAATAAATCAAGAACGGACGGACTTCCCCTTGACCCAGACGGAAAATAGGTTGGACTAAACGGAAACAACATGGAATACGGAAACAAGCACGACATACTCACAAGAACATTACCCCACGAGTTTGCACGAACACATCTCCAATCTCTATGCCTACAATTTAAGTCACCTCCGATTATATAATTATCGTTTCTTATTATCAATTTTCTAAGATCTCTCTTAAAATACATTTTTTTTTCTTCATTTGAATTTTTACCGGGAAAATATACACAGAACAATTTTAACGTTGTATGATTTCTCAATCCTACCTCCACACCAACATTTTCAATTAAACGAGTCCTTACAACGGGCAAGAGAAAATGTTGAATTGATTTTTTTATAAAAATTGCTACACCTCCGCCCCTTTGATCTATTCGATCTACGCGGTAGTATTTATAATTTGGGGTGGACAAATATACATCTGAACTTAACCATGTTTCTGTTACAAGAGCTATATCAATTTTATTGTTATACAAAAAATTTGAGAATGCCTTTGGCATTCCATGTTATAATATTTAAATTATAAGCTAGTATATTATTTGTTAACATATTATATAAAAAATATAAAAACTTAGTAGCTAACTGTGCGATAGCTTGAAATTGATCTTGTTTTGTTTTACATAAACTTAATTTAGAAATCATCTCCATTACCAAAGTATTTAGTTCTTCCATTGAGAATAACTCACCACTCGGGGTAAATGTTGGTTTGTTTTGATGAGTTGCAGTTGATTGCGTATTCACCACAGGTGTTATATTCTTCCATGTATTTGTTTTTGTAGTATTGTAGTTCTGCCCTTGTCTTCCATGCATACGTTGGGGTAAAGCTGGGAAATCGTCCATCGACAGATGAGAAGAGTTGAACTTCTGTATGTTGACGGGATTAGTGATATTTGAATGATCATGAGCTTGGGTACGATGACTTGCTTTATTAGAGAGCTTTTGTCTCATTTCTAAATATCTCATTCGTATTGCGCATGCGCTATCAGTAGATTTGTGGTTTTCGCTGCAGTTTGCACATTTAAGAACTTCAGTGTTGGTGCAATCTTCAGTCTTGTGAGAAGCCGCGCAAATGGAACAGTATGTTTTCACATGACAATTTTTCTCCCCATGACCAAACAGTTGACAGTTTCTGCATTGAGTCAAACGATTTTTTTGTTTGCGTTGATATGACCAATTTATTTGCGTATGAAATATAGATCTTATTTTTTTCTTAAGCTCATGAAGTTTAATCGAGCCACTTTCAAGAGATACTATGTAGAACGTATCAGTATATTGTTCATATTGTTTGGTGATCATTTTCACTTCTTTGCATAATAAACCAAGCTTAATCAATTCATTTTTTAACACAGTAGTGTCTAATTCATTTAAGCCGTATAAAATAGCTTTAAAAGCTTTTTCACTTTTAAAGGCATGAGTAAAATATTGAGAATTGTCTGTTTTCAGTTTATCAAGTACTAAGTTATATGAATGCATTGATTCACACATTATTTTGATGCCAATTGACATTTTTTTAATAGAATAATCGGACACACTTATGGTTTTCATAGATGCATGCACATATTCACAAGATTTTTGTAGCAGTTTAATGGGAGGAATTTGCACTCTTTTGGAAGGTTGATTTGGCGATGCGGAATCGTCCATTTTTTCAGTTTCTATTTCATTGTCGGTGTCACTATCCGGTAAGCATTGTAAGGGGCTCCAGTAGTTACCTCTGGAGTCCCTTTTATTCACATTCATTGCTATTTTTTTCCGAAATTTACTGTCCGAGGACATTGAGTTGTCCTCGGAACCAGGTGATCTCGCACGTTTATTAATATTGAACAAAATAAAATCACGATCAGAGATAGAGATTGCTTGACAAGACGTCTTGCTTTATCAAAAGCTCCTATATGACTGATTTCTGACATTTTGTTTATAAATTCATATTATTAAATATTTAAAATTTTAATAGTATAGTCCGGTAATGTGGTACAGGTTGTTTTTATTTAAACTAAGTATTCTTCGACAACGATTTTTGAACTAGTAGGCGACGACATTGCTGTAAAGAGAAATGAGCAATCATACACTTCAAAATATTCAGTTCTCTCGAGAAACTTGACGAAATTTCAATGTTCGATTTTATTTCACTTTGCTAAAGTGAAATAAAGCCGAGTCGGCCTTATTTCGCTTTACATTTATAAAGACATTTAAATAAAGATTGCTAACTGACAAAACTCTCAAATTTTATAAGACTTAAGTATGGCCACGTGTCACATTGTGAAATCTTTATTCAAAACATAAAATAGATTTCAAATGTTAACAGTAAATTTAAAAAAGCTCGGCGCGTAAGGGAGGTCATGCTGCCCCCGCGAACCCCAAGCTTGGCCATATATAGGATTTGCGGTGAGTACAAGTTTGGGTATATGCAAATTTTTTTGTAACTTTTTAAAAGGAAATCTTCAAATACCAAAAAAATATTGCATATACCCAAACTTGTACCCACCCCAAATCCTATATTGGGCCAAGCAGGGTGGTTGCAGGGGGCAGCATGCACCCTTACGCGCCGAGCTTTTTGTACGTGTGAGATGGTATGGGGTCATAAAAATTCCATTCCCACAAAGAGTCATATTTTTCTGTACTTCTTACGAAAATTTTCCAAGAATGTAATTAATTAAACTAATTATTGAAATTAATATTTTAAAAACCAGAAGAATTATTTATTTATGTTATTTTCTTTTCTTTATTTTTAATAAAAATAAATAAAATTTCTCAAAAACTTATTTTTTAAATGAAGACATTAGAAGAGATATAATAAATTATAATGTGGTAGAGTATAACACATTAGAAGCACTATGTGTACCACATTACCACCCACTTTTCAAAAGTGGCATTTTCGAGGTCAACGCAAATTTTGATCAAATCTTTTTTAATTTACAACCGACTTTGGTAATACACGCCACACACTTAAATTCTAATTTATAACTTTACGAGTTTAGGGTCAATTTGATACAATAATTTTGTAGGTACGTGCTAAAAAGAAACATGTAAACCACATTATCCCACTTTACTCTAAACAAATTTAAGAATTTAGTAATTTTTTCAAATTAAATGAAAAATGACTTTAAAAATACCTTTAGCTATTTCTACTAAGAATTTTGTTTAAAGATCGAACATAAGAGCAAGTACATTCGATTCGGGCGAGCATTTTATTTCTAATGTAATATTGCTGTATCATCATCATTGGTATCATTCTATGTGTAAAATTTAAAGAAAACAAAATTAACAAAATTTACTTTAACCAACACAATACAAAAATAAAAGAAGAAAAATGAAACACATATTTACGCAAGTGAACGTTCAGCCAAAATCTTAATTTTGAATTTGAAGCTGTGGAAGTCCTTCCAATGTATTTACTCCTCAGGAATTAAAAGACAGTGGATGTTATGGTTGCAAGCATAATTACAGTAGTTAACGTAGAGTTTAGTTTTCGATTTTAAAAAAAATTATATTTCAGAAAAATATCGTTTGAAATGAATAAAATTGAAAAGTTTATTTAATGAATGATTTCCTCTGCTGCAGAGATGTATATTCTTATGCCAACGAACTACAAATCTTCGGTGTTAAAACCACGACTTGCATTACAAGCAACTCGGACGAAACCACATTCATTCCAACATCAACCACACCAGTAGGTACACAAAAAAACTAATAAATAAATTATTGCAAAATCTCTTTGTATGAACTAAAGTTTGAATGGATTTCCATCAATCTGCATAAGCGTTGGGCAACAGACGCGTTTTTAGCAGATAACCACTATTTACCATCTACCAACAATTATTTCATTATATGAACCTGTAAGAATAAAAAAAAAGAAAATAAGATGAAAATGTATGTATGTAGCTTTATGTATAGGGACAGAGACAAAGGTGCATTATACGAGTAACATACCAAAATAAAACATAAGAAAAACTCTTATCCAACTGAACCTTCGGCTATTAATTTATTGCCGTATGTATGGTGTCGGTATTCACGTATAGTTCATACATATACACTAACTGGCCAATGACAAGTGGCTGCTGCAAAGCTGATTGCCCAGTTTAAATATTTCTGACATTTCGCTATCGAATAACACATCTTGACCAAAGGAGGCACACCGTCATTGGGTCAGTGGGGGACTCGGTCTTCTTGTTTGGTATGTCTATTTCGAGACGGTCAGCAAATATGTCTTTTTTGTATATTTGCTTGCTGTATGTTGGACTTTTTTTTTTTATATATATTTAGCGCGCACTAAAGGGATTTTGACTACCCTTAATATGATCGAGCACAGTGCGAGCGTTAGGAAAATAGTGCAGGATTTGCAAGGAGATACCGATGTACATTAATTTTGAAGCTTAGAATATCAAAATGGGAGGGAAAAATCGAGCATGGTAAAGCATTCCACATTCATGTTGTACGGCTAAAGAAAGACTCTCTGTACTTGACAATACGTCCGAAATTGAGCTCAAGGGTAAACTGATGAGCATTCCTAGAAGCGCGAGTATTACGGTTGAATATTTTAAGGGGAGGAATGCAACTGGCTACTTCGCTAGAACACTGTTTATAAAAATACCGATAAAATAGCGAAATACATGAAACATTTCGACGATGTTTGAGAGATGTAAATGTTTCTACTATAGTTCTATCGCCAATCATTCTTAGAGCTCTATTTTGAATTATATCCAAAAGATTCAAATAAGTTTGAGGAGCTCCTGCCCAAATGTGAGAGTTATACTCAAGTTTTGGTCGGATGAAGGCCTTATAGATTACAGCCAGATCAGACGGTGAGAAGAATTTCTTGCACCTTCGGAGAAAACCTAAGCACTTTGCAGCGTTTTTGGCGACATAGAATATATGTTCATTCCACAAGATGTGGTCTGTGACGCACATACTGATGACTAGCGCCTCCTATCTGCAAGCTTATCATTGGTGACCACATGCCTAATCAGTTTAACGAAAGTTAATTTGTCATACGAGTATAATCTACAAAGGCAAGAGTGATACGTTAAACAACTACATAAATAGTTCAATTGTTAATTCATTAATATTAAATTTAGGGTGTATAGAAATATTATTGAAATAATATCCGATATATGTCCGCCATTCGTTCAGTCTGATTTTTGACTTATTTTTCCAATAAAACTAAATGTATGGCGTCAATGGTGGCTTGAATATTGACTTTCACTGCTTCAAGAGTTGCTGGCTTATCGGCATAAACCAATGACTTAACATATAACCCCATAAACAGAAGTTGAGTGGCTTCAAAGTCGCATGAACGAGGGGGGCAGTTAACAGGACCACTTCTGAAAACAGAGATGTCACTAAATTTATTTTGTAATTCATTTATGGTTAAGCGCGTTGTATGGCAAGTTTGCCGTCTGTTGGAACCTTATGTTGTGGAAGTTTAGCTAATTCATTTTTTGGAAACCGCACCAAACAGTTAATTTTAATGGATGTAATGGTGACTCGTTAATGGCTTGAGGATTGTCTTCGCTCGATATACTTCAATGTTGCTTAATGACGAAGTCATTTAACCAGAAATGAGTTTCATCATTAACCACAATTCAATGGACGAAATGCTCTATGAACTTCTCGAACAGATTTATTTTTTTCAAAGTAAATTTCCACAATTTGGAAGCGTTTTTCTGGCGTTAATCGATTAATGATGAATTGGTAAACATTACTGAACAGAAATGTTAACAGAATTTGACATTTTTATCAGCTGTCAAACCATAGCCAACAACCATCGAAACATCTCATGCGGCTAAAAAATCACCCTAACAACTGTTCAGTGTATTAGACATAGTCCCAATAAGTATTTAACCGCAACATATATGATCGATATTATTATGTTGTTTCCAAAAGCACATCTTAACATAAAGGAATATCTCCTCAAACATCCCCCAACACATTCCAGCATTAGTGGTACCCAAAATGAATATAGCATTTTTTAAATTATTTTTACAACTTATTCAATCAAATCTTGAGTGTATGTATGATCCATTTCCTTTAACTAGTGTCTTACAGTATTTCTTCCCTATATGCCAATCTCGAGTCTTCAGTTTTAATGATTTGTACAAAATAATTTGAATATGCTACATTACACAGCTTAGCAACTTCCCTTACCAACACTTTTAAACGGAACTCGAAACAATCTAATCAAAGATCCCAATTTCAATTCCGTCAACTACAAAACAAAATCGATGCAAATAAAAAGACTAAATATGGCGATTTCTTGTATTTTTTCTTTTATGTTTTGAATATTTACCAAATTTCTGTGTTGTTCCCCTTCTTTCTCATACGTCATCATACCCTCCTGAAAACTAAAGGGTTTTTCAACAGGGACGCTACAAAAGTAGAGCGACAGGGACAGCAAACGACGCCATATTTCTTGCCGCTCTTTTGACATTTCTCTTCAGCAAGGTTTGCCATTTCATGATGGAAAGATATACGAGCCAGTGAGACAAAGAAGGGCCCGTAGTGTCGAGAATATTGCTGCTGCTGAGGCCTCAGTTGCAGAAAGCCCAAATGCGTCTCTCACACTTCGTTCTCAAGCTTTGGGCATCTCTGTGACGTCGTTGTGACGAACTTTGCGAAAAGATCTTGGCCTACATCCTTACAAGATTAAATTGGCACAAGATCTGAAGCCGCTTGACCACCAGAAGCATCGTATGTTCGTGAATTGGGCTAAGCAACGACTTGAAAATGATTCGGATTTTCATAGAAAAATCATCTTCAGCGATGAGGCTCATTTCTGGCTGAATGGCTTCGTCAATAAACAAAATATGCGGTATTTGTCAGGCAGCAATCCAAAAATACTCCTTGAGTCATTATTGCAGCCCGAAAAAATTACGGTTTGGTGTGGTTTATGTGCCGGCGCGGCGGCGTCATTGGGCCGTACTTCTTCCGTGATGATCAAGACCGGCACGTTACTGTGAATGGGGATCGCTACCGCTCAATGATAGCCGAATATTTTTGGCCTACGTCAAGTATATGTTCTATGCCAACTAGCCATTGACGACTGATGAAATTCGTACGAATATCGAACGTGAAATTGCAGCAGTATCGGCCGATTTATGCTTGAAAACCGTCCAAAATTGGGTCCAGCGTCTGGACTTCTGCAAGCGTGCCTGTGGTGGCCATGCAAAAGAAATCGAGTTCCATACATAATTGCATCGAACGTACTTTTACAGGAATAAAGAATTTCATTGATATCCAAAACCGTTTTTTTTTAATTAAAAAAATTTTGTAGCGCTCTTATTGAAAAACCCGATATATATTGCCTGTCATATAAGAATATCCTTCCACGCTTTGCATTCACTTCTAAAAAATATTCAATTTATCTCTGCCTCACTTCCTTCAAATATCTGAAACCTAGCTATTTCCTAAAAACAATCGGAAACATTTTAAAAATCATCGCCAAACTTATTATTATTATTTTGTATAAAATTTTGAACTTTCCTTGTAAGTTTTTTTATTTCCCTATGTTTTCTCAAGGGTAGGTGCATGATGAACACTCTAAAAACTGCGTGTAAACTTACTAAGAAATTGTATGTAATTTCAGTGTAAGAGTAGGCAAGTTGCATATTTATACACATGGTAATAGGTGAACAAAAAATTTGAACACATTATGTTGGATATAGCAAACATTATTGTTGCAAATTTTCACACTCTGTGTACCTATCAATCGCCATTGTTCAGTATTAAATTAATAATGCTTAAACATTACGCCCACAATGTTTATAATTAAACAAATATTGTTCAAATTCAAACACCTTATAAAAACTACACATTTGTATTTCAACAATCTGATGAAACAATTTGATGACGTTACATATTTTATGTGTAAATTTGCAATTCGTTTGTGACGGTGACGATACGTTTGCACGTTCATTATTCCTTTCATTCGTAATCAGACCGTTGGCGAACACAGAACGTCCTAGTTCTGTATTTATAAATTATGTCTTAAAATATTTTGTATTTAATAATTTGAACTTAGTTTTCTTTTTTTGCTTAAGTAAAAAAACAAAATGACTCGATTTGTTATGTGTTTTTACTCAAATTCAATTTTAATAATAAAAAAACTTTATTTAGTTTTTAGCAAAAAAATATTGTTTTACTTTTATGACTGCATTATTTGATTTGTATGCACAGATAAAAGCATTTATTTCAGTTATATTCAACAGGTCAAAAAATATCACAATTGGCCATCGACGCATATTTCTCGCAACGTTGTAATTTTGGCAGAGGTGGTCAACAACATCAAACATTGGGTGGCCGTGGCGCGATAGTTGTGTGCTCGCCTGTCAACCTCGTGGTTACAGGTTCGATTACTGCCGTTGTCTATGTCTTCTTATATTCCATTAAAAACCAATTCTCAAAATTGTCATAAAATAAGTTGCTGCTGTGCTCATTACATGCTGTTTAGGCATAACACTAACAACATGTGATTGAGTAAACTAGCATACCCATAAAATATGACAACGAAATAAATAAAATAATGCGAATTATAAGGGACATAAATAAATAAGACACGGTAATTTTCTCCGCATTAGTTCAACTGCCATCCCTGGAGATAAATCTGAGACAACAACCAGCTCTAGTCTCAGAGCATTGCGCCACACATCTTTCCTATCCTTCTTTCTCTTCTTCCACCGGATGCCCGCGTTGTGTTAAGAAAAACATATAAAGGGTATTCATAATCCCTTGAGCGCGTGCAAAGTTATAAAAAAAAAAAAAAAAAACGTATTTAGTTGTGTTAATTTGGACACATTTTTAATTAACGCTCATAGGCAAACAAACGTAAAATTTTCTTTAATTTTTCATATTAAATAATGAATCTCTGCAAAAAGCTTAAGATCTATAAAAGCGAAATCTTATACATAAGTTCTAAGTCTAAACGATTTCATACCTAATTTTGTTGCTAGTTTACACATTGCTTGTCGAATTTCGCAATAAACTTCAACATAAAAAGTTTAAATTTACACATTTTATGCTGATGTTTACAAAAAATAAGCTCTTTTTAGAGCGAAATCACATACATAAAGGTGCAATTTTAAGCATTTTAATACTTAATTTTGTTTGGGGTTTGAACATTGTTTGTAGAATTTCGCTATGAATTTACAAATAAAAAGTTTATATTTACACATTTTATGCTTATAAACCTTTATTTGAAATTACACATAAAAGATTTAACATTTACACTAAAAATATGTAGAATTAAAAAGTGTGTAAAAATACTGTAATTAAGGTAGGCAATAAGTTTCCTCGCTTTATGATAGTAAAATTACACGATTTATTTTTAGAGTGAACACTACAACTAAACTAACCTTGATAAATATCTACATTTAAAATCTTAGAAAACAAAGCAGTCGATTTGAGCAAATTCTTCGTTAACATTTGGAACAGCTTCATCCAATTCAAATAAGACTGGCAACGCGACCGAGATTATAGCGCGTTAAAATATCAAACCAGATAATTAATTATGAACATAGTTATACTTAGATAACCGCACTGCGAAAATCTAGATAAGAATACGTATACGATTTATGTATGCACGACGTTGGAATAGAAATCGGTTTTTTTCAGACTTTGTTTCCTTCTCCGAAAAAGGTGACTTTAAGACTTAAGTGACACTTGGAAACAAATATTATCAAAGCTTAAAAAAATAGTTTGTTGACTACCTGACAAGTCATGAACTGTCAAAATCGATTGAGTGATGGCTCCGATTTAAATTGATTAAAAAACCTTCACAAAATTCAAATTGTACTTAAGAAAATTCAAAATTTTTCTGATTTTATTTTTTGCTTTGGAAAAAGTTGATTTTAATCCTTTTAGGTGACATTTAAAAAATTAAAAATTATACAAACGTCAAAATATAGCATCTTGCCTATCTGTAAGCCCTAAGCTGTCAATATGTATTGAAGCATGTCTCCGATTTAAATGGATTATACAAAATTCAAAATTTTATATTGGAAATGCGGGTTTTCAAAGGTGTCTGATAACTTTACCTTGCAGCATATTTTTTACGTCATCACACACTTTTGAAATCTAAATTCACATAAAATATAAGCCATTCGGAATGACTTCATACACAACTAATATAATACTGAGATACCGTACTCAATTTTTTCTATCTGAACACGTGTCTTATCTAATATCTTTTAACTATCAAAATCATGAAAGACTTCACAATAAAATTTTAACTAGAAAAAAGCAAGACCCAGATCGAGACAAGACTTGGTTAGGCAAGACCGAGGACGAGACTGAAATTTTGACGAGACCGATACAAGACTAACAAAATTCTCACCTGGTCTCGTCTCGTTGCCTGTGCAAATTTCAAACTGTTTACCTTTGGCTTTAAACGCTTCTTCTTAAGTTAAGCACCTTCTTAAATAATAATATTCCTTACAGTGCTTATTTCAGGTATTTCTGTCATTCCCTAGCGAACTCTGCAGTACCTCAAGGCAGTCACCTTTGTCATCAGCTCTTTATTCTTACAATTAACGAAATTGAAGTACAAGTAAAATATTGCTACAGCTGGATCTCTGCAGACAACATGCCTAGTTTCTTTCTCTTCGCATTACTCTAACCTTTTTCAATTATATTTCGGTAGTTTATGAGTCAGGTGCATTAAACAGCTTTCAGTCTTTAGCCATTCAATCACATTTTCAAATAAGCGCATCAAATCTGAGTCATTCTTTATTTTCTCAATGACAACCCTTTATCCTTGAAGCCATGGTTCAAGTGTAAGCCCATCAAATGTGGTCCATTATTATTAACAGATTAACATCTCAGGAATTGTAAGCATTTAACGTATTTTCTTAAGATCCAAACTTTCGTCCTTTGGCCTACCTTTGAACTACTTACCTCCTTACCAATATCGTAACAAATCTTCTTGAACAACCTAGAATAACGTAGAAGAATATCCGACATTCTTCTCACTCCTCAATCAAGTAACATTGGCTCTCTATAACTCTTTCTTTTTGAAAACTTAATACCGTCTCACGACTATTCTATTTGTCATAAAATTAGCTTTAAATGTCCTGCATAAGGTACTCAAAACATGGAGTGCATCAGGTGTCTGTCTTAAGACCTTTACTCTATATTAAACTTCTTGATTATCAAACAAAAACAAAAATGTATTATTATTTGCGTTTTCTTCTATTCCTCTTGATTATCTGATTCAAGATAAAATTGCAGGCCCGATAGTAAATCAGCTATAATATGTGTTGTTAATGGAGCCGTAAAAATTTCTACTAAAAGTCTATAAACGTTTTTCTTGTGAGCTAGTAAATGATCAAACTACCTACCTAATTCTTAGATTCAGCTAGAGATTATATATAGTTTCAAATATGTGTTAAATACTACTTGCTTCCGAGTTGGTTTCTTTAACTATCCACTTATTAGTAATTATAGCTCATTGGAAGAAATATTAATCTTGAGCAATAAATAACTGCTGCTCTCATTTTTTTTTAATACCCAAAACCAATTTAAATTTATGCAACAATACCCACATAATTATTTTATCTTCCTATATTTCTCATTTTGAAACAAAAGAAATGCGGAAAACTATAGCATGTGTGTAATAATTTCCCAGATCTCATTTTCAAAAGTAAAAAAAAATTTGATCACGCTAATGCTCTCTGCATTTTAACTACCAATTTAAGCAACTGACTTTAAGTGTGTGTAGTATTATAGATCAACATTAAAATGGTACATATATTCCTCAATAGCATAACTCATAATATGATGTTCATAAAAAAGCTCTTCTTTAGCAACATGTTTAACAGTTATATTTTGTTTTCTACAAATTTACAGTGCTGTGCAAATAGTTTTTCTCAGTCTATTATTTTAACACGACTTTTGTTTTTGGAATTTATAAGAATTTATAATGGCATTTAATTGAAGACTTTAATAGAAAATTGGGGATTCCAATTGCTTGTGAGTTTGAGACCTACTCAAGGGGCAGCATAATTTTGTATACCTCTATAGCTTTACCTGGATGCCACCCGTGGATCTCACAATTTAATTTTATTGGCAAATCTGTTCATTTTCGAGCTTTTTTTTTAATCTACCATTTATCGTATTGCAAGCTTTCAGTGTCATTTGGATTGAATTCTTAACACGGGGCTTGGTACCTACTATTCTTGTTTTTTTCTGGATAGTACCTTTAGCACAGAGACACAATAGGTTAGTCAAAAAGTCAATGAAAAAATGAAAGACGTAATACTTTTTTTGGCACAAAAATAATATTTTATTTTTCAACATAGTCTCCTTTAAGCAGGATAATCTTCATCCAAAGTTTCTCCAATTTTTTGATGCCCTCCATATAATATGATTTCTACAGACTCTCAAAATAAGCATTTGTTTCAGCGATGAACTCGTCATTCGACACAAATCTCTTACCTCCGAGACATTTCTTATTGTTCGGAAACAAGAAATAGTCGCAGAGGGTTAAAGCTGGAATATCCGCGATGAGGGAGGAGGTCGTATCACAACTCACGCAATTTTGCCATTCCGACCCTAATCCATCACGTCTGAATAATATTCACGGGTGATCCTTTTACTCTTTAATCGATGTGAATAACATTTTGCGCATAACAAAATATTGTCGCAATGACCTTGTTTCTTGAGAAACCCACTTTGGCCTTCTTTGTCTTCGATTCACCAGGAAAAGTCCATTGCTTTGAATGTCCCTTTGTTTCTAGTGTATCATGGTGAATCCAGGTTTTATCCACGGTTACGAAACGGCACAACAAATCAGTCGACCATACCTTTTAAGTTGTCAAACGATATAATGCGTTTTTTTTGATTGTGAGCAAACGTGGAACCCATCATGCGGAAACCTTTTTTATGTCGACATATTTATGAAAAATCGAAATAAGTGAGCAATGTGCTAAGCCTTAGGCCTCTGCAACTACACGCTGATCGCCTAATATCAAACTATGGATTTTGTCGACCATTTCTCGTTTGGTGGCGTCACTTGTGCCTGAACGACCAGACCGAAATTGAGTAAATCCAATCGATGTTGAAGAGTCCCCATAATATTCGTCTAGGCTTTGTTCCTTAAAAACCTTCCCCGCTCTGAGGAAAGTGTTGACGAAAATGTGTCTATTTTATGAAAAGTCTAATGTAAGACCTTGGTTTGAAAGGCCTCAAGATCAAGTTATTGCAACTTGGGAAACCATAGCGTGTGGTCCTATATATCTCCGAATTGGTATGTTACTTGCTCAGTTTCGAAAAGTTGTGATTTTGACTGGCCTGCTCTTCCGCAATCAGCCGATCTTAAACACCCAGACTCTGTGTTTGTGAGTTACTCGAGAATTGCGGCCTTTGAATCTTTGAATGCAAATACTTTGAAAAAGTGTTAAGGAATGCAAAAAGTACAACAAATTGAAATGGTTGAAATTTAACGAAAATTCACTTTAAAGTAGGTTTTTTTTGTTATTTTTTTTCAATTACAGTAAAACCCGAATTTATTCCCCTCGCAAAAGTGGCACTTACATATCTTCCGAAATAGCAGTAAAAAAATCAAAAAAGAAAATATAGTTATTTTTGATACTCCATATCATCAAATGTAAAAGATTTGATACCTTTTGCATTTCTAAGCAATTTCGAAGTCATTTAAAATGTGGAGTAAGAAGTTGTAACGAAGCGTTACAATTTCCATTTCCAAACGACCGCCGACAGCTACCGGCTCTTAGTTATTCGCACTTACCAGCAACATACTCGAGCAAAATCAATCGACTTGAATACCAACCTTACATTTGTGTTCGTCATCGTTACAGTTCACACCGCCTCAAAGCTACAAATATATCAAGTAATAGTAATGAATGACAACGAGGAGAAAGAAACTTTTATACTCAATAGCAAGCCTTGATCGCGATTTTGGCTTTGCTGAGGAATAATGTTCTCGTTGATCTCGAGCGGCAGCCAGCTGGACGATCAATTCCGTTTAACCTTAATTGATACACTGGTGTGGCATTTTAGGCGGACTTTTTGGTTAATAAAATAGATTTTCCCTACTAATAGCCCTTGGGCAGGAATTATATTCCTAAACCGTTTTTTCCCTCTTACTGCCCCCGAGTAAGTTGTGGGCTTTCGGACTTTCCCTTGGACTAGCCTTGGGCAGGAATTAGATTCCTAACCGTTTTTCCCCTCTTACTGCTCATAAGTAAGTTGTGACATACCCGACTTTCCGTTGGATTAGCCTTGGGCAGAAACTAGATTCCTAACCGATTTTCCCCTCTTGCGACTTGTGAGTAAGCTGTGAGAGTGTATATTCGCTATTACCTGTCTGCTCCGTCTCAGCTGTCACTTATAGGAAATACCCTGTTATTTATCGTAAGTCAAAGAGTTTGTAAGAAAATTGTAAAAGAATATATTGTTGCAATAAGAGATAATTAAACCGAGTTCTAACCTTCCTAAACCCGAGTTTTATTGTGTTTTCTTCGGGATATCCTGGACACCGATGAGCTTACCTCAGCTTACGGGAAAAAACCATCACACAGTTAGCCGACGAAAACATTTTATTAGTGAATTCTTGTGTTTCACGATGTGTATAAAGGTGCCTAATTTAAACTCACGGTACTTTATTAAATAAATCTCGTCAGTTCATGATGTTTTGGATATGCATTGTGGAATACTTAGGCAGCTTTTTTTTAAACTTCATATTCCGCAGAAAAGTACCTCACGGAATGGGGAATTTATCCGTAATTTAGTGTTTCATCAAAACGTATCCGGAATATCTAAAATGACCACCCTTTCAAATATAATTAGAGATATGTATTGCCCATGCTTGGACCTAAATATGTGCCCTTAGGAACAAAAACCCAACTTAGAATAACCCTTCGTTAAAATAATATAAAGAATTTAAGCAATAATAATTATTTAAAGCTATCTGTAAATGATATTTATCAGAAATTTATTTGTTTTACCTAAAGATCGTCAAGCCATTCGTGAACATTTGAAGAAAAAAAGTCATTTGAAATACCAAAAGCAGTAGAGGTCCACCAAAACTTCCCTGTGGTACTACGATGAGGCAATTTAATATTTGAAAAGCTCTTCCATACAGTCTTTTTTTAAACTTTCAAATTATCTCACAAAATTTAATAGTTGTGCAGAGAATCGTAAAAGCTGTTTTTTTTTAAATAACCCAACTTGCAATTGTTTTCATCCATAGCCAATATGTTTTTTTTGCACATCACTGTAATGTAATTTGCTTTAATGAACCCATAAGTGTAGACTCTATGAAGCCACTTGATCGACCTGGCTTAAGCCAAATATAGGAGGCTATAAATGAATGAATGAATGGATGAACGACTGGATGGATGGATAGATAGATGGCTTGGTTGGATAAAGGCATAAGCACATAAAAAAAATAAAAATGCATGACGATTACTTTGGAGAAGTTTCCGTATTTTATGGGCACAAAACTATGAGCTGATTGCGTTTATATGGGTGAAACTTTTGCTAAATATGTATATTCGTACCTCCCTACCAAAAAAAAATTAATAATTATCATCTCTTCTTACTTCTCGCATTTAGATATGTACACAAAAAATGTTTTTTATAAATCTACCTGAAATAGAAAAGCATCTACTTTAAAAGTATTTGTATAAACATATACTATATGAGACCTAACTTTCAAAACATTTTATTTTAAGATGGCAAATATGTATTTTTCACAAGGACGTCGTACATACATATTTTTAATTAACGAAATATTTGATGAGTTTTTTGGTCCATTTGATAGGTTTACTCAATTTTTTTTTTAATTTCAATATGTAGGCACATATACTAAGGGTAAGTTTCGGATTCCTAAAAAAAATCATAGGTACTTGAAATTCTAATCGAGCGATTACTGTGCCAGACGTAGACATGTATTTCTGTATGTTTATCTGTTTGTCAAACTTGAAACGTAGATTATGTTCCACCCATACAATTGGTGTGTGTTTATTTGAAAAACCGCCTTTTTCATAAGAAGAATGTTGTTCCATTTGGACTGAAATATTTTTACTTGCGATATTATGTATATAGATAACTGTAGGTACATTGACCATTTTTCCATATGCAAAAAAGAGGCCAACCTTAAAATTAAACAGGTTTAGGAAGAAACGATATTTATTCAAAATATTTGTACTTCAGATTACGTACTTCCACTAGTTCAGTCTTAAAACTTAAATAAAAATACTTGTGACATAAAAAATACTTAAGTACTTATAATTTAAGAGTTCAACTCAAAGAAACTGTAAGTATTTGTATTTTCCTTCCCAGTGTACTTTTTTAAGTTACCATCCCGTTTTCTTAAAAAAAATCTTTAAATCTCAACAATCATAGTCAGAATTGCACTTTGTAATCAACATTGCATTTAGTGTATTAATTTTTAATTGCGATTATTCAGGTGTCTAAATGTTACTAAAAAATGAAAACGGTCTTTCGTCTTTCCTTAGGGACATTTGAAGCTGGACGCGACAGTGAAAACTCTATGAGCCAGTAAATTATCGTACCTTACATTTTCTACATCAAAGTGTTTTCAACCCATTTCTGGCTTGGTGACAAATTTTCCGTTTTCCATTTTTCACTTTGTTTCTTACGCAAGAAACCTCACAATAACAAATCTGAATTATTCAAATCAGTGCTGTCTTCATTTTGTGTTTAAGTCATTTAGTCCTGAAGAAAGTACTTTACTCTGACGGAAAAATGTTTCAAGGAAAAAAGAGGACATTAAGAGGACAATTTAGTAAAAGGAGCACAAATTGCTGTTCTATTTAAGAAAAAAAAAAAAGGACACGATACTGAAAAAGGACTGTCCTCGGACTGACGGTCACCGAAACTATAGGGGAAGTTTTGCATTTGGAAAAACTCAAACTCGAGAATTTCATCATACCTTCACATTACCATGATATTGAAAACACCTAAACAGTGGCTCGCGCAATCACATCTGTCTGGCTGTCTATCTGTCTTTCTGTACAACGATCTCCAGCGTAAAAGGCTTAAGTGAATTTCTTCAAACTTGTTATTTTAGCTTTTTAGGCGACTGTCTTGTAAAGGGGTTTTGACTACCCTTAATATGATGAGACATAGTGCGAGCGCTAGGAAAGTAGGGAAGAATGTAAGAGCAAATACCCATGCACATTGGTTTCGAATTTCTGAATATTAAAATGGTAGTGAAAATAGAGCGGGGTAAAGCATTCCACATTTGAGTACGTCCAAAGTTAGGCTCAATGGTTAACTGGTGAGCATACCTGGAAGCGAGACCATTATTGTTGGATAGTTTAAGAGAAGGAATGCAACTGGCTATTTCGCTAGAACATTACCAAGCTCAATTTTGAATTGTATCCAAAACTTTCAAATGAGTTTTGAGAGCTCCTGCCCAAATGTGAGAGCAATATCCCAGCTTTGCACGAATAAAGGCGTTATAGGTTACAGCCAGATCGGAAGGGGAGAACAATTTTTTGCATCTTCGAAGAAAGTCCAAACACATTGCAGCATTTTTGGCAACATTAAATATGTGGTCATTCCACAACAGGTGGTCTGTGATACACATACCAAGGACGGAAAGCTGATCGGTTTTTTCAATACAATTGCTGCTCATTGGTAGCGGCATGGGTGGTGGGTTCTGCTTTAACGACACAAGACAGCACTGAGTTTTTAAGACATTACATTCTACGCGTCTCTTAGTCCCAAAACTAACGGTACCTGGAATACAATTTTATCTACCATCTTTATTATCTCGAAAACTATTCTATACTATACTATTTTAGTAAAAAAAAATTTATATTCCACAGTTCGGTTTAATTTTTTCTTAAGATATTTTGTTATTAACATAGTAGGTACCTGCCATACAACAATTTACTTATTTTCGATTTTATCATAATCGTTTTAGCGGATTCTGATCAAGGTTTTCATATAGGATGCCCTTCGAATTTTAAATAATACTGCTTAATAAAATTTTCGAAAAACGTACATTATTTTTGAACAAAAAAAATCATTTTTCGTTGAAAGCTCAATACTGTCGAAATTTGATGACTCGAACCATTCAAACTACGATGTAAGTAGTAAATTGTTAACTACTATCGTGTTAAGGTCTTAATAATAGGCCACTTAGCATTTTACTAGTTAGCAATTTCCTAAGTGCTTATTTATTGAATAACTATTTCAAATTTTCATTTTAAACTAGTAAATTGTAAATTAAAGCTGACCATTTATAAGGTTTGAATTTTGATGAACACAATTACTGTTGTTATGCGTTGTAAATTAATTATATGTTGTTGAAAACCTAACATGTGTTCAAAAAAGGTGTTAGATATTTCTATTTTCATGATTTTAACTTCATTATTTACAAAAAAAAAAAAAAAAAATTATGCACTAGCAGGACTCGAACCTGGGACCCTCGCGTGTCCACCAGGGATATACTTGCAGATGCCATAATGGATTTAACAAATTGCTAAAAGTTAAAGTAGCCATTCCGTGATTTTAACTTTAGCAAAATGTTAAAATCGTTAAAAATTAGCTAAATCATCTTTTTAGCTTAGTAAATTGCTAAAAGTTGCTTTAACATTTTACTAAATCGCTTAAAACTTTGCGCCGTATCCATGTTAGCTTTACTTTTAATAAAAACTACATTGTTAATATCTACGTCAGCTTCTCTACATTTTTTTTTCTTTTTTGTTTGTTTAAAAATTGCCTTAAAAAATTCGACTTAACTAACGCCAAATAATATCTTCGAGTTATAGAGACATTCGAGTTATAGAAGTTAGAGTTGTCAAACAAAAAATAAATGTAAACTTCAGGCAGTGTGGCCAATTTAGCATTTTTCCTGCTAAATTTAGGAGGAAAAGTTTACTTTTACCATTTTATTTTTTCAAATCCAGCCAGCAGTATTTTTAGCAGGAAATTTTGTTTTACCAGGAAATCTAGCAGTTTTTTATATTTCTCCAACCCAAAACAAAATATTACTTTAAAAAATTAAAGCTTAAGGGGATGGCCGTGGCGCGATAGTTGTGTGTTCGGCTGTCAACCTCATGGTCACAGGTTCGATCCCTGCCGTAGTCTATGTCTTCTTATTTTTCCATTAAAAACCAATTCTAAAAATTAATGTCATACAATGAGTTGCTGGTTTACTCATTACATGTGATTGAGTAAAACTAGTACCTATACCGATAAGATATGTCAAAGAATTAAAAAATTAATGCGAATTATAAGGGACATCGATAAATAAGACACGAAAATTTCTCCACATTAGTTCAGCCGCCATGCCTGGAGATACAATCTGAGACGACAACCACCTACAGTCTCCGAATATCGCGCCACACATCTTTCCTATCAATCTTTCTCTTCCTTACCCTCACCACGCCCACGCTGTGATGAAACATTTAAAGGGTATTCATAATCCCTTGAGTGCGTGTAGATTATAAAAACAAAAAAAAGCTTAATCAAACATAAATGCGTACCGCTTATTACAGAGCTTCAACAGAACTTCTTTTCTGTTAAAAAATGTTTCTGGAAGTGACCATTAAACGATTTTTATAAAGATAAGAACATGAATTCTGAACTTATTTCCAAAATTGAATCGCAATGGAACAACATAAATCTAAATAAATGGGAGAATATTGAAAATATTGTTGAATTTTGGTCCGAGGTAAAAAGGTTGACAGATGCATCCATGAAAACCTTTACAAAGAGTTGTCAATTCGTTTTTAGTTTTGCCTATCTCAAATGCTGCAGTTGAAAGTGTGTTTAGTTTTAGGATCCGAGATAATTTATCTAAAAAATGTTGTGATGCCTTCATTATTCCTCCTAATATAATCAAACAAGTTGATTCATCAAAATTTAATTTTACCGTTAAAGAAGAACAAGAAACCTGTGATATTTTTGAAGACGATTTAAATGAAGCCGGTAACTTTTGCTGTATAAACTAAATAATATTATATATAAATACCTTTTACTTAATTAGATTAACATACTCTGATACCTTATTCTTTTGTTGCGAAATTGATTAATAACTATTTCTAAGGTTGTTTCCTTTTTTTTAAATAAATCTAACAAAATAAACAAATTATGTCTTTGGTTTTCATTAGTTATTTAAAATTCAACATACTAAAGTAAAAAAAAAAATTTATAAAAAAATATACACTCGGTATTTTAAACGTCGCTCTAAAACAAGGTTGATTGTTCCAGGCATATATTTACGTTTTTTGCGGTCTAATTACATGATTTCCAGAGTTGGTAGGATTTTTGGCAGTTTTTTTTTCCTAGAAAAAATTATCATTTTTTTAAGCAGTTTTTGTAGTCAAAAAATCCTGCTGAAACCTTTATTTTAGCAGGATTTGAAATATTTCATTGGTCACACTGACTTCAGGTTTCGTGCTATTACCAACCAATTTTATTCGTGTTATCAAATTATCGAGTTATCGAAGTCAGACTTTGTCGAAATTCTGTTTTAAAATTTATAGTGTTTGATACTTTAAACACCAATGCTCCAACTGTTTTTTAATTTTTCTTTTAAAATTTATATTTTTTTAAACTGACAGCATTCCTGTTTTTGTGATAAAAACAGTTTTTAGGAAAATTAAAAGAATGAGTTTAATGCTTTCCAGCACTTTTTTTTACATTAAATCGACATTGCCAAAAAAATAAAAGAAAATGTATGTACGTGCGACTCAGTCAAAGTGCCCAAGCCGATATATATATATGAATTTAAGCTTGGAAGTTAACAAATATGCAATTGATTAATATGACAACTCGGGCGTGGTTTAAGTAAATGTATATAAGTATTAAACGAATTGCAAAATTAAATTTTTTTATTTAGCTAATTTTTAAAGGTAATCGTTAGAAAATATTTTATAGACTAAAAAGCTGCATGGTCTACATTTGCAATTTCCTAAGGCCCGTACGTAGGTGGGAAGGTAAATATTGTTTGCAATTTCCAGTAGAACTCTTTTTAATGTTTGGTTTTTTATTTAAGTATGACTGAATGGTCTGATGTTGTGTGTAAATATTACTTTATATACAAAGTACAGTAATTAAGTTGAAGGTATTTTCTAAAAAAAAAAGATGGTTTGTTTTTGAGTGATTTTTTTATTTAGAATTTGAATATATTTATTCGCTGTGTCAATAAAATATAACGATATTAACATTTAGACACAATTTTAGGTTGTGCTATTATGCAGCTTAAAAAAATAGTTTAGACCTTTAAAGTCTGTCTGGCATTTTTTCACATTTTGTATATTTGGCTATAAATGTCTGAATATCGCAATGGATGGGAAACATTCGTTTAGTGTGACTGAAGAAGGAATATCTGTTTTTCACAGTACGTACGCTATTGAGCAAGAGAAATCATTGAGTTGTGGAAGTAGACATACTTAGTTTTAAGCTGTTTTTTAATCTCCATTTGACAAAGTTGTCGGGAAAATAATTAAATAATAATATTTGAATGATGATAACATTTTTCATTATTTATTCCACATTCATATAAATGAATAATAGATACCATAAGAACTATGTATTATTCACAAAAAAAGCTTCTTTATTTTTTTTTTTTTTTTTTTTTTTTAAATCACCTGAAATATAAATCAACTTTCTAAGAACTATTGTAATGTCCATCGACATTAAGACAGCAATACCGTACTAATTGGCCATAGCTGCAATCCTATAAATAATCGATTGAAAATGTCCCAGGGAAATGCAAACTTCATGCTTTGAAACTTTCACATACTGATCCGAAAAAGTGCCAAGCCTGTATTTAGATATATTAGATTTTTCATGAATAAATCATAAGATTCAACTTAATTTGGCTTCGTTTATAATTTATTCAACCCAAAGAGGAAAAATAAAATGTAAATACACAACACGATGATAATGGGAAGTTGATGTAACTATTCCGACACTATAGAGTCTATATGAATGATACATGCGTAAAGGGAATTAAATTGTTAAAATTACATAATTAAGGAAGCTGAAAGATTGGAACTAATGTGGGTCAAATTTTTATAGGGTGCACCCAATTCATATCTTTCTCTTTCTACGGAGAATATTAATTACAGTTTGTGAATACATATGTGCTTGTGTATAGTATTATTAATAACTATAATTATGATATTCAGATACAGGCGTCGTCGTACGAAATGTTTCCTTCTGAAATCAAGCAACTGATTTTTTTTAGTATTTGGGATATATAATGTTGCTTAGACTACCTATTTAATTTATTTTAATTTAAATTAGCTGTTTAAGTTCGCATTTGCTTAATATAATACAGAAGTTTAAATGATTTACCAACCAACCAAACATTAAAAAAATTTAATTACGTAGACAATTTTATTATTAGCAAGATATTGAGAAAGAGAGAAAATACCATACATGTATTCCTAGCAAAAAATTAATAAATCGATGTTTTGACATATGTTTCGAAGCGTCGAAAACAATTCGTTACTTTTGACAATAGAAATAAAGAGCTACAGTAGAGGAATATTGACTCTCTGACGTCACCACAAAATCCATTTTCACACGGTATATGTTTAGAGTCGTTGAAGATGAAATGAATAACATTAATCGGTCAAACTTTCAAATCGATCATTATTGCCACGTACATGCGTTGACGTACTGACGTGCAACGAAATCTCTGGTCTCTCTTTAGTGGGATTATAAGTAGGTAGATAGCATTTAATGTCAATAAAATTAGAATATCTGAACATTTTTCCTAAGTCACTCACATCCAACAGCTTAACCGACCTGATGCCCCTATCAAACTAAGGAGATTCGAAAGAAAATGTAAAATTAATTATCTAAAGAAATTTTGGCTCCTGGAATTTACGCCAGAGGAAATTACGCCAGAATTTTTTTTGGAAAAAAACGCCAAAAAAATACTTCATACAAAATTCTAGCCTTTTTACTTGCGATATATGTAGGTAGATACTTAGGGCAAGCTTTGCATTTGGAAAAAAATCGAACTCAAGATTTTAGTCAAAGTTGACATTACGATGATAGATAACACCAAAAAGTGGGAGCTGATTTTGATCAAACTTCTTGGCGATTAGGCGTTTTAGGTGATTGTCCAAAATAGATTTTTGAATCGTTGTCTTAGCCCCAAGAATAAAGTTACTTGCCATACAGATTTTCTACCATATTAGATATCTCGAAAATGGCTTTAACTATTTTGATAAAAACAAGTACGTGTACTACTTTAGGTATGGTCCACATTTTGTCCAAAAATTTGTGTTACATATTTTGGTATTAACGGTACCTGTCATACAACCATTTATTTATTTTCGAATTTCGCATAAACGGCTCGACGGATTTCGATCAAAATTTTTTTACAGGATCTCCTTCAAATTCTAAAAAAATATTTTTTTTTTTGGAAATTCAATATTCCAAAAACGGAAATAACATTTTTTTTTTATTTAAGAATCCAAAAAATGTTCATATACCCAAACTTGTACCCACCCCAAATCCTATATTGGGTATTACCTTACGAGCCAAACTTTTTGTATGCCGTAGACCTAATTGCATAAAACACTTCACACGATGCCTAATTTTTTTTGTCTAGCTTTTTAAAATTTATTGTTTACATTTGAAATCTATTTTATGTTTTGAATAAAGATTTCACAATATGTCATGTGGCCACGCACCGACCGGACGCGCAATCCACCCCCTTCGGCTTGTTTGAAAATGCCTTAAAACATTTTATGGCGTTCTTTCCAAAACGTTATTTGGAAATTAGGTCAGAATACACAAATTTTCTGGCTTAATTTCCATTTTGCTTTCAGGCTCATCTGGCATAATTTCCAAAATTTCTGGCTTCTTTTTTGCAAAAGAAAAATCTGCTCGTTTTTTCCAATTTTGAGCCATTTTTTCCAAGAAGAAAATTCTGGCGCAATTTCCTCTGGCGTAATTCCGGCATCCGAAATTTTACTCGAGTTTTTGCAAACATTTTAAATAAATTGGACTACCATCAACTTGTTCTTTATTTAAGTGAATTGATCAAAATTTCCCATTGCATGGTCAAGTTAGTTGATCGTTCAAAATTAACCCGGAACAAAACGCCCTCTTGATTATTCGCATCGAATTAACTGATACTTTCAAATCATACTCAAACGAATTGTGGTCATTAACTACCGATGGAATTAATCAACAGGTGCAGTCAGGAAATACAACCTGACACAATTTCTTTCACGAGAAATAATGGAAAACCTACACCATTCACAGCTCAACCTCTGCTATTTACTTTCCCTTCCTTTCTCATATTAATATGAATACCGTTCGATCGGCTTTCGAAGATCTTCGCATCCTCACTCACAACTATTGATTTCAACCACACACGCCCAAATAAACATCACACACCTGAACACTCAACATTCAAAGCTAAAAACCTAGTTCAAGCTCAATTGTCAATTTGAAATACAATACCATCATGTCATAAAATATCATTTTCGTTGAAACGGTTTATTGTCTGCCTAAGGCAACTTGATAATAATTACTATTAACTTTGAGCTTATACAGGTACTTCTATTATGTTTTCTTCATCTTCACTACATCAACAATTTCTCTTTCAGATACACGGATTCACAATGACTCGAATACGACACCAGAGTATATTTCTGCTGCTGCTGCTGTACCTATCACAGATGAAGGCTTGGCGACCCTGTCCAGAGCTTAGTCCATCCTTAAGGCTTCCCTGCCGGTAAGTTTGTAATGTACAATTGTACATATTACAAATAATTCAATATGGAATCTCAGCTTTGTCAGACCTAGTTGCTAGTTCTTTTTCTTACTGATTCGCAAAGTAAAAGATATTGTATCTTTTTGTATAACATCTTTGTGTATATCAAATAATGACGAGTTGTATTTCCGCATTTGGTGTTTTCTGATCTTCTTCTTGTTTGTTCGTTATCTTCTAGATGCAATGTGGTGCCATTCGGACCCAACGGACAACTTGGAGCTGTTGCAATGGACTGTGATCGAGTGGTGTTCCATGGCGAAGCACCACAGTTGCCGTATGGTGCGCCAATCGTTTCGTATACACAGCGTTTTAGTGGACAACAAGTTTTACCGGCTTTGGTAAGTTATTTTTGATGTTGTTGTTTTTTTTTTTATTGTACTGCTATTACTTTGTAATTTTTCGGATTTTTTTTTCAAAACCGACGAGTCGCTCGTCGCTTTGCGTTAAAAGAAGAAATTAACAGAGAAAACGTTTTATGATGTAGTTTTTGTATCTTTTTGAGTCTGCTCGATTTAAAAAAAAAAAAAATAATAGTAATGAGTAAACAACAATAAATACCAGCAAGGTTAATATTCAGACACTAACAGTTTTGAAGTGGGATTGTGTTGAGAGGCTGGAGGAGTTTTGTCATTTTCTACAAATGGCTGCTTGTTGTTGGATGTTCGTATTTTTAGTTGAACAATTTTAAACTGCTAAATTATCGGCAACAATCAAACAGACTAAAATCACTTGAATAACAGGGTACTAAAAAAATGAATGGATTTTAATGAATTTTATTATTACATAGAGACATGTGTAGGTATTATGGCAACCAACCATGATATTCGAGGTGAGAACGATCGCTTTGAGGTATAATTTGATAGGTGTGGATCGGATGACCTTTATGATTTTTTTAAAAATTAATGGGTGATTTATTTTATTGTAAAGATGATAATACATAGGTATTCAATGTGTGTTTATAAACATATATGGTTCACTGAAAAGTAGAGTACATTACCTGGAATTCATGCAAGAAATTTAAAATAAGTGATCTTCATTAAAAATCTTGCAATTTACCTTCAAATTTTCAGCAATAGCAATATTGAATTATTACCTGGAACTACGAATTGCGTCACATAGCAATAGCGTCTTTATCACACATTTTCTGGAACACTGCCTTTAAAGTTTTTTTTAATTATTATCTAAGATACTTGCATTTACGTACAAGAAAAGTTGAAAAGAAAACTAACCATCTAGTACTTTACCAAAACCAATACTCTCCAAATTAAAACTTTTTTTGGCTTTTTTCTGAAAATTTATAGATTACCTAAGCCTTCCAATTCGGAACATGACTGATTTTGCAAAATTAATTAGCCCGGTAACAGTTCTTGTCCATAGAAGTTCTAATATAATTTGTAATTAAATTAGGTAGATACATATATGAAGCTTTAAAAATGTTCTTTCAGCTAATGCTGCTGTAAAGGGATATGTCAAAATATTGAAAGCATGCAGTGAAAGCCAGTTGGTTAGATATATTTTTTGCCATCGTGGTATAATTTATTTTTACTTATGATTATAGGTACTGTAAGGCAAGTTATATATTCGTAAAAAAAAAAATTCTAACAATCAAACATGACCGTACGATTATAGATAACACCAAAAATGTGGGTCCCCCAATTCCCTCTGTCTGTCTGTCCACGACTCTGCAGCCTAAGCGGTTCGGTGGATTTGCTTCAAACTTGGTACATATTGTTTTTCGGTAATTTTCCCACACGTTTTTTTCATTTTTTTAATACGACAAATAACAGCAGATCCCACAAATTTTTGTTTTGGCCAAAAACAAAAGTATAATTTTTCTCAAAAACGGCTTCAACGATTTAAAAAATAAAATTAGTTCATTAATGAAGGGAAAGGGTACCTTTTGATAATTTTTTTTTTGGAAAAAAATGTTATATTTGGTATATCTAATGGAACCATTTTTTTGGTTTTCGATTTTCTCGGAAACGGTTAATCTGATGTTTTTGAAATTTTTTATGCAGAAGCTCCTAAAAATTTTAAACACTATTGTATACCAAAATTTTTGAAAAAAAATTTTTTTTGGAAATTAATTTTTTTTTTGAAAATTCAAAATTTCGAAAACGACTCAATAGATTTTTTCGAAACTTCGCATTTAGTGGTTTTTTGACATTGTCTTGAATAAAAAAGAAAACTATTTTTCTAAAATAAAAAACAACGGTACCTCCCATACAAATATTAAAAAACCGTTAAGAAAAAAATGTATTTCTCGAAAACGGCTCTAAGACTTTTTATAAAAAAAATGTGTGTGTTCTTAGATTAGTACAATTCACTTTTAAGTATATAAATATTTCTTTTGCGTACTTATTAACGGTACTTCCCATAGAACCACTTTTCATATTTTCGGCTTTCTCAATAAAACCATTAAAATAATTTTTTTTACACAAATGATCCCTAAAATTGTTAATAAAACTGCATACTCAAATTTAAAAAAAAAAAAAACAGTTTTTCGATTTTTAAAAAATAAATAAATTTTTTTCTTTGAAAAATCGATTTTTCAAAAACCAGTATCAGAATTTTTTTTTAATTTAAATTTTATATGTGTATTAATAATACCTTCAAAATGCGTTTTTTTTTTTTTTTTAAATTCATTTTTATTTCATTTTAACTTATAACTATCTTAAAGCTAGACAAAAATGTTTAAAACTAGCCTAATTATCAATAAATTACAACTAATTTACTGGCCCTTTACGGGCGCTCTAAATTAAACAATAACTCTTAAAAATAATGTCTTTCGACCTAAAAACTAATTTAATTAAATCTAATTTTTTTTTATTTTATTTTATTTTTCAAGGAAAATTTTACAGAAAAAAACTTGGTATCTCGTATAATTTTTTTGTTGTTTTTTTTTCTTATAAGCTAAACCTAAATATAGATTAAAAATAATTAAAACTAAATAAAACTAACTTATACTAACTAAAAATAACTTAAACTACTTAAAATACCTAATAATACTTAAGACTACTTAAAACTAGAACAGCCACAGCAGCATTTTTTTTTTTTTAAATTTTTGTTTTGTTTGTTTTTTATATGCATGCAGACACACAACAACATGCAACCCACCCATACATGTACATACGCACATACATATACGTACGCACATACATGTACAGACACGCAGATACATGCACGTATGCCCCCGCATACATACATATTTTTAATTTTTTTTGGTGCCAGCCCGACTGTTCCCTATACCTAATGCCCTAAATCTATGTAAGTCGGCCAAGATATACTATCTTCAACAACTTTAAATATTATGATGCTGTTCAGAGAGCCACCAGAACTGGTTCTCCTGTTTCACCCTATCCCTCCGGTCCCGATCGGACACAGTCCTACTGAACCGAAGGCGCTCTTCTCCACCTTGAGCGATGACGTCTCGACCATACAGGAGTCGCCTATCCACAGTTTTCCGGCTGACGTGGTAGATGAGCGGAACCGCCCCTCCATCCTGTATCAGCCCTCGACTGTCTAAATAGACGAATGCCTCGGGAGGGATGTAACCACTTAACCGCGCACTCTCAAAATATTTATTATTGGGGTAATAAGCCCCAAAAATTAAGCTGTCAGTTGAGGACATCGCTCTTGCAACGTGACCCCGAATCAGCTTGAACAAAAAATTATCTATTCTGTTTATGTTGGCTCCGTTGTATAGAACCTGGTTGGAATAATATCTTGTGTACTCCGACTCTGGTATTCTGTGTAATCCAAGGCAACGTCTAAGACATTGCCTCTCAAACACCCGAATCTTTTCCATTTGAGATGGGGCAACGTTGAACCACACCGGGCATCCGTAGGCAATTATCGGCCTGATGAGGGCCATGTAGCAAATCACCTTCACCCTGCTGTCAAGACGGCTGCTATAAAACAGTCGTTTTGTCAAGGCAAAGGCTCCCCTGGCCCTGGCCAAAGCAGCACCTATATGTCTGTCGAAATACAGGTACTGATCCAACCAGATGCCAAGGTACTTGACTACACTTTTACTCGCCAGTGGATGTCCATGTGGCCCTACGATCACCAGCTTGCGCCAGTTCTTCCTCGTATCCCTTGAGGCGCTAGACAACGGAGTCCGAAACAAAATAGTTTCTGATTTCTGGAAGTTGATTTTCAACTTCCAGTCATCACAATATTGCTGAATCTTGTTGAAGTCACTCTGCAAGAGATTTTTGATGACCTCAACTGAATGAGCTGTTCTGTACGCAATTAGATTGTCGGCGTACGCAATTGCCTGAGTTAAACTACCTATCAGATCGCTGGTGTAAATGCTGAATAGAATCGGCGAGTTAACCGCTCCCTGCTGAAGACCATTTTTAATATTAAAAATTGCGGTAGAAGTTACATTGCCACTCTTGACAACAAACTTTCTACCATTTAGCATGTCATAAAGCATATACAATAGAGGTTTACTTATACCTAGTCTGGTTAGCTTTAGATAGAGACCTTCTAACCATACGGTGTCGAAGGCCTTCTTCAAATCAACCAGACAGGCACCCGTACACTGCTTTTTAGTTTTGTTCCATTGGATATCAGAAACTAGTTTAGACTCGGCATGAATTGTGTCATGTCCCGCCTTAAAACCGAACTGATTATCCGGGATGATACTTTTGTCCTCCGCCCATTTGAACAGGGTTCTATTAATAACCTTTTGAAATACTTTGCTGATACTTGGAAGAAGACTTATCGACTGGAGATTCGCCGAATTGGAGTTGTCCTTTCCCTTTTTTGGGAGAGGGTGCACCACAGCTGTCTTCCACCGCACTGGATAAAATGCATTATTCAGCGCGTTGTTAAACAGTGTGGTATAAATGTCAACTGCTTCTTGAGGCAAATATCGTAGGACAACGTTGGATATACCATCGACTCCTGCAGACTTCTTTTTCTTTAATGAATCGAAGATGAGCTGGAGCTCATTCTTCGAAATTAACAGGGGACTGGGCCCATTTCGGTCGGCGATTATGGCATTTGCCAAATCTTCATCACTAAACCCGGTAAAACCAAGGTTCTCAGATCGCCATTCGGTTATATCGTTCCGGAGCCATAAGTGATGAAGCAGAGCTCTGTTCTCCAGGTCATGATTCGAGCGAATCCTAGCATTCACCTTGTATCCTTGCTGGAAAGCAGCCCCCACAGCCCCCACAGACTCCACTCTCTCCTGCGGATCTTCGATTATATAGAGGTCATCGTCCAATACGGCATCCTCTGGGTCTATGCCTGCTGTCAGAAGTACGTCTCTGTTCTCTGTCGTCCTCTGGAGCTAAGACACGGAAGATCGTTTTAATCCTTTCTTCTAAAAATCTTATTAATTTTTGGGAACATACTTGGGTCGCTGGAGTTAACGGCACAAATTTTATTGTCCCAATCTATAATTTTCTTTGATCAAGTGGTTGATGTTTTCGATGGACGACTTCAGTGTCCTAATCTCCAGGTCTCGTGTATCAGTAAACCGCCTGTACAAGCGTTTTAGTCTTGTCAGTAGTCCCCTTCAAAATGCGTTTCAATCTTTGAATGATCATTGAAAACGCTTTCCATCATTGAAAAATTAAAAGTGAATTTACAAGTGGTGGTAGAGCAAATAAAATATTTTTTTGACAAAAAATAATATATATCTTATTACGTCAACGCCCTTGGATACGATGAAAGCATCGCTTCCATAGATCAGCGAAATCAAGCATCGTTGCGCGTGGTTAGTACTTCGATGGAGGACTCTCGGAAACCAACCACGTGCTGCTGACATGTGTTTCTTCTGTTGTGTGTTCTTTCTATCTCTGTCTCTCTCTGTTGTATTAACTTATGTAAAGTTTAAGCCAATGGTCAAGTTGCCAGTGCTTCACTGTCTCTACTTCGTAGATTTATCTGCGGAGTAGTATAAAATGTAATGTAATATCTTATTACCTTCATATTGGTACCACAACGACATCAGTCTTATTTGTTTAAGTGCATCAAAATTGATAGTCAAAGTTTTCAATGATGAGTTTCAATGAAAGCTATAACTAGCCTAAGACGATTTTTCAAGCAATTGGGGTTGTTCGTAGAAATCAATTGATATGTGTTTATTGTACATATAACTATTGTTTTTTCGGATGGATGGATTTTCTTCAAATTTGTTACAAAAATTTGTTCGTTAATAGCTATGCCAAAGTTTTTTTATTTGTTTTTAAAATCTAAAATAACGGTACCTGCCATACATTCATTTTTGCCTAAAAGGTAACCTTATTTTTCTTTAAAACTGCATCAATGATTTTTATACAAAAAAATCACTTTATCAATAAAGGGAAAAAGTACTTTTTGGTAATTTTTTGTTAAGAAAAAATGATAATTTTTCGTAAACTTTTTATGTTATCGATTTTCTGGGAAAAAGTAATTTTTTTTTTAATTTTCATGGAAAAGTTTAGAAAAGCTTATACAGTACATCCTGTAAGCCAGAATTTTGCAAAAACTTTTTTTTGACGTCTTAATATCAATCAATCAAAGGGCCCTATTGCGATTGTCAATTATCCATTTGATCAATGATAAATACATACTTTCTGAAACTTCAATTTATTTAAAATCTGCACAACTGTTCATTAATATTATCGATTTTCTTGTAACGAACAATAGTCTGAATTAATATCAATAGCCAAATATTTGGTCAATTAGATTGGTTACTATTAAATTTCCGGATTTATCAGGTATCAATTTGCAAGTGTAAATCACAATAGGGTTGTTAGTCTCGGAAATTTTATATTTTTATAATTTTTCGATATTCTCTAGAATACTCAAAAACCATTTTTCCAACACACAAAAAAGAACGGCACCTAATATACAAATGATAGCAAAATCTAAGAAAATTTTGTTTTCTCGTAAATTTTTATAAAAAATTAGTGAATTTTAGTTTTAAATAAAGTAAAATGCACGACAGGGCCGCAAGTAAATTGATCTTATGTTCGACCAGTGATTATTTTGTATTAAAAATAATCAAAAAAAATTGTTGTATGTAGTGGTATTTTGAGTTGGAATAAGATCCTATCGAAACCGGCTTAGTCGCTTATGAGAAAGTCGAAAAAAAAAATGGTTTTATGGCAGGTAGATTTACAGATAATAACAAAATATGTAAACGAAATTTTGGACCGACATGTAGACTTGTAGTGTCTCATAGTGAACAGATTTTTTTTTTTACCAAAATCTTTACAGTGGTTTTCGAGATAATTAAGATGGAAAAAATTGTGTGGCAGGTACCACTATTTTTAAGGCTTAATAAAAGGCTTATGAATCTCAATCACCTAAAACACTTAAGTACCTTTTTTGATGAAAATCGCTTCCACCGTTTATGCTGTAGATCGTTGTACAGACCGACAGACAGAATTGCAGGACCCCCTTATTTGACATTCTCAATCATCGTAATGTCTAGTCGAATTCGATTCCACGAAATCAAAAGTTGACCTACAGTATCTTTATCGAAAGTAAAAATGTTTAATTTGGCGTTGTTATTAACGTTAGTTCCCGTGGAACCACTTTTAATAATTTCAATGTTCTCATTGTTAGATGAACCGATTATAATTTTGTTTGCAGATGTTCCTTAAAAATATTAATAATATTGCATAAAATTTTTAGCAAAATTGACTATAAATAAATTTTAAATCGACGTTGTCTCTTATTCACCTCAATAAAATTTTTACAATTATACAGGCGCTCTCTTGGATCCTATATTTGATAGGTAGGTACTGCTGATACCGCGGCAGGTACCCCTCTGAAGCAAAGAGCCGTTAATTTCAAAATGAGCTCTTGAGAGAAAAAGTATTAAATTTTTTTGGAAAACGGGCTTTAGCTGAAAATTGGATTTTTTGTCATAGGCTTTTATGTGCCCAACATAAAATTTCAATTTTTGTAAATTAAGCGCGCAAGTATCTAGTTACCAATTGAAAATAAATTCTTCTGGATTCTCTTGTTATTTTTCTTACGAGCTTTCACAATCGTTAGTGTTTATGAGAAGTTTTGATTGCTGTGCTTTCCTCCGTTTGTTTTATTAATTTATTTGTATTGTGAATATCAAGATTTCTACACCTCTGTCTAAAAAATGTTTATCTCTTCCGAGAACATGGACAAATATTTGACTTGTGCTAATACCTATATCCGAGTTATTTGCAGGTGTATAAGGGTAAGACAATCCAAATTTTATCGAAATCGTTTCGTGTTTCACAAACGAGAATATAATACTTCGGTTTTCATAACAAAATGTCTGCACTGACTTCTTGAATACTTTTTAACAGAGAATAGGCTTAGATTATACAAAATGTTAAAGTTGAAGGCAGTAAAATAGAATTGTAAGCCTTTGAAGTATCCTGGCATACAAATTTGTGGAAATGTTTCACATTCATAATTTATTTCCTGTCAGAGACTAGCGATCTCAAACCAGAAGAGGCAAAATGTGCGGAAAAATACATATGTCCAAGACCTTTTACAATAAGCCTTCTTTGTCAAGACCCCATTAATTGGAAGGCTTCCACAATATTAAATTACAAGCGACAAGCAATGCAGCTAGAAAATTCCAAAGTATGGATTTCAACTGGCTGAGCTTAGTTCAAGAATCACGTCTTTGTTTATTCGTCATTGAATAAAAAATTGTAGAATTTTCACCCCTACTTACTCTTTTTACTTGCGATTATAGGTACTATAAGTACGGTGACCATCCGTCCCGTATTACGCTCGACTGTCCCGCCTAAATTTTAAGAAAACCCGGGACGTACAAATGTCTCGTATTTTATTTTTTGTCCCGGGCTTGTCTCGTATTACCATATATTTGTATTATTTTAATAACGTTAAAAATAGTTTAATTATGTGTTTAATATTTTTATGTCAAAGTGCGAATCCGCCTAAACAAACCGTTCAGAGGGATTCACTATAAAAGCATGTTCACTGAACGCATTAATTTGTCACCTTAGTTGAGCTGTCAGATTTGTTTTCAATCTGTATCTTCACAAAAAAACACAATATGTAAATTTGAAATTTTTGTCATCCTTCTTAAAAAGATAAACATATCTACTTCTACCAAATGAAAGAAAAAAAAATGTGAGTGTTTACTTGGGAAAGGGAAAAATAGGATATCATTTCAAAATATATAGATAAAATTTTGGCAATTTGTGCTTACAACATAAACTATAATCTTGGGGGGTCAGAAGGCAGAAAAGGCAAGAACAACTAATTTTGATAAACTTCAAGCCAATACCGGTAATGATCTCATTGAACTTAATAAATTGTTCTGCTCACAATTTAAATAACTATTCATTTTTGTATCTCTACACTTGTGCTGACAAATTTAAGGAAATTTGCGAAAGGTCTCAGACTAAATACTTCAAACTAGTTGGTTGCAGCAAAACTGTTTGGCTCTCTTTAAAACCATCTATTGAGCGAATAGTACAACTTTATAATCCTTTAAGAGAATTTTTCTTATTTTAAAGAATTTGTTTAACGACCCTTCATTTGAGGTCCTTCTTTCTCCATTTTATTCAAGCCGATTCCTGAATTTTTTATGTGAGCATATTATTAGCAGAGTGGCAAAAAAATATGCATGTCTAAAGTTGCGCTTGCAATTAAATGCCTTAAATTAAAATTAAAATCTAGATTAGGAGAACAGTTGATAATTTTGTTTGTAAACAAATTTATCAATGAACAATTCGAAAAATTAATTGGCCAATAGTAATGTAAAGCAAATATTCATAAATTTTACATAACGTTTTACGAATACGTATATCATTGGGATGTACTCGTATCTCTTAAAGAATATGAAGTTCTTAGTTTGGTAATTCTTCGAAACATTCCTATTTCCTACCTGGCCAGAAATAGAATCTTCGTAATCTTTTGTCAACCAAAAGCAGAATGATACACCTATTAATGATTCCACCTTGTTTGATGAATTTGGTTTCTCAAAATCGTAATAAAATGGATAGAGACCAAATAACTATTGCAGAGAAATGGAGACAATTTTTAGCATTTTTGCAAGCACAGTATAAGCTTCAAAAATCTTTTACTTATTGTCGAGTTAGGCCACTGTCTGCCAGGCTCAAATGCTCCAACTGAAGAGTTTTATCCATAATGAATAAATATTTGGACAAATGAAAACGCACAACTGAATGTTGAAACTCCCAGAGTCATGTAAATGGTAAAATTAAACTATAGTTTTTGATGCCAGGAATTTAAAAAATATTTATTAGGAAACGATAATATCATCAAAGAAATTTGTTAGGCAAAAAAGTACCAAGTACCAAAAATTTTTTGTTAATGTGTTATAAATATTTATTTTTCAAAGACTTGGTATAAAAAAAGTTGAATTTAAAAAAAAATTTGAAGTTTTTGCATTTTGTGCTGGTTTTTTAATTTTTTTTTTTGGTTTTTGAGAATTTTGTTGATTTTGTTCCAAACACGTTTTTCAATTTTCAAATTTATGTCCCGGGTTTTGGTCAGAGAAATATGGTCACCGTAACTATAAGTCAAGTTATGCATTCATAAAAAACAAAAAAATAATCTAAACAATCAAACATGACATTACGGTCATAGAGAATCCTAAAAAAGTGATCGGCAAGAAATGTCTGTCTGTCAGTCTGTCCGTCTGTATATATAACGACCTACAGCCTAAACGACTTAAGCGATTACCTTCAAATTTGGTGTGTGTAGTTGTTTTGAAAATAACGGTACCTGCCATACAACCGTTTTTCAAAATCTTATTTTTCTCGAAAACGGCTCCAACGATTTTGATGAAAATTTATAACAATTTTTTTGTTAGCAACAGGTATCATTTACTCTGAACCTAGTTTACGGGAAAAGTCTGTTAACGGTACCTTTCATATAACGTTTTTTTTTAATTTTTGGCTTTCTCGGTAACGGTACACTGGATTTCTTCCAAATTTTATATCCAAATTTTATATCCTAACTAATTCTGCATATCAAAATTTTTAATAACTTTTTTTTCTAAATAAAATTAATTTTTAAATAATTTTTTTTTTTCAAAAATCAATATTTTTAAAAATAATCAAAAAAAATTATTTTAAATTTATAATACTCGTAGTATGTATATTAGTAAATTCTAAAAAAAATTGCATACCAGAATTTCAAAAAAAATTTGTTTTCAAAATCCTTCCTACAATTTTCGAGATACTTTTTAATAAAATTTTCATTGATACGTGGCATCTAATGGTTTTCTTCATTTCGTTCGATTACAGTGATGGTTCTAATCGTTAAAATAAGTTTAAATAAGTTTAAAAAACGATTTTGCCCACCTATATACCATTCACTTTTACATTAATTTACATAATTAAAATCCATTTAAATATACATCAACAAATCATTATAGTAAGAATCAAGGTAATCTTACCTACATCTGCTTTAAATTTGCATAGGATAACTATAATAGGCTAGCTACCTACCAACAGCGTCAGTGAGTAACACTAGTTGTGAACCACAAGAGCAAGTTTGTATGATCCAGCCGTGCATTTTATTTTATTCACACAAAACCGAGGCATATGGACTGACTGACAGATGTTTCCAAGCCATGGTAAAAATTATAAAAATCTCATTGACCATACATAAAGGAATATAATTCCCTTTAAGAAATATATGACGTCATATCCATTTCAATATCGACCCGTTCGTATTAGAAAGCCCTTCAGTTTCTGTTTGAAATAAACTCAAACAAAACGAAAAAGTTGAAATGAACTTAGAACTCCGCTCGTGTCGTTCAATGTCTGGTCTTATGAAGATCTGCTCTTTTTTTCGTAAAAATAATTTTAAATTTAACAAACAAACACAAAAAAAAAACAAGCAAAAGCTTTTATTTTTTAATTGTTTTCACATGTTTATACTGACACAATTTGAATTTACTTAAAACCGGTGCTAAAAAATACACTTTCACTTGGAATAATATTTTTAACAAGATTCTCTTGAAAGTTTATAAGTATCTCTTGGATGCAATTATGACAACAATCAAATTGTTTTTTTTTTTCATGGTAGAACCTACATGAAAATTAAAATAATTAATACTGCGTTGTTGATTATTTGCTCGGCATAATTAATTAATTAAATATTTTTGAGTATTCTGAATACCTACATAGTAAGTTACATACCGACATATGTATGTAATTGTGTTATAAAAATCATCCCGCGCGTTCGTTTTATTTAAATGTGCGCAATAATTATTATTAATCCATTAAATTAATTTGCTCAAGTGAAATTTGATTGATGGATAATAAATAATGACGTGTTATAGTTTATTTATTAAACATTATTAAAGGAAAGCATTTCAAGACATTTATGTGATACAACTATGTATGTGATGCTCTTCGGAAATTATAGCAAGACTTTTTAACTGTTAAACTGGAACGATTTTTAGCACTAAAAATGAGAAAAGGCGAAAGCAGCCAGAGTTGAATTGACAACTTTTAAGAGTTATCAATCATAATAATTCCTATTATTATTATGCGCGCTCTAATGAACGTTGGCTTCCCTTTAAATACACAAGCAGAGTGCGCGAGCGTTAGGATGATATAAAGGATTCAAAAATAGATAACGATGAACAACCTAGGAGGGAAAATTATACACTAGTACAGTATTTCACATTCGTGTTGTACGGCTAGGGATAGAAAATCTGTGTTTCAAAGTACTCGTACATTGACTTCAAGGGTAAACTAATGAGCATTCCTAGAAGAACGATTATAATCATTGAATAGTTTAAAGGCTCATTTTTGAATCCTATCAGAAAGAAAAGATTCAATTGAGTTATTGAAGTGCAAGCCCAACTGGATAATGTCTTCCGCGTTACGAAAGAAGACAGCATTGAGTTTTTGGAGCATGAAATTCAACATACGTTTTAATTTCCATTGGACAATGAGACAAATATATCAAAATTTAATGAGCTTATCATGCTTTGAGTGAAACATTTTTAATGGATTCGAAGTTCCCGATAAGAGATCATTGGTGAAAATGAGAAAGAAGTTCAGTCGCTGGACATATGCTATTCAGGACAGAAGAAAAAAGTCATTCGAGAACCAACCGAATTTGGATAGTAAGAATCGTTTATTAATGCCCAGTTTTTCAGTGACTGGGTTAATTCTAAGCTTAACCAAATTAAACTAGCTAGATAACACTTGTTGGTAGTTGCGGTAAATTTTATCACAACAAGTTTTATCTGCCTATTCTTGTTTTTTCTTTAATCTGTTTTAGCCTTTCCATTGTGTTGAGGCTCCAAAATACTGGGGTAGAGATCTGATACAATTCGGCCAGATCCATACCTAAAGTATTTTAGAGAAGCAAACAAAAACAGGTCGAAGTTTTTACTTGCGATATTGGTACTATAGGGCAAGTTTTACATTTGGAAAAAAATCGAACTATCTCATGTCAAGTTTGATTAAAATCTCGAGTTGGATTTATTCCAAATGCAGAACTACTATGATAGATAACACCAAAAAAGTGGGTCCAGCAATTCCGTCTGCCTGTCGGTCTGTGTGTACAACGCTGTACAACCTAAGAGGCTGAAGAGATTTTCGTCAAACTGGGTATTTAAGCGTTTTGGGTGATTGTCTAAAATAGATTTTTGAATCGCGAAAACTAACGGTACCTCCCATACGATTTCTTCTACCATCTTAATTATCTCGAAAACAGCTATAATGATTTTGATAAAAACAGGTGTATGCTCTATTTTCGGTATACTTACATTTTGTCAATTTTTTTTAAATACTTTGGCGAAAAATGTTAAGCAATCTATTATTAAGGCCTTAACACGATATGTTAGTTAGCAATTTACTATATACATAGTAGTCTACTAACTTTTCATAAATTTTAAACCTTTTGTTAACTAGCAAAATGCTAATTAAGCAGATAGCAAAGCATTTGTAAGGTTTGAATTTTGATGAACATAATTATTGTTTTTATGGGTTGTAACAGAAACCCAACATGTGCTCTAAATAAGCAGTCGATGTTTATATTTTCATCATTTTAACTTCATGGTTTACAAAAATAAACAAAAAATTGACACCAGCAGGACTCGAACCTGTCTTCCCGCGTGCAAAGCCGATATTCTTACGGAATTACATGTGAGTTTAGTACAGGGTGGCGCAGGAATCGTGCTACAATAAGAAATTTAAATTACTTTTATTTTAATCGATGTATTTCATTAATTTTTGTTTATTGGATTAAGAATTAAATTTGATTTTAAATAACTAATGGTTTTTAAGGATGATACCGCAAATGACCTCCACGCTCATCCACCTTATCAGAAAGTTGTTCGTTGCGGCCTGAAGGGTTGCAATTTGGATCGCCTCAATTATTGTCTTAATGGACTGCTTCAATTCAGTAAAATCCCGGCCATTGCAATCATTTTTCGGCTAAATTCCAGGCCAACAGGCAAATCCTGAGGGTTTAACTTGCTTGTAATTTCGATTTTGTACGGAAACAAGTTTTAGTCATCATGAAATATCCGTTGTAATGACCGCCTGCTAACTCCAATTTGGCCCGATAAGTTTCGAGTCGAAACACTTGGATTTGCCTGTATTGCCGATGCAACAGCCACGATTGTATCCTGAACCCGAACACTGGGATCTCGATGATACGGTCTTCGTTCGATGCTTCCAGATTCGGCAAATATGTAATGGTCCAACTACTCGGGGAAGTACCGCCAAACTCCAGCCTAAATTCCCTTCGGACGGAAATGACGGACTGCAAAGAATGGTATCGCTGCACTGTCCAAATACAAATTTCAGTATCTCAAGCATTCATTTTGATAAACCTAAATAGTAGCCTATAAAATAAAAAAAAAGCCCATTACTCACACTGAAAAAAAGTTATTACGATTTATTTTTGTAGCACAATTCGTGTGCCATCTTGTACGATACTAAAAATTTAAAGTAGCCATTCGGCGATTTTAACTTTAGTAAAATGTTAGTAAGATTAAAATTAGCAAAATCCTATTGTGAACCTAGTATAATACTAAGAATGTTCTAGCATGTTACTAAATCGTTTAAAATTTTGCGCCTTTGTTATTAACGGTACTTGCCATACAACCATTTTTTTATTTTGAACTTTCTCATAAACGGCTCAACGGATTTCGATAAAAATCTATACATTGGAGGTCCTTCAGATTAGAAATAATACTGCATTATATTTAAAATTTTCGAAAAATATTTTTTTTTGGATTTTTGACAAATAAAAAATATTTTTTTTTTTGAAAATTCCATTTTTCGAGAACATGGATGGTTTTTTTTTTATTTTATTATGCTTATATTATTAAATATTTAAAAAATGTTGTACCTATATACAAATTTAAGTAAAAAACGACTTTGAAAAGATATTTAGATTGTTAATAGAAATCTTTTGCAAACAATGGGATCGAACATAAGAGCAAGTTCGTTCGACCCAGTCGTGCATGTAATTCTATTATGTTGTGTGACAGGCGGTGCACAAAATTACATAAATCATGCGACAAACTCATCCGCACGAGGTATCCGGCAAATGTGCGATTGTCGATCTACATCAGGAAAAAAAGGTTGAATGTCTTACCCATGTCCGAAAATAGGTGGAATTTATGCATCTTACAGCAACGTAATATTAGTTAGATCACAAATCAGAGGAGGATGACCAGATGGTCGGGCCGAAATTACCATTATACCTTTTGCTTTAGAAAAAGTATGAAAAAATGCGTCAAAAATAGATTGCGTTTAAAAAAAACAGACGCAATATATGAAACTGCGTAAAAGTACACGGACGAAACAAATTTTAATACGTCAAAAATTGATGTTATAAAAATTATTTTATTACAAAAAAAATAATATCAAAAATGTAGGTACTGCCTGTACCTGCACAAACAAATCCTCTTTCTTCATCATAGCTGACTTCGATTGATTGATTTGACATTTGAAAATTCTGAAATATGAAGGCCAGCCAAATAAAGCAGTCCATATACATTGTTAAACATGCAAGAAAAACAACTATTTTTAAAATTACATATAAATTTGTTGATGATTTATCCCAAAATTGAAGTTATTAATGGTGTTTGTTTGTGCATTTATGGAAAAAATTTCTATTTATATTTAGCTTTCTAACAAATAAAAAATATTAATTTTCATATATTTGTCCGCTTCTAAGCAAAAGAACAGGTAAATATAAGAAAATTTTCTCAGATTTTTGTTTAAATGTATATATTGCGATTCTTCCTACTCTAATACCTTGAACTGTGGTAGTCTTTACGGGCACTACTAATTTGTTTGTTTTGAAATCATATATCTAGTTTAGAAAACCCATATCTCAGCAATTTCGCTCCGTCAAAAACTGAGAAGGCGAATTCAATTTTTTCCATCAGTATTTTATAGAAGTACCATATAAAGCAGATCGATGACATATCAAAAATCTTATTTTACTGAATAAGCCTGTTAAATCTTGGCTAGTATGCTAAGCTAGTACACTAGTACACTTTCGACGTTTTAAAATTCAAGGCCTTTATTCTGATTTAACTGGCAACACTGGTTCTGAAGCTTTCCAAAAAAATTAACTTTCTGCATAAATCGCATATCAACTTCTTAAACGGGCGTTCAACCACTTTCCTCGTGCAGCTCACAGCGTCAGGTACCGATTGCTTTCAGAATTAAAAAAAAAACAAACGGATTGTGTACTGACGGATTTTTGTTGGTCCAAGAAAATGCAACACATTTTGGCATTAAGTTTTGCCTTACGAAATTAAAAAGCTTGGTCTTAGCGAAACATTGATTTCCAGACAGATGTCGCCCCAGTATTGAAGTGCCGTATACGCCAAATTGCATTTTTTGTACTGGGTATGCAGTCTTATGTTTTCGTGGGCGCTCTTGCCAAATCTGTTATCCTATTTATTCTATCTCTTTTCGTTGCTGAGATATTCAGAATGGTTTTGACATATATCAATCAAAATCATCAAGTTCACGTATTGCTTTGACGTAAACACCAATTTTTGGCATTTACGTCAAAATTTTCATGCAATTTACGAAACAAATAGTTTGAGAATTATTTTGGCGTATGTCTTACTGTCTTGAAACGTAAGTCGCGACAAATCAAATGGTCGTTCACTATTGACTTGACGTATGTGCACGCAAATTGCAGTATAATGCTTAGAAATCGTATATACATACGCCATAACCACGAAAAATATTATATTTTTCATTTACCGTATACAAGTCTAGCTGTGTCGATAAAAAGTATAAATATCACAGCCGATCACAGTCTGCAAAGCTTTGTGAAGGAAGTGCTAAAACTGAACTCTCCAGTGCCCGATATGAATCCGGAACTTCTTTCGTAATGATTTATAATTCAAATTGAATAAAGCTTTATTCAAATGTTTCACATGTTACAGATTAATCGACTGGGTGGTCCCAAATGAGAGGATTTTCGGGATGATGTAAATTATGCTTCGAGTTCAAGCGGATCAGACTTTTTTATAAAAAAAATAAAAATAACACTAACTTTTTTGGAAACTTATTGTTCTCAGAATCATATTTTAATACGAAGCGATGATACTGTTAAGTATCATGACTTTGTTATAGAATCTAGCTTGCCACCGACTTTACTGAACAGTTTGAGAAGTATTCCGTCTGAATACACTTCTGGTAAAAAGTTTGTTAAAATAGTTTTAGTTCTTACATAATATTATATTTTTACAATATTCTTCTAAACAGAAAGTAATGTGCCTTCAAAAAATTATGCATCTATACATTTGAACTAAAACAAACTATTATACGAAAAGTTAGATTTGTTTCAAATTTCATTCAAGAAAAATGCGAGTGATTTGAGAGATGAAATGAGCTCAATTATTTTTTAAAAAAATTTCTGAACAGCGAAAAATGTATGTAATCATGAGTTACAAGTTATTCAGAAACGAACGAAAAATATATCTAAAGAAAAAATTGAAGATATACAAAAGTCTTTTCCCTTTTATTTCTTCGGAAGATAATACAGATAATTATATAAACATATTGGAGCATATTCTCAGTCGCCGATTAACCTAGGTCTTACTAAACTACAGCTTAGAAAAATCTTGGCCCAATGTATACAGATCGATTTTACTCAAAAATTGTTGATTTTATATTTTTATAAGATTATTTACTCTATTTATTACATAAATAACTATTTTCGTCCGAAAATTCAACTAAACCTAGGTTTAATTTAGGCACAGTTTAAAAATAACTATGAATACGCCCCATTATAAGTAATTATATATTCATTGAAAATGTTAATTTTTTTTAAATTTTGAATTACAAAAGTGCAATTTTTCCTCCACTCTTTAAGAAAACAAAGTACAAAAATATATGAAGTCACTAAGTTTAAGTTTGTTTTTCATTGTTTCTATGTAGGCATCATAACTTGAAGTGTTATATACTTTTTAAAACACTGTATGATAGTTTTAGATTAAAAAATTCACTTTAAGAATTTTGAAATAATTTTTATTTTATTTTATTGTTCGTTTTAAACTGTGCGTTTTATTAATTTAATTTAATTTAATTTTTTAATTTTGGTGGGGGCAAAGCCCCCATTTATTTGGCTTAATACAAGCTATTTTCTTAATCTAACTTAAAAACTAATAAACTTAATAGCTAAGACTAAAATTAACTGGTAGGGAGGCTTAGGAGACGAAGCTTTAGGCAGGGAGTACTGATGCTAAAGTCAAAACAAGAAGCGTTGGAATTGACGCTTCTCAGCATTCGGGAGATGGGTTCGTTGGAGCCATAAGAGGTTCGATGGGTGGGAAGATAGAATAGACGAGGATTACGAGTGTTACGAGGGTTAGTATTTAGAAAGATGGAATTAATAAGGGCTGTGCAATCAATGGAACCCGAAAACATTCGGTGAATGAAGAGAATGTCAAATATTTCTCTTCGATCTTTCAGCGAATTCAGATTGAGAAGTTTGATTCTGTCTTGATAAGGAGGTAATATTAAATGATTATTCCAATTAAGACCTCGAAGAGCAAATCGAACGAAGCGGCGTTGTATGCTCTCAATTCTGGCAATGTGCACTTGTTGGTAAGGCGACCAGACTTGACAAGCGTATTCAAGAAGCGGACGAACAAATGATATGTAAAGGGATCGGGTAACGTAGGGGTCAGCAAATTCCTTGGACCAACGTTTCACAAAGCCAAGTGCTGAATTTGCCTTAAGGATTATATCGTCGATATGTTTGAGAAAATTCAGCTCATTGTCGCAAATAATCCCAAGGTCACGGATCACCTGAACGGGGGGAATGGTTTGACTGTGTAGAAGATAGAGACGGGGAGGATATTTGATGCGCTTACGTGAGAAGGTAATTGATTGGCACTTGGAAATATTAAGCTCCAAGCAGTTTTTGGAGCACCATATTGAAAAATTGTCGATATCGTCTTGTAGGTGGGAAGAGTCCTCAGGAGAAGAAATTACCTTGTAAAACTTAGTATCGTCTGCGTAGAGTGAAAGGGAGGAATGTTTGACTATCATTTCAATGTCATTGATGCTTAGAATAAAGAGGAGAGGGCCTAGATGGCTGCCTTGGGGGACACCGGATGTAGCTAAAAAACGGCTTGATAAGACGGATCTGAACCGAACGCTGTAAAAACGGTTTTCTAAATAAGAAGACATCCATCTCAACAGAACCGGTTCAAAGCCGAGGGTGGAAAGTTTAAAAAGAATAAGTTTGTGGGAGATTTTATCGAAAGCTTTACTAAAATCTGTTGAAATAACATCGACCTCTTTTCCATTCTCCAAGGCTGAGAGGGAAAATGAAACAAAGTCAACGAGGTTTGTTGTTGTTGACCTGCCTTTGAGGAACCCGTGTTGTCTAGGGGAAATGAGAGACCTGCAATGAAAACTTAAGTTTTCATACAAAATGCTTTCGAATATTTTGGGTATATGCGATAGTTTAGCGATGGGACGATAGTTTTTCACGTCACACTTAGGACCTTTTTTGTGAATAGGGGTTATAAACGCCGTTTTCCATACTTGAGGGAAATGTCCTTGTGATATGGACAAACTGAAGATTTTGGAGAGGGGAAAAGAAAGAGTGGAGGAGCATTTCTTTAGAAGTATGGCAGGGATACCATCGGGGCCAGGAATATACTCATCATTTAAATGATTTAACTTTTCTTCAATATGATAGGTTTCAAAAAAACGCGGGAGGAATGGACTAAAAGAGAAATGCGGTAAAAACGAGAAATAAGCAGTGTCTGGAACAAAAGAATCGACCGTGAAGGATTGTTTGAAGTAACTTGCGAAATAATTTGCTATAGGGAGCGCTTCAGATGAAGTTTCATTATTGAAAGAAAGGGAGGATGGGTATCCGTCAGATTTTCTCTTGTGGTTGACAAATTGATAAAAAGACTTAGGGTCATTAATAATGTTAGATTGCATTTCGATTAAATAGCGTTGGTAAAGGGTGTTGAAAAGCTCGCGGAAGTGTAGATAAGAACCAAGGTAAGATGAATAGTTATAAGGAGATCGAGTGCGAAGGTAGATTGCCCACAATTTGTTTCTTTTATTTCTTAGAGTACGGAGCCTGTGATTATACCAAGGTGGAGAAGTGGAAGAAGTTTTACGTCTAGAAAGGGGAACATATAGGGATATAGCATAATGTATTTCTCTGTAGAATGCGGATGTGGCATCTTCTACAGATAAATTTTCAAAATTAAAATTAATTCTATTGAGATATTCATTAATTTTGCGGAAGTTTGCTTTGTGGAAATCGTATGAAGCTGGTGGTAAAGGGGGGTTAAGCGGAGTTGAAGACTGGAGAAAAAATGAGAGAAGGAGGGGTGGATGGTAATTATCAATGGTTGAAAGAGGCAGGGGAGAAAGTGAGATTGCGGAATTGATGGGATCTGTTGTAAACACAAGGTCAAGTTGCCTACCCATGTAGTTTGAAATTCCACTTACTTGGCAGAGGCAAGATTCGGCTAGGCTATCAACGAAGAGACATTCTTTGGCAGAGGTGGGGTTTGAGGCAATGTAAAACGATTGGTCGTCTGACAAGGTCCATTTAAGATATGGCAGGTTGAAGTCACCGAAAATTAGGATCTCATCATGGGATTTGCACAAATCTGAAATGTTGTCAATCGTTTCGATTGCGAGTTCATAAGATTCGAGTGGTTGCGATGGTAATATGTAAACGCAGATAATGTAAAGCGACTTATGAGGTAGTGTTATTTTGATTGAAACATAGTCAAGGCTTGGGGAGGAGGATATTGAGAGAAGGGATGAGTCCAATGTTTTAGTGACAGCTAGTAGGACGCCTCGGCAAGGGGAGTCATCACTGTCGTGGACTTGGTCGTCATCTCGATAAACATTGAAAGTAGATGGGAACAATTCCTGGGTGTGTATGCTAGGGATAAGATTAGTTTCAGTCAGGGCATATACTTCAAAGGGAAGAGCGTGGGATTGTTGAAGGACAGCTCTTGTTTTTGAGCGAAGTCCTCTTACGTTTTGGTAATAAAACGTAAGAGGTAGGTTCTGAGAGGCTGAATTATCGACGAAAAAACTTTTGATGGTCGGCTCTGCTACGTTGAAGGTGAGAAATTCGTTTTGAGTGAATGTATTGTCCGAAAGCAAATAGATCACTCTCAACTTTTTGAGGAGGCAAATTAAAATACTCATGGTATTTGACATAGAGGTTTTTGAGACTGGTGACGTCAGTGGGAAGTCCTTCCTGTTGAATAGAGACCATAACGCTTGTCCTAGTCTTTCCCTCATAGCAAACGGAGTCCGATTTGTCGTGAAGATAAGACAAAAAGATGCGTATGTTCTCAAAGGTTTTTTTGTCTCTAAGTCTAGAGAGAGCGTATCGCGATTCTGTTGAATCAATGTTTTGCTGAGTAAGTTTGACTGCGGGGGGTAAGAGCGGGTCAATGTAGGAGGATGCTCCTGAGGGAGGCTGGGTGATTGGATTAAGTGTGTGAGAACTGACAAAATTAGGGTATTTTGCTCCGGACGTCATGTCGAAGCTTGAAAAAGAGTCAGAGATTTGTGAGTTTGGTGATACAGATGATTTGGAAGGAGTAGTTTCGATATTAAACGACACCCTTTTAGGAAGAGGCTTGGATGGATAAGTGGCGACTTTGTCTTTGATTTTGGATTGGATTGATTTATGGGGCTTGGGTTGCGGGACTGGGGCATGCTGGGGGATACAGGGTATTTGGATGGGGGGAACGAAGTTAGGCATGATGTGGGTTTTAAAAGACCAGTTAGAATTAGAAAGTTGGTTTAGGGGTTTGGGAACAGGTATTTCTAATCTATGGGTAGAGTTACTTTTTTTTTTATTACAACTAGAAATTAACATATTTCCAATTTTAATTGATTTACCGAAAGGGTTAGTAAACAGCCATTCATACGACGAGGGAATGCTTATCCGGAATGAAGTATTGTTTGGGGTAGAGATCTTCTGGATGTTAGAGATCTTTATGTTGTAGTTCCGAAGGAAAAAACTGGCTAACCAGACGCTATCGGCTGATTTTGGAGTGTTCCTTACTGTGAAGATCGAAGTGTTGTTGTTGTTTAGTTTCATTATCCTCGTGTTCCATTCTGAAAGAGTCCATGAGGATCCCAAACGGATTATGGTAGGCTCGGTTGGGGGGGAAATGGTAGGTTCCAATTCGACTGCAGGAGAGGTGGTAGGAACTGAGAGAGGTGTTGTTGTAGTGAGGTTGGAGTCCATTAGTTCAGCCAGTATAGACATGTTGGATTCGGAGGTATTTCTCTGGTGCTGATCAGGCATATGGATTTTGTTAGAGGAAAGCACTCTTACTTCGTCGGAAAGGTCGGTGATCAATACCCTATTTAATGCAAGGTCATTGCTTATGTCCACAAATCTATCAGCTAATTCAGAGAGCAATGGATCATGTTGACACGGAAGTGGTGTAGTGTTACGTGAGATGGATTGAAGATGAGCTTCCACAGAGTTTACTGCGATTTTCAGAGAACTCAATTGTTGACCTGAAGAAGTGCATAGGGTGGTTAGATTTTCGCTGAGAGATTTTTGAATTTCAGTTTTAAATGACTGAAAACTCTGCTCAATTCGATGGTCGCTAGAGATATCTGAGACAACTTGTGTCAGAGTGGCAATCTGCTTCTCGATAGCCGTGAGCTTGTTCAGGTTCTGCAACTGTATGGTGGTTGTATTCAACTCATCGGCATTCTTTAAAACTTCATCGAATCTGGCCAATTCTTGCCTACCCTTTTTGTGGTACAACTTCAAATCAGATGAAATCTGGTTTAAATTGTCGCTCAGACATCTTATTGCCAGCATTATGTGAGACAGTGAGATCTGCTTACATTCATCACAATAAAATGTAAAATTGTGCAGGTATTCATTTAAATAAGTTAATGATCGCTTACTAAGCCCGATGCAAAGGGGATGGAAAGATTTTCCGCATAACCCACCACACACAATCAGTTTTGCAGCGCTATCAGAAACTGCACATTCCACATTACCGCACTTTTCCATTTTTAAAATTTGTTTATTTTTAATTAATGACTGACTGAATATAGGTCAAAAGCGACACGGAATCGAATATTATTATTTTTTTTTTTTTTGCTCATTTTTTTTTTTTTTTTTTTTATATTATTATTTTTGTACAGGTAGCCGACAGAGGTTGGGAAACGTATTGAAGGAAACAAAATGATGACACGGAAAAATTATAATTTAATAACAAAAAGGTCTCAAGTAGGAGCTAGGCAAAACACGTCCGATTGGTTTAAAGGTAAAAAAAGAACTGAGAAGAGAAGAAGAAGCATTTAAAAAGTGAGAAGATAGAATCTTAATTTAGTTTATTACTGTTATGTCGTATACATTTTTTTGACGTACGTGTATGAAGAAAAGAAACTTCTGATTTTGATGGCGTATACGGCAAACTCATTTTGGACACAAATTTAAATATTTTGAAAACTAAAAGAGTTTCAGATATCATATACCATGTATATATAAAAGAGAATTCTTAACTATATCATACTAAAAAATCAAAAAATGCCAGCGGTTAGTTTTTTCGCAATAGACTTCCAAACAATTAAACGCGATTTCCCAAAAATGGAAAAATGGCGTATACGGCACTTCAATACTAGGGCGACGAGATCTCTTATAATCCGGGAATTTCTATAAATAATGTTCAAAGAGTAGTTATATAGAAAATTCGGGAGTACCTCTTGATAGCTATTTAGGTCCTTTTATTTTTATATTCTGCGCCGGCACTACAGTTTTCCCGAAAAAATGTGTGTTGTTCGAAAAATTGATACCGGCAACTTCCAAGAAAATACTTTACATACAAAAATCCCAATTGGCATTGAAATGTTTGGTCTCGGAATATACATAATATGTATATTGTGTTTCTTTTGATGGAAAACAAATTGTTCAAGGCAAGAATGTAAGTTTTTCATTTCAAAATAT